>JAGDQO010002205.1:0-441138 GCA_018342035.1 Solanum appendiculatum | reverse complement strand
AGGACCCATAAACTGGAAGTAGAAATAGAGGATAAATGGTTGGACTTGTGGAAAGGAAGGTTTCCACAATCAAACCCACATACCTCAACTTTGGAGAATCCTTGATGAAGATTGGAATGGAGAATCGAAGCTTGAGATTGAGTCTTGAATCCGGAATTAGAGCTTGAGATGTTTGAATTTGGTTGAAAATCTTGGTGGAATTTTTGGAGAGGGCTTAGAGAGTGTTTTTGGAGTTAAGAAAATGACTAAGTATGGGACATATCCCCTTTTTATAAAAAAAAAACGTCTCCAACCCGCCTAAAAAAATAGCTCACTGGAAATTGCAAATCTGCACAGACAGGTTTTACGAAAATGGTCATAACTCCCTCATCCTAACTCGGAATGAGGTGAAACCACGTGCGTTGGAAAGCTAACTCAAAGAGCTTTAATTTAATAGGTTGCAGCCCTTCCAGTTCCTTGTGTGCTAAGAGATATGCCCCTTTAAAGTTGACCCTCCAAATCGCACTTTTTGCGATTTTCGAATTTTGATACGGTTGCTCTAAAATTCGGGTTAGACCCATTCCCCACTCAATTTGACCCCACGAATAAGAATATGAAGTCGAATTTCCGAAATCATGCACGGATTTTGAGATATATGAAAATTACAATTATAGGTGTTTCCGAAGCACATTTTCGGGCATTTTTGGGGTCGTTTCAAGAACAATGGGCTAAAGTCTTTGCCCCTCATTCTGGGAACTGAGCATAGATGTGAATCTGTTTGAAGTGTATGAGCATAGGTCATAAACACAATTCTGATATTAAAGACATCAACATGATGTTGTAAATGACTGAACTTTGATGAATACGCTAGAGTATGAATGGAGCGATATATCACTCTAACTCTTTCTGAACACCTTCTATCTGATTCTCAACACTTGACTTGGTTTCTTATCTTATCATCTCCCTCTTAGGTCTGAAGCTGATACTCTAAGGCTATGGATCTATTCCACCATCTCAAAATTGATTTACATTCGCTTTACTCCAATACTTGGGAAAGGCTTATCTCATGGATTTTGAACCCTCCATGTGCCGGTACTAAGATTCCTTGAAAGACCTCTTTCTGAGATGCTTCTCTTAACCTCGTATCATTATTTTATAGAGTCGCTTAGTCTAACTCTTAATAGTCTGACTTCTCCTTCTTAGTCTGACAATACCGCCTTTCTAAGTTCATATCTACCCAACTAGAGAAAACTTGAACTATATTTAAGAGGCTCATCATTGGCTATGTATGATCTCTCCGACCAACTCTTAAGGGTAATAAATAATGCTTACATCAGCCTACTCCACATTGATAATTCAAATATACTATCTAGGCACACATAGAAAATCATAAACTTAATTGGAGCCTCGTCTAACTACACACGATCTCGGGTACATCTCTTAATGCTCTTGTTATTCTAATGACTTAGTTGCACCTTATTGCTCTTATCCAGAAATCAGAATCCCACATTTGTACCACTCACATTCATTGCAACTAACACCTTAATTCCTCACCTACTCTATGTCAAATCTATCATATCAAATCTCAAAACTAACATCATCACCCCTAGGTTGCCATCCTTTTGATCACGACACTCATTTCAAATTCAAGCTTAGTGTCTGTTACTAAACACGGATATCAATATAATTGCTCGCTTAGTATACTAACTTACAACTACTAGGTAAACTTAAGAAACACTTACCCACTAAGACCTCATGACAGGTAGTAAATCTTTATCTCTCCTTCTACATACTTACAGATTACTGCCACGTTCCTTTTCACAAATTAAGTACTATTTACCCACTTACTATACATCATTACTTAATTAGTTCTATAATCCTCTAAATACTATGGGCTCTCCTTTCAAAAATCATAAGCCTAGTTTAGATCTATCACCTCATAAATACTCTGTTCTTTTATTCAACGCATATGCTTAGCTTTCACCAACACAATGGCATTGACATAAACTCCCTTCTGGTTAAAGTATACTCTAAATCATCCATACTAGTAACTCTTACTCTACCTTTTTATCCTGAAATCTACACAAACTCATCACTTCTTAGTCTACCCATAAGGGAAAAAACTCCTCATTAATAACTTATTGGGTGCTTGACTACAACAACATAAATTGCCTCATCACTATCTTCCTTTCTTAGATACTATACCTCTGCATGCATTCTTCTAACTCTGGGTACTTCTACTACTACTGGCTCATAACATCGTAACTCATACTATCTTTTCGGGTGAAAATACTACCCAAGTTCATAAACACACTTCCTCATAAGGGTCTCACCTGAATAAGGTTTAGAGAAGAGAGTCTGAGAGTACATTTTGCTTTTAGCTCGAACGCACGATTCATATGAATTAAGAGTGCCTTCTTTCAATTTCAAACACTTAAGCTCACTCACGGGCTTCTCTTAAGCCCCTCTGCAGTCTCATGACTTTCTGAAGACTTTTATTGGGAGTAACTCATCGATAAGGATCTGGGCTTTGCTAGTTCAACCACCTTGAATATGAGGGGTAGTCAAATGGATTCGAGAAACGTACGAGTACAAATAAGTTCCTAATGACACAGATCTAGTGCACAATTTAGAGTTTGAAAGAAGGGAAACTTTTCTTAAATGTCTGTAGTCCCTTATTTATAGAAGTGGGGCCCTCACAACCATAAATAAGATCCTACCGATACGGCTTCATAGACATCCTAGGACACTTAAACTATGTGCTCTGATACCAAGTTTTTCATGACCCGAGCCTACACCCTGGATGTGACTGGTACTCGAGAACCATTGCTGGTTCTCAAGCGAACCCTCATCCTGGCTGACTAAAAGTGGAAGACTAACTCAAGCATACACAAGCATCAAAACTGAAGAAAAGTTTAATACGACTTACTGAATCTCAAAACCATCTAAAAATACAGAGTATGCATGAAATATAAAGTTTTAATTAAAATATCTGTAACTGAAAGACTCTCCAACTGTTTATCTATGAAGCCTCTACTGTACAAGGATGAGTGCCGGGACATGACCCACAACTCCTCAAGAGAACTACTACTAACAACTTATAAAGATGAACTCCTCCGAAACCAAGGAGGTCTTACACAAAGCTGACAAGCGGATAAAGTGATCTCAACGAAACTCCTCTTGAAGATCCTAAGTACCTATATCTGCATCATAAAATATGCAGGTCGAATGACATCAATACATTGAATGTACGAGCATGTAATATGGCTGAAGTGAAATAAATAACTGAACTGAATGACTGCAACAGATATAACATGAACTCAACTGAATGTAAAGGATTAAAGGAATGAAATCATTTAGCTTTACAAAAATACTTACTCATCTCTGAACTCGACATAATAAGTGTTACGTGAAAAATATACTTTAACTTTATTGGGAGATTCTCTAACCGACAACCATCTCTGTGAGCTAAGTGATGATACAACATCTTGTCCACGCTACCAGAACTGTCATATATCGTGCCGGGATATAGAACACCTGAACTAAGTGGGTTCACTAAGCTATAAGGATTCATCTAAAAAGTATGATCCTGAACCCATGCTGGCAAGACATGGTTTATGGGGGCTGTGAGTTGTCTGAACTCTCCCCCATATCGATGCTCAATACTACTCCCAATGATATATATATATATTACTGCTCAAATGTATAAAAACATTACTTTTTTCTCTGGTTTGAGGCAATTGCTCAAACTATCATCTTAAAAGAGGTAACTGCTCTGGAATATCTCAATACTCATAACTCAATTAGAAAGCAAAGTTTCTCTTTTCTCAATTTAAAACTGTTATCTTAGGGAATTACTTAGTTCCCTATACTTTTCTTGAAACTCATCTTTTACTCTTTCTCAGAATCAATTTTTAAAGACAAAGCATTTGTTCTAAAAAATATTCTTAAACTTCTCTTTACTTTCTCAATAATAGCTCTTGACTTTTCTCTTAAACTAACTTTAGTTTTGAAAATGCATTAAGACATAAGAGTAGGATAATGCGTGAGTTTTCAATGATAAATGGAGCATATAAGAACTAATATAGAGTGGGAAAGCATAGCCACAACTTAAAGGAACACACCCGAATGAACAGAGAAGAAATGGGCCCTGGCGTATTGCTGGAGTGGGGCGCCAGGCCCCAAACTACTGAAGAAAGTTTGGGGCATACTGCTAGCGTGGGGCGCTAGGCCCCAAACTACTAAAGACCAGCTCTAGCGCCTTCATGGTGTGCCACGCCACACCCCTGTCCAGAATTTTGACGAATTTTCTTGCTCAATTTCGGGTCCTAACTCATCTAGAATCGATTGATTCCTTCCAAACTCTCTTTAATTCATAAACCCAATATGAAATTATTAAAATCCCTCTCAAATTCTATCAAGAACCACCACTTATTTGCAAAACCCTCACCTCAAGAACTCAAAACCTCCATTGATAAAGAATGAAGCTTAAAACTCAAGAACTCTTCAAGAATACTTACATAAACGATTATATGGGCGAATTAACTAAAGAATTAGATGCTTTTCATGAGGATGAACAAATCCATCACTATGGAAAGCCTTACATACCTGGAAAGAACGATGTTCTTGGCGAAAACCACAATTCTTGAAGAACGCTTGAACTTAGCCCTTTTTTTCTTCTTGAAACCTCGCTCTAAAACCCTAAGTGTTAAGGAACGTGAATAGGTGATTTAGAATCTGATTAGACCCTTAATTAGGTCAGGAAAAACGTACTAAGCCTAGTGGGAAAAAGGAAAAGACCAAAATACCCTTTCCTAAAAAGAATGAAGTGCCTTAAATAGAGAGGCTTCACTCAAACGGGCATAACGTTTTACTCCAAGCTTCAAATGGAGCAAACTTGGTGGCGTTGGAAAGAGGACTCAAAGACATTCGATTTGATAGCTCATGAACCACCTAACTCATTATGTGCTGAGAGATATGTCGTTGAAATTGACCTAAGTAGAATCTTAGGTCAAAACTCACTCGGCAAGGAAGCTTCCAACACAACTTTGTGCTAGGGGATCCTAGTGGACTTAAATTGATACTCAAAACCATTTCCACACTAATGAATTGACCTTATAATCTAAGAACAATTAAGAATCATTCGGTACGACCTTATACGCAATTCAAGAATGGTTTGAGTCTTAACTTAGAAATTTTCGGGGTGTTACAGTGTGTGCGCGCTTGTGAGAGAATTTTATTTTTCAAATCAAAGAATAAAAGTGCACTTTGTATAATTTTTTTAAATTAATTTTATATATGAAATTAGAACAACAAATTATTCGTACATATGTAAGTTATTTATAATTTTATTTAATTCATATATTTATGATAGAAATTCTCTTTTTGTTTATTCTTTTGTTTTAAAATTATCTTAAATGTATTTAGTTAAATGTAGTTTTAATTGGGCATGATTTTCATCACCGAAAATGTTGGTTTTTTTAAATATCATAATGGGTGCAGTGTAGTATAGGCAATCCATTTAAAGTGGGTTGGAGGATATAAGAAAAAAACAATTAATTTTGAAATTATTTTGATTGGAGAAAATAAAAAATATATATAAATTAATCAAGAAGTTTTCATACTATAATTAAAATAACTAATAATGTTACGATTAGACAATAGAGTGAATATAAGATTGATCGAAGTGAAAATATTAATTCTTTAATGATTGTGCGAAGCATGATCAAGTTCCCTTTACAAAATATGGATTGAAATTTTCATGTTCAACAAACAAATGTTTATCCATTAGAAATGTCATCATTGTTTAGCTCCAAATTTTTATTTTAGAATCATTTTGTATTACTATTTGACTAGAAGATCTTTATCCAATACAAATTGAATTAGATTTGTAACCCAATGAAACAATAAAAATCAAAATTCAATATACTATCATGATCTGCATGGACCGATGGACGAAACTCGAAAGAATTCATTGTATTGATGTTTTCCTGTTAACTTTTTTTTATGAATTATATGAAATTGTATAACAATGCAAGAACTATTTGCATTAAAAATATTTGTAAAACCAACTGAATTGATTAAATGGAGGCTAATCATATGCAACGACTTATTCCTTCGTTATTCAAAAGGTATCTCGTGCGAATCTCAAAATTTTTTGAAATATATTGTCAAACTAAATTTGGTTGACTTGATGAGAATTTCGAAATTTGAATTTGATATGGAGTTCTAAACTGACGTCATTCCGCTATTGCAGGAATATTCATGCTACAGCGTCGTCGCTGTAGCGGGGTGTCTGTCACGATCCCAACTCATCATGAGTGGCACCCACAATAAACCCCCGGTAGGAGAACCAACTGTCTACAAACACACCAGGAATTAATCAACCTTAGAACAATAATGTATATAAATAAACCAGACAATAATGTAAATAAATAAATCAATTTTTAATGTCTTTAAAAACAACTTTCATAAGGTGACATCGAAAGTCTGAACAAACGCGGAAAACCCCCCTAGAAACTGATAGTTATGGTACCAAAACATCTATTATGTCACGATTCTGACCCGTCGTGAGTGACACCCACACTAACCCTCCAGTGGATGAACCAACTCTAACTTAACCCATCAAATCATTTAAGAAACTAAGTCATAATATAAAATACTAGGAAAACGGTTTAAAACAATTAAAAGATCGAGTTCCCATTAACTCAATCAGTCAATCAAAAATAATCGTGGAATGAACTCCTTAGAACCTGAAAGTCATAGCACCAAAACATCTAACAAGTCTTAGGATAAGGGGATGCAACCCTAACAAGAAATTATAATCTAGATCTATATATATATACACACACTAACAAATATGCAACCTAGTATTAGTATAAACTAATGTTTAGAAGTTAAAACTTTGAGTACTCTATTTTGATTGAAATGTAATTGATTAACAAAAGAAGTAGCTTGTACTTTCTTTTGAATATATATATTTCTACATGTGTAATGTGCTAGTATGATACAATTGATACTCTTTTTTGAATTGTCGAAGTCATAATACTCTGATATACGAGTATATATTAGTTGAAGTTGAACAAACTATTGTTACCAACTCACCATACCGCAAAATATCGAAATTGAACTTTAAAATACCAAACCATATCGAATTAAATTGATATGGTAATTATATACTAGTTTTAAAAATTGAATACCGAAATTACGATATTGAAATTTCAAATATCGTACCATACCATGTCCATCCCAAGTATCAATACACAACCAGGTGTATTGGTAGGATTATCGGCTAGTTCCAGTATAAGAAATATGAATAGGAAACCACGACTCAGTAAGCTGATAATACACAATTGCAAGCATAAGTACAACATATCTTGGACTCCTAGTCCTTACCCTAAATTGATATGCACAAACAACATGAATCATCACAACACAACAGCAGTCCAATTCTCTCATGAAACTCACACATACAAATTGTTACTGTACCAACGTGGTATTCGTTTCCAAAGTTAGTGTATTGGTGTGGTACTTATTCCCATTATACCAGCGTGGTATTAGTTTTAGATGTTAGTGTATCGGCGTGTACCCGTTCCAACAACAATATGTATTGGTGGGCACCCGATCCCTATCATCAACACACAACATAATCATAACCATAATGAATCACAATCACACTTGTGTTTTAATTTAATACAACATTGCATGCGATTGTCAATATCTTTCATTTCACATCATATTTTTCCAATTTTCCTATCATATGTCATGCATGCATTACTAATGACGTACAACATAAAGCATAAACGGAAAAACAAAAATCATCACCTATCCCGAATCAAACCTTGAAAGTCCTAAAGAACTTGAGTAATATGTTAAAATTCTTGAGATTAAGCGGGTCAATTTGAGGGGTCATGGCTCAAGCAAACTTTTAGCCCATTTTAGTCCCAAGTAAATTTGCGTCGGTCATGGCCCAATCCAATTTTCAAATCAGCCTATTTTAATCTCTCAAACATCAGTTGAACCCATTCAATTTGCGTCGGTCATGGCCCAATCCAATTTCCAAATCAGCCTATTTTAATCTCTCAAACATCAGTTGAACCCATTCATTTGATACCCTAATAGAATTTATCATAATACTCTTTAATCTTGTGGTCTTAAACATGCATGTGAGAATTTAAAATTAAAGAATTATCGAAAAAAAAAAATCTTTAGTAAACGAACAAAATATAAAATTAAAGTAAGAGAAACAAATTGAAAGGGAGAGTGTATCATTCATGGCATCCATCTCATCCCAATATATCCACCTTCAAATAGAATTCATGGCAGCTGTGTTTTTTTCAAAAACAATATCAAAGAAATGTCATCATAACTATGAAATAGTGATCTTGTCACTTGGATCAGTCTCAGAATTGGAGAACCACATCCACCGAGAAAATTTAAAATTTATTATGGGTGAGGCACAAGTATGATATGGAAGACAAAATTTGTATGAGGCTCATCTTATACTTTTATCAAGTGGATTATTGAGTTTTTTTTTTTCGAAAAATTGCCCAAATTCCCTTTCTCTCTCGCTTCCTTTTTAATTTTTTTCCTCCTTTGGTTCAACTTTTTAATCTTCAAATTTTGCTATTTTCCTCACCTTAATATTTTTATTTACGGAAAGTAGAAATTTAATATTTCTAACCTAATTTATTCTATCTCTAACATTTTAATATTATTTTATAGCTTAAATTTCAAGGAAAAAAAAATATCGTATATATATATATATGTGGATGCTTTTTGTTTGTGGGTTTCATGAAAATAGTGCCAAAATTTATATAATTTTTTGTCAAGATCATTGATACTCTTTTACGTTATTTTTTTTTTGTTGGAGAGTATTTGATGAATTTAAATGTTTATGAAATCATGAAATTATTAAGAGAAGAACTAGATAACAAATTAGTTTTATACCCCTTTCATTTTTCATATTAGTTGGCCATTTTCCCTTTTATTCTTCCTTTAAGAAATTATAAATAAAAATGATAATTTTAATAATTTACTCCTTAAGAAAATTATTTTGCAACTTTACAAATCTAGTTTACACTTTCAAAGACAATTAATTATCAAGGTAAAATGAAAAAAATTGATTAACTATATTTTAATTTTGTTAATTGACAAGTAATTTTGATAACAATTTTATGTATCCTAAAATAGTACAATTGAACTTTTATGAGTTTAAGAGCATGCTTCTTAATTTATTTTTTAAAATACATAACAATTTGAATTTAAATATGAATTTATATTAATTTATTTTATCTCAATTTGATTTTTGACAAATGAACTTCAAGAACTATTAACAAAATAAGAAAAATAAACTAGAATTGGAGAAGTAATGTTAGAGGAGAGAGAGAACAATAAGGGGCCGTTTGGTAGGCTGCATTAGAAGAAATAGTCCATGTATTATGTATGGTATTATTTAGTACTATGTTTGGTAGGAATTTGGACTTATGTATAACTAATCCATGGATAGTTATACATCCTACATGGTATTGTAGGATGCATTACTAATACCTTCCATTTGGAGGTATTAGTAATACATAGGATATAATACCATGGCATAAGTCTATGTAAAGACAAAAATATCCCTCAAATCATTTTAATTATTTTGTTTATTTTCTTGATTTTATGTTTTATATTTGTACTAGTAAATTTATTTAAATAAATTATCTTACAAATTATTTAGAGAGAGTTTGTTTGTTACTAAATAAATCCAATACAATTAATACAAATTTGAAATGTGAGTTATTTAACATTTACAAATTAAAAAGTAAAAAGGTAAATATATCACATGACGTTTGCGATCTTAATTGAATGTATTATGGAATAATCCAGTAACCATTCTCATGTGATATGAAGCTAAGAATTTAACGAGCTAGACTTGGCAATAAAGATGCGCGAGCCTTCGTTCATTGATTATACTATACTATACCATATATATATATATATATATATATATATATATATATATATATATAGTATTTTAATTATTTGTATTTTGAACAATTTAAGAAATTACTTACATATTAAAACTATAACTTGCAATTTTTATGTGTAAATGTAGATGGTTTATTCAATTTTACTATTGTTGACCGTCTTTTCGATTTTAAAAGTAGATGGTTTATCTTTTTTAAATTGAAAATTGACATTTTGTGAGTGATCAATATATTAAGATGATAATTATTTATCCTCAAATAATTCAAGTGGAAAAAAAAAAGCAAACATGAAAACAAAATTGTTCTTCTCATAGCTAGTTAGACGGCCATAAAAAAATAATATTGTCCGACAATTTTCTACCTTGACTCAATTACATAATAATTCAAGGGTACAATTGGAAAGAAACTTTTTAAAAAAATTTAATCCAAACACAAAATGAGGTGAGAAACAATGAATCAAACACTTGATAAAAATAAACCCTGTATTACTAATCCCTGCACTACTAATCCATGCATTACTAATCCCTGCGTTATTAATCTTTGTACCAAATGACCCCTAAATTTATAATATGCAAAGTACTCTATGTTAAAGGGAGGGCTAAATGGAAGGTGGGACTTTGGAGTTGAGGAGTAGGAAGAGAAAATGAAAAGTTATAAAGACTTGAGACCCACAAAATGAATTTTTATCGATTAAAAAAATCTCTCACACAACTATGACATGATATGCCTTACCCATCATAAAGAATTTCACATCCAGCTGGACTTGCAATGAAGTGTTTTGTTTATAGACAAAGGACAATCCAATCATGGAAATAGTAGACAGATAAAGAGCATATAACAAAAAGATTCTGAGCATATAAAATGTATGCTTTTTAATATTTTGACCATTTCAGCAAAGACACATGACAGCCAAATGAAAACCAAATCTGGCCTGCAAGTTTAGAGAAAGCTCCAAAGATAGGCTACCTGTAGCATCTTAGGAACAACAAATTATTACTTCTATTGCAAACCACAAGGCAAAGAGAGTTCATAAGGATCACTTTGCCAAAGTGAAGTTTAATTAGTTTACAATTTGATGCAAAATCACATACAAACACACAACTGTGTTATCGAACAGTGTTAAACTAAATATAATGCACAAAACGATAATTGACACTAGATCACATGAATGCCATGAACGGCCACGAGAACAGAGAATTCCTATGTCACAAACATATTTGACAAACTTGAACCTGTACTCCAAAACATTCAGTAGATAACAAAACCTAACAACGGCCTAGGCAAAGTGACAATGAGGAAACGAGCCAAAAGGCAGCAAAAACACGATAACTTTTAACCTGGTGCTAGAGCAGTAAACAAGTTCTGCAGCAACCTGCAAAGCTACTACTTTGGTGATAATATACATTAACTTGAACCAGGGAGGGACAATATG
Source organism: Solanum appendiculatum (assembly GCA_018342035.1). Taxonomy (NCBI): domain Eukaryota; kingdom Viridiplantae; phylum Streptophyta; class Magnoliopsida; order Solanales; family Solanaceae; genus Solanum; species Solanum appendiculatum. Next base: position 429,756 of record JAGDQO010002205.1, on the reverse strand, counting down.
AATTGCTCCTGCTGTTATCTAGATCAAATACAAGTAATTAAGCCTTAACAGAATGACATAATACGATCGTTCTCTCTAGATATTACAATGATATGCATTCCCAGTAAAATGGAGATGAAGATTATCGTTGCTAGAATTGATCAACACTAGGAATAAATAATAAGTAGAAGCACTTTTCTCCAATCCATCGATTATGAGGAAATGATCCCATGGATTTCCTTGAGCTTCTCAGTCTCAACCGTGAGTGTTGACGGCTTCCCAAACTAGATTCTTTGGAACAGGCTTAGTTAAATCCCGAGCCTGCAAAGCTGCAGCTCTGAGGGTGCTGATGGTCAAAACATTAGACTTCCAGAAGGAGACGCAACTGTAAGGTAAACCATGCTTTTTACAGAGGTCTTTCACAAAGGGAGAGACTTTTCTCAGCTGGCATCTTGGTAATCTAGGAAACAAATGATGCTCAATCTGAAACTGCAATCCACCATGAAACCAATCCATCCAACTCGGGCATGATATGTCGAGAGAGCCATTAGTTTGCTTCTCAAACCAATCATTTCCTTTAGGTGGTGCAACATAAATTTCAGATGAGAAATGGTTCAAACAGAATTGAACATGCTGAATTCCAGTCACTGTGAAACTAGCAAGAACAAACATAATTCTTTCGCCCCTGTTTGGCAAGCAAGAAACAAGCAACGGATACCAAATCCAAAAAGAAACAACCCCCAAAAGCTCCTGAACTCGATGAGGCACATTTTTTTTGGATAACAACAATATGAATGACTGAGCAAACAAATTGATTCTAGCAAAACACATAACAGGATAAAATGTCCAATGCTGATTACTAACCAAGAATCTAGTAAAAGAATCAAAATTCATCTTCCTATCATAAAAATAAGAAGTGAGTGAATCGAAAAACTTGGAAGATACCGCAAAGAATGGCATGTGCTGAAGATCAGGGTCATATTCAAGACTGTTGCAGGCAATGTGGTGAGCATTGTGGTTCCATTTCCACCAAGCAATGCTGATTCCAGCAAGGCAATTCCCAGTAAGAACTTGAGCAAATCTGTTGAATCCGCGAGTGCTCATCACCTGATAATGCCCTGAATCATGACCAATCCACCCACTCTGAATCCAAAGACACCCCATCAAGCCACCACTTATCAAATGTGCCAACACACTTTGACAACACAAAATTCCATAAACACTTAGGGAAAACAACATTGCCATTAAGCACATGGTGAATAAACAAACATGGCCTTTCTTTTCAAACAACCCCAATTTAGTAAACTCAGACACAAGCCTTCTATAATCCTTAGATACCTCAGAAGCAGAATAATCCTTGAGGTAAAACCCCTTAAAGAACTTGTCAAGATACTGCCAAGCAGTAGCAGGATGGAATGCAACAAAGGCATCAGTAACATCCTGTCCAGCAAGATTCAACAGTGGGAAATCACCACCAGGATGTTCCTTCACCCAATCTGATACATCATACACCTTACCCTGTATGGATATCCACAGATCCCCTGGTTTGTTGTGATTCTTGAGTTCATCACTGGTAATGTACTTTCTTGAATCTGCCATAAGAAAAGATGCTAGAAAAAGAGATCTGAAAAGACCCTTTCCTAAATTCTTCTCAAAAAGAAAAACAAGAATTGTCAGATCACAAGTAAAAAGATGTAATCTTGAATTCAGATTCTGTTTATTTTTGTGCAACTATAGACATTGTTGGCATATACAGGAGGCGCCACAACAATTTTTTTTGAAAATTAGCACATACCCCTTTTGTGAACTGTTTAAGGAGCTGTTCAAAAGACTTACCAAACCTGCTCACCTTGTCTGTCTAGCAAAGAATCTTAGGCAAAATAATTATGATTTTTTGAACTTGTATAATGAAAATCGAAGATATTTTATATGGGGAGTGTATTTTAGTGAATGAATCAATGGAGTGGGAGTGATGAAGTGAAGGGAGAGCGGGGTGTAACGTGCAGATTCTTGGAACATAGTGGCAATGGGCCTTGGTAGGGTAGGCATCAGATCTTTAAACTATTTGCAAATTCACTAGTTCAGTACGAGGGATGTTAGGGGGTATGTTTTGCGTTTTGCAGCTGTCATCCAGGTGTAATTTTTAGTTTAATATATTGTAAGGATGATTTGGTAGCTAGATAAGAAACAAATTATTCATTTATTAATTTTCATATAATTTATAAAGAAACGGCATAAAGTAATATTTGCAGTTATCCCGAATTTTTAAAAGACATAACTATGCTGATGTGTTTCCCCTAAACAATGTTTAACTGATCACATCATTTTTCAATCAATTCCAGATTTTAAAAAGTAAATGTTATCACTCACCAATCATTACATGACACGTGTTAATTTAATTTTAAATATATTTTTTTTATTTTAAGTTTTTCTTTTATCTTTTTTTACTTTTTTTTTTCCTCTCTCCTACTTTTTGATTTATTTTCCTTTTTTACCTTAATTTTAAATTCACCTTAAATTTCACTCCACCTCCCACCCTCACCCCTACCCCCATCCATCCCAACGTTCAAGCTGACCTCCTCCCCATTTTCTTTCTTTCTTCTTCTTAACTCTCACCCTCATATCCCGCCCCCCCGCCCCACCTCCCTCCACGTTCAAGTTGAGTCCCTCTTCTTTTTTTTCTTTTTTTCTTCTTCTTCAATCAACTTCCTTTCTTCTCATTGAATTTTTTTTTTTTAAAATCATACTATTTTTTAGACTTTGTTAAGTTATTGATAACAAAACTAAATATTTTTCTAAGAAAAATCAAAATTTTGAAGGTATCATCAATTAATTTATCTCCTTTTCATATAACTTCAAAATTAGAAATGATAATTTTGAAAGACCCAATGAATTTCCCAAAAATTGAAAGAGATAAAATTCATATAAAAAGGCTAAATGATACCTCCTAATCATCTTGAAATCTAATAGGTTTATCAAATTGTTCGGAATGTAAAATTTTTTAGATAAAGTTTTAAAATTAAAGAGAGTTTAATTAATAGCAGTAAAAGAAGGAGAGTGAAGTTGTGGTAAAAATGATGACATTGGAAGTGAGGAGTTTCAAGGGAGATGCCAATGAATTTTTGAAGAAAAAAGAAAAATAATAATAAGAAAAAAAAGTTAAGATAATAAGAAAAACAAGAAAAATATATTTTATAACAAAATACTTGTAAAAATAAAATGATACTAATTATTTTAGGATGTCCACGCTCTTTAAGGGAGTGCATACACTCTCTATGTCAGGTGGACAAAAATGATGTAATAACATCAATTTAAAATTGTTTAGGAGGGTAATAGGATGTTCGCATAGTTAAGGTGTCTTTTTGAAAAATTCAAAATAACTTCAAGTGTCATTTTATGTCTTTTCTCTAACTTATATGATGTTTTATTGGTAGATAGGAAATAAAATATTCATATATAAAATTAATATGATGTTTGATTGATAATTTAGAAACATGCATAACTAATACATATATATGTTATAAGGGAATCTATACATTAATTTATGTCGGATAGAAGGATGAATAATTAATATATATATATATATATATAACTAATACATGAATAATTAATTTCTGCATAACTAATACACGTATAAAATGATAGATATAGATTAACTCATAATTAATCCTACATTTGTGATGTTTGCATAACTCTAATCAGCTATCAAACAACCCCTAATAGGTTAACTTGCGCTTTTAGTATATGAATACCAACAATTATTTTTTGTAAGTGTACCCATTTTGAGCCAAAATTAGACAGTCGCGTCTGAAGTTTGGAAACTTTAGATATTTACCTATGAATATGTGTCCTTGTGATTTGTGAAGGCCAAATATCAGACGTTTTTGTCTGATATTCAATATGGCTTGCCAATGCAAAAGTTTAGACATTTTTTTATTGAGGTGTCAGGTGTGTATAAAAATTAAAATCCCACTCATGTATATCTAATTTATTTTTGTCAAATTTTTTTTTTATGTATGTTATACCTTAGTTCACATGACTGAAATATATGTAGAAATAGGGTGAAATTTCAGACATGTGTGTCCGAACAAAAATAATAATTTGTTTTCCAAATTTCTACGATCCCAACAAATGATTCAAACTCAAATCTACTCTGAACAAGCTCAAATTTAAAACACATGTTTCATATATCATAAAGAACAAAACTCAATCATCAATTTATCAAAAAAAACACAAAAAAACTCGTGTAATACTCTTTTAATTTTTTTCAAGTTTACACTTTAGTCATGCATACATGACTAAACTATGGATGTGTTTGGTATGGAGGAAAATATTTTCTAGAAAATAATTCTCAATTGTCTCATGTTTGATTAGTCAAATGCTTTTGAAAACATTTTCTTTAGAAAATTAAGTTTCTTAAAAATGACTTCCTTAATGAAAGTAGGAAAAACAAGCTCCATAAGTGACATTTCAGGTTTATTTGTTTCTTCCTTACTCACCTATCACCCTGAACTCCCACCCCTTCACCATCCCTCCTACCTCCACACACACACCGCTACCCTTCAACTCCCACCCCATCTCAACCCCATAATACTAGCTAGATTACATACAAATATTTTTGAGATAACATATGTTTTACTTACTTATCAAACATTAGAAAATAAGTAAGGAATCCACTTGTTCTTTAAAAAAAAAAAATCTAGGAAATATTTTTCATGGAAAATATTTTTTTCGTAGCAAACATAACTATACATGTAAAAATAGGTTAAAGTTTCAGGCATGTGCATGTGAAAGTTTTTGCCAAAATATATTTTATTTTTCAAATTTCAACATGCATATCTACTCCCAATAAGCTCGAATTCAAAATAAAAGTTTCATGTATCATAAACAACAAATCTTAATCATCAATTTGTAAAATAATAACAAATCTAACAAACTCATATAACACCATTTAATTTTTTTATGTATGTCTCCGCTCAATCATACATGACTGAAACACATATTAAAATTAGTTAAAATTTAAGTAATTTGTCTCTGAATATTGAAGTAGAAGAAGCGAAAAAGAAATACTCCCTTCGTTCCTAAATATTGTCATCCTTACTAAAAATAGATGGTTCATAATACATTTTAGAAAATCAAGACTTAATTGAAAATATTCTTCCTATTTTATTCTTAGGAGTAATTATTCTCGAAAGTAAACATTGTTAAGATGGATTTTGACTTTGGAAAAAATCCACTTAAAGTCTAAAAAATATTTTCACAACTTAGCAAAAATACTTAAAAACATAGTTGCCACTTAATTTTTAAAAAGAAATAAAAAAAAGCTTTTATATATTCAAAGAATTTAACAGGATAATTCTTTAATACTCAAAGATTCAGGAAAGAATTCTAATGACATTTTTTAAAAGATGTAAATCACTTTATAAATGTCCACAAAAACATGTCGTTAACCGATAATTTAACTAAAACTTATTTGCTTAATATTTAAAGAAAATATTTGAAGGCAAGTAACTTAACTAAAATTATTCATTTTTGCTTAAAATGAGCTAGGAGTTTGTCCTAGTCACTCATGGTAATAGAGGTTTTCATGACAGACAGTTAGATTTTCGCTGATGTTGTTTTTATCATATTCTTCGTATATGAGATGATAGCCTATTCAGACTTTGTTTCTGCATTTTGTATTTTTAATCTTATTATGTTAGTCTTAGTGTCATGCCATGTCATGATGTTAGCTTGGGGTTGCTTGTGGCTCTACGCACTGTGTCGCGTCTAGAGAATAGTCTCGGGACGTGATAAACTTGGTATCAGAGCATCAGGTTCAAGTGTCTTAGGGTGTTTGAAAGACGCGTTAAGTAGAGTCTTGTTCATGAGTGTGAAGCGCACCACATTTAAAACTGAGAAGCTATGAAACATTTTAGGAAGTACTTCACTTATTTCATACTCTCAGTCGTGTGATAGAGTGCAACTCTATAAAGTCTCCTTCTAACTCATGCTTTCCACGTTTATTGAATCATGCCTCTAAGAAAGCTTATGTCAGAAGGAACAGAAATGAGGAGCAACAAGCACCTCCAGCTCCGGTTGACCCTTTAGCTTAATAGGTCACTCATGTTGAGTTCAGGGCTGATTTTCAAGTGCTAGCACAAGCCATGACTGCTCAGGTCAACCAAGATGTTGTAACTCATGTGGACTCAAATGTGTGTACGACTGCAACTAGAGTCAGGAATTTCACTCGAATGAACCCTCTGGAGTTCCATGATTCGAAAGTGGATGAGGATCCACAAGAGTTCATTAAGAATATTCATAAGTTTATCGAGATTATGGGTGTCACTCCAGTCGAGAGTGCAAATTTAACCACTTATCAATTGAAGGAAGTAGCTCAGATTTGGTACAAGCAATGAAAAGAGGAAAGGGTCGTTGATGCATGCCTATTGGATTAGGACAAGTTTAAAGGTGTTTTCTCTAGACATGTTCTTCGCTCTTGAGATGAGAGAGGCTAAGATGCAAAAATTCATAAATTTGAGGCAAGATAATATGACGGCGAAAGAGTATACTTTGAAGTTTACTCAACTCTCCAAGTATGCTCCAACTATGGTAGCTGATTCCAGGAGAAGAGCTACGTTGTTGTAAGGGTGTCCAATTGGACATCCTTCTTTGGAAAATAATATTGTATATACAAGTAAAATGATATACAAAGTGGTTAAATAACACATTCTGGACACACTTGACACAACAAGGTGTTGTAACTTAATGGTTTTAGGTGACTTGAAAGAACCAAGACTTAAATTGGGTGCTCGCGTGTTTGAATATCACTAGCGATTTTTAAAAAAAACTTTTTTATGAAGAGCGGACTCTTTAGCTTGAAGTCTTCTTTTTTTTCACATTTTAAAAAAAACTTTTGTTATTTTTTAAATAATTCAAAATTAATATTACTTATTAAAATATTTCTTAATTAGAGACCTACAATTTTAGAATCTAAGGGAAAAAAAACTTTAGCAGCCAATTGAATTTTTATTCAATTTGACTTTCTTTAATTAAAATTTAAAAGTAATGATTTAATTTAAAATTAATAAGCAAACCTTAAAAAAATTCTATAAAGTGAAAAAGGTTCCACAAAATTTTCTTTAAAAAACTCGCTTGATTTTGCTCTTCATTTTTCATGTCTCATTATTATTGTTGTCTTCACCACACTTCGATGAAAGCTTGAAGAACAAAAGTGATTTCATTCTAAGTTGAATTTTCTCCTCTCTTTCTCTTATTTTTTCATACGTCTGTTCACTTTATATTAAATTAAACATGAACATTGTAGTTAAATATTATGCAGTTTGATTTTAAATTTTGAGTACATTTATTCATAAAAATATTAATTATTAATATTGCGTAGTTTAATTTTAAAATGTTTAGTACACTCATTCGTCCAAAAAAAATATATTTGTGTAATTCCTGGACACCTTTTGTGAAATTTCTGATTCCACCACCGACTGTGTTCACAATATTACCTCATTTTACAAATTTCTAGTCTCCCTAGGCTAATCATGTTTCCTCTGACTAAAATATTTTATTTTCCTAATTAAATCACAATAGCATAACTACCATAATTATATTACCATATTTATGCTTATTATAAAACATACTTAAATAGATACATCTTGATCAATTCAATATTTAAAGAAGGAAAAAAGGATAAATATACCCCAAACTATTATAAATGGTATGTGTATACCCTTCGTTATACTTTCAGAACACCAGAACCTTTACCGTCCAAATTTTAGAGCGTATATACCCTTTATATTAACGACGGGATTCGTGTCTCAATCCTAACCATAAACTTGATATTTACTAAATTTCTACTAAAAATTAAAAGACCCACCCAAAAAAACCCACCCAAATACATAATACCACACCCAAATATATAACCCATTCCACAGCCACAAGATGCCCTTCTCTAATCAAAACCCTAACAACAAACCCAGTAATCTCCCTGTCAATTCCTTCCCCTCCATAACCAAATCCCTTCTTCCTTTACCTGCAAAATGTCAGTAAAATCAAAAGGATTTATATGAAATAGATGACACCAAAAAATTGAATTTAGATGAATATATATATTTACATCTGTAGTAATTTGTTTGGGTTGTTCTTTTTTTGGGTGGGTATCTTGTATTTGGGTGGGTTTTTTCCAATTCATTTGGGTGGGTCTTTTTAATTTTTGGTAGAAATTTAATAAAAATCGAGTCGGCGATTAAGATTGAGACACATGTCTCATAGTTAATGTGAAGGGTATATACACTATAAAATTTGGACGGCACTGCTAGAAATAAGCTATTTTCCGACTACAACTGTCGATTACAAATGTGCAGTCGGTATTCTAAATATTTTTTTGACTTCTATAATCGGGAAATTAAGATTTATATTTTTCTATTTTTTATAAAAAAATTCTCGACCGTGATTTCAACTTCTGAAATAGTAAAGTTTTGCGAAATGTAGAAAATAAAATAATTGACTAGTTATTGATTATAGTAGTCGGAAACTTATTAAAATAATTTCAAAAATCTTATTAAATGGCGACTACTGTAGTCAACCATTTTACAGTAATTTTTTACTTAAACTTAATTTTATTTTTTGACTCTTTTATTTGGAAAAAATAATTATTATTATTTTAAAATCATTGACTCTTTTATTTGAAAAAATAAAAAATCAGCTTGGCATTCCTCTCAACTCTCTCAGAGAGGTTACCTCGTCGTCCCTCTCAGTCGCTCACGGCTCTTACGATTGTGTAAGCTTGGCATTGTCGCTGAGGTTACCTCGTCTTCTGTCGCTCACGGCTCACTATTGTCAAAGGTATGTAAACTTTCTCCTTCCTCTATGATTTTGAGTGTTTAGGGTTTTAATTTCAATTCCATTGAAGTACTGTGAAATTTCTCCTTTCCTTTTGAGTGTGTAGGGTTTTAGAAATAGCTAGCAATATTGAGAAAGCAACTATAGGATACCTGCTTGATTGCCTAATTGATTGTTTTCTGCTTGGGTTAAAGCTCAAATCATAGCATCAGTGGAATTATTTTTGTTAAAAATTCACTCTATGGTACATGTGACTGATTATTCCTCCCTTGATTGAGCGTGACATTCTCTACGATTAAAAGAACTCCTCCTTGAAATCACGGTTTGCATTTTATTAGGGAAGAGAAAAAAACCCTCCTTGCTAGGGTCTTCTAGATATCATTTTTTGCTAAAACCATGTGAAGGCACTTGAGCCGAGGGCCTTTCGGAGACAGCCTTTCTACCTCCACGAGGTAGTGGTAAGGTTTGCGTACACTTTACCTCTTTAGACTCTGCTTGTGGGATTTGACTCGGTATGTTGTTGTTGTTGTTGTTGTTACTAAAACCATGTGGAGGGGAACATGTGGAATTGCTTTCCTTTGCTTTTTTAAGAATAAAAATTGAATATTTGCTTGTCAACAAGAAGCTAAACTGTTAATTGTATACCTTATCTAAATGGAATGTAGTCCTTGTGTTTGTAGGACGCTACGTATGATGTGAATTGTCACATATATAGAACATCATATAGGATGCATGTGTCTAATACTTGTCCAAACTGTTAATATCTAGAAGACCCCTGCAACTGCTAAAAAGTTGAAGATCTGACAAACAAGTCAATTAGCCAATATACTTAGAAACAGCAAACAAATATAACAATAGAAAACTACTAGAACTAGAAGGGGCTAAAACCAGATTGCAACTGTTAATTCATTTGGATTGTTAAGGATCTATTTTGTTAACAATTACATGTGATCATCCTCAAAATATGAACAATGTTGGGTTGAAAGGGATTTTCTCTCCGTCAACAAGAATTCTCTCTTGCAAGTTTAACTATAACAACAACATCATACCCTATGTAATCCCACAAAGGGGGTCTGCAGAGGGTACGATGTACACAGACCTTACTATGCCTTGCAGGTCTAACTGCTTATACTACTAAATCACATGATGAGAGCCCCAATTATATGGAGTTTCATTTATGTCAAAATCCTCAACTTTTTACATAAGTCCAAGTGATTTCAGCTGCAGAACATGCTCTGGTGGCAGAGCTGGTGGAGACCAATCATTTCCATTGACCTCACCATCGACATCCTCCACAACATATTCCTTCAAAAGATTAACAAACATATCATTAGGTAGCTGCTGATAAGAAACTTAAGAACTGTAGCAGTCATCCTGCCTCAAATTATGAGTGGTATTGTGTACTGGAGGATTTATTGTATATAACATTTTAATGAACTGCCTCTTGACGAAAAGGGTTCAAGACAATGATTGGGAAGAGAAAAAAACCCTAGAGTTCTCCTCCTCATCTCTACAAACACAGATCACTGGGAGTTCTGAAACTTCTCTTCTCGACTGGCCCTTTCGTATTATTTTTCAAGCTTTCATGTTTGTTTTTGTTCTGGATATTACTGTTCAAGTTTTTGTGATCATGATGGCTGCTGTTAGCATCTTGTCTCTTCCTCATCTCTTTTTTATTTGATAATCTTCAACCGGTTAGTATTTTATCATGACAATTTTAAATTCCTATATAGTTTCTTTGTAGTTAGATTTCTTTTATTAGTATCAAAATAGTTGGATTGCTCGCTCGAATGCCTTATGCATTTTGTGGAAAGTGAGCAGGAATAGCTAGCAATATTGAGAATGCTTTGAATATGAATTCTGTTAAATTTTTGTCGTCCAAATCCTTGTAGCTAGCAATGATGAGAAAGATTCATCTCAATGGTGATGAAGTAGTATTTTGAGCTTTTGAATTTTGACAATCTGAATATTACTGTCTATTGATTATACCCTATAAAATTTGTGATAATTACAAACAGAAGAGAGAAGGAGCTTTTGAATTTTGACTTGAGGGAAGAAGTATAAGAAAAATAAGGCAAGAACTCATGTGACCCTCCTAGTGCTAGCAATAATGAATTTGAACAACAAACAAAGATTTGTTGATATGAGAAATAGCTTGTACGTATTACGTACTATATGACTTATTAGGTTCAAAAATATAACCACAAGTGGAAGAATATAGAAGTCAATCAAGAAGCTTTAGTGCTTGTTATTACTATTTGTTTTCTAATAGTTGTTCCTGCTTTCATTACTATTTAATCGTGTAGCACCACCTCATTAACTTGTATTTTTTCTCTCCCATTTCATATGTTCATGTTTGACCTAAGTTTCTCGGATTCATAAACTTGTATTCTTTTTTTTACTGCTTTGAAAAAAAATGAGTAGTCAATGAAGTTATCAGGGTGGAAGAAAATGATTTGTCATGTTTGTTTTTTTAACATTGGTTTGGATTTGAGAAGTGAAGTCTGAGTTTTTTATGAGTATTGTTTGGTGGTGGTCTAATAGCACAAGTTTATGTTTTAGCCGGTGGAAGGAAAACGTAGACATATATGTTATTGTCAATAACAACTAGCTAGTAATGGAGCGGCTAATACATTAGATCAGATGCTTGAGTAGAGAGGTAACACCTTCAGTTGCTCGCTAATCAAAAGAAGAAAAAGAAAAAAAATTACTGAAAATTTCATCTTAACTAATAAGAGATAGCCAAAAGGGATAAAAATAGAGAGCAGTCAATTTCTCTTACAAACAAAGGGTAGGGTCGAGATTCAGCTGGCATTCATCGATATCCTGGGGAGTCGAGAGAGTAGGAGAAAGTCACCAGTAATAATAAAATATCCATGATTTGGTGGAGGAGGATTAAAACCATCATGAGAGGATGAAAGGAACAGAAAGGGTTAAAGTTATTGTTTGAAGGTGTTACTAGGAGCTGGCAACAGTAATTAGTAGTCATATTGTAGGGGTAATTACCATTGATGCCGTTGATGATGATGCTTTGTTGAGGCATATTCTGATCAATGGTGTTGTTGTTGTTTAGAAGAAAATGAAAGTGGAGCATGTTATTGTTAGGGTCAGAGTCGGTAGTGGTGGTAGTGGTGGTGGAGAACATATTCCGGTGAGAAACGGCTCTTTCATGCTTGTGAGCATTTTGGTGTCCCTGAGTGCTTGAGAAGTGCAAAACTTGCGGGAACAATAGAGGTAAGAGAACACTCTAGAAGCAGAGAATGTATGTATATACGTTGTGATGAGAATGTTATATAGGAGAGAGTGAATAGTGGGGAGGAGAGCAGCTAATCAGTGAATTACAGGAGGAATATAATGGTGACAAATTATGGCAGAACAAAAGCGAGAGAGAGAGAGTATGAGTTAATTTGTTTGTATGTATCAGCTTCATCACTCCTTAGTTAGGATGTACGTACTATACGTATACATACAGTTGTTAAAGTGTACATATTCATTGAGTTTTTACTTTTTTAACTATAACATATCTGTTTTGGTAAATGGATCGAGCTTTGGAAATGGAATTCAGCAACTTCCAAGGTAGTTGCTGGAAAATAAATGCTCATGAAATTGCTAAATCATGCATTGCCTAATCAAACCAATAAATAACTGGATTGAACTTTAGCAAGTTCTATTTCCTTTTTTCACTTTTTCCTTTTTCTCCTTCTATTTGTTTTTTCTTCAATCAACAAATTAGAGTTAATGTATGCTTAATTTTCTCTACAGAACTGGATTTCTACTTAATTTTCTCGACCACTCTGCAAGCGTCTCCTCTATACTCTCGATTATATCTCTCTTTTCACAACCGGTGAGTTCAAACTTTAAGCTTTTCTATTTTCAATTTATGAAGTACTAATTATGCTTATCCAGAGTCTATATTTTGTCATCTTGTCGCCTCTCTGTACTTAACTATCAAGATTATGTCTTGAAAAGTGCTATACTATGTGGTGTTTTCTTATTTGCTTAAACAAGTTTATGCCAAATATGAACAATTTGTTATATCTAGTCTCAAAAAACAATTTGTTATGTAGCTGAAAAATCTCCATTTTTAAGATTTCATTTATAGATGTGTTCTTGATTGAATTGTTGCTAGTTATTTTAGTTAAATTCTCAACTTTTTTATTTGTGTAGATGGAATTTGCACATCGTAAATGGATGTATGATAGAACTCATCCTAATCGTGCGGGATTGAGGGCGGAATTTATAGATGGGGTTAAAGAATTTATCGCAAAGGCGAAAACTAGAAATTAGGGCTGGGCATAAATACCGAAAAACCGAAACACCGAACCGAACTGAATTTTTTCGGTGTTTCGGTTTCGGTGTTTCGGTTTTCGGTATATATTTTCATATTTTCGGTAATTCGGTTCGGTATTCGATATGTAATTTTGTATTATTCGGTACTTCGGTTTAACCGAAATACACTATATTATAAATTTATAATAATATTTAAAATTAATATTATATTAATTATTAATATTAAATAATAAATATTTAATATTCTTATAAGTATTTTTATTTAGTGTATAATATATTAGCCTATTAGGTCACTCTTCTTCAATATTCAAAAATCAAAATTTTCTTCAACATCAACAGTGGCCAGCAGCTGCTCTGCTTTCCCCAATCCCCCTTTCCAGTTTCCACTTCCACTTCCAGCACTCCAGCAGCGGCGACCGGCGACCAGCACTCCACCAGCCGCAGCAAGGACCAGCAGCGCTGCAGCAGTGCAGCGGCGACCAGCACAGCAGTGGCGACTGGCGTTGGTGGACCAGCAGCAGCAGCCGGCAGACGCGGCGACCAGCAGTAGAGGACCGGATTCCGGCGGGCGGCGGCGGCGAGCCGGCGACCAATCTCTAGTTTAGGTATTTTTGATTTTTTTTCTTGATTTCTTCTTCTGTTTTCTTTTTTTTTTCTTTCTGATTTTAGCCTTAGTTAGTGTGTGAATTGTGATTTTTTTTTATATAGATGGCTGATCAAAATCAATTAAATGTGGGTGTGGCTGATCAAAGTCGAATAAGTATGGCTGGTTCTACGGATAATATACCTACTAGTAGCAATGATGCGTCAATTGGCACAGAGGAACCAAAAAAAAGAAAAGAAATGGATCCTAGGTCTACTGTTTGGCAACACTTTGATAAAATTTTTGAAAATGGTGTATTATTTAAAGCAAAGTGTTTACATTGTAAACAAAATTATGCTGCGAATACATCTAGAAATGGAACAAGTGGACTGAGACAACATTTGACTAACCGATGTAAAGTGTATAAGCCCCCGCCTGTTGCACCTAGTATTAAAAAATTATTAAGTGTTCAAAGTGACAGTTCTTCAATAGAGAATTGGAAATTTGAGCAAGAGGTAGTTAGGAGAGCTTTAGTTGAGATGATAATTTTGGATGAACTACCTTTTAGTTTTGTTGAAAAAGAAGACTTTAAGAAGTTTATGAGCAAAGTCCAACCTTTGTTTCGGATTCCTTCACGTAGAACCATAACAAGGTATTCTTATGAAGTTTATGGTGAATTGAGAATGAATTTGAAAAAGTCTTTTAGAGAAATACAACCAAGAATTTGTCTTACAACAGACACATGGACCTCGGTGCAAAGAATCAATTATATGTGTTTGACTGCTCACTTTATTGATAGGGATTGGGTGCTTCATAAAAGAATATTGAATTTTTGTCCTATCACTAGTCATAAAGGTGAGCATTTAGCTGAGTCTATTAGTAATTGTTTACTTGATTAGAACTTGGACAATGTCTTCACTGTTGCGGTTGATAATGCTTCTTCAAATGATGTGGCAGTTTTAGAGTTGTCCAAAAAATTAGATATGTGGGGAACTAATATGATGGATGGTGAACATCTCCATGTGAGATGTATGGCTCACATACTTAATCTAATTGTGCAAGATGGTTTGAAAGAAATTGGTCCTTTTATCAAACGGGTGAGACAAATGGTGAAATATGTTAGATCATCTTCTGCAAGAACAAGAAACTTCTTGAAATGTGTTGAAATGCAAAAGATAGAATGTGATAAAATGTTGTCTTTAGATGTGCCTACTAGGTGGAATTCCACCTATTTGATGTTGGACACGGCAGAAAAGTTTGAGAAGGCTTTTGAGAGGTTTGATCTTTATGATGGTAATTTTAATTCTTTTCTTGCTACTGATGTTTGTGAAGATGGAAGTATTGCAGGTTCAATTCAAAATGAGGATTGGGTTAACGTGAGAAATGTCACAAAGTTTCTTGAAAGATTTTATGAGCTCACATTAAAAGTTTCAGGTTCACGGTATGTTACTTGTAATGTTCATTTTGAGGATATATGTGAGCTTGATGCATATTTGAAGTCATGTATGACAAGTGATGATGTTGATTTGTATAAAATGGCTTTGGGGATGAAAGAAAAGTTCAAGAAATATTGGGGTACTCCTGAAAAGATGAACAAAATGCTTTTTATTGCTTCTGTTTTGGATCCTCGCAATAAATTTGTGTATGTTAGTTTTGCTCTTGAAGAATTACTTGGGGAAGAAAAGGGAAAGATAGTGAACAATGAAGTAGATATTTACTTGAAGAAATTGTTTGCGGTCTATGTAAACAAGTATGCAAAAGGTTCTAAAAATCAATCATCTTCACCCGGATACACTTCATCTGACTCATCTGATTCAGCTACTTGTGGCCTTTCTCAAAATGTGAAAACAAATTCTTTGAGAACTAAATTTTACATGAAAAAACAAAAGGAAGATTCTGGAAGTTTAGGTGTTAAATCTGAGTTGGATAGATATCTTCTTGAAGACCAAGAGCCTGAATCTGAGGATTTTGATATTTTAATTTGGTGGAAAGTTAATTCTCCTAGATTTCCTATACTTTCACAGTTGGCTCGAGATGTATTGGCTATTCCTATGTCGAGTGTGGCATCAGAATGTGCATTTAGCACCGGTGGTCGTATTCTTGATCCATTTAGAAGTTCATTGACTCCCAAATGTGTGCAATGGCTTATTTGTGTCCAAGATTGGCTTAGACAAGAAACTAATCCTATTTGTGTTGAAGAAAACTTGGAGTTTCTTGAGAAAATTGAACTTGGTAAGACTTTATATTTTTTATTTGTTTTTGCAAAAAATAAAATACTTATTGTGTAGTATGACATATTTGATTTTCTTATTATTAGAGATGGCAAATAGTGGAAGAAACTCTTGTATTGTTGATCTATGATTGCAAGTTTCAAGTATTTAATAGTGGTGAGTTCAATACGCTATTTATTTAATTTTGTCATTTTTTAATTTTTATCTTAAAAATAGTATTCTAACGTTTGATTTTATCTTAAAAGGTTCAAGTTCAAGTTCAAGTGGTCAAGACTCAAGAGTCAAGACAATGAAGAAAGACGTAAAATACTAAAGTTTTGTTATTGTTTTTGTTGGCACTTGAAAGTGGTCTCACGGAAGAAAGTCAAGAAACTATATTGTTGCTCATTATTGTTGACATTTGAAAGTGATCTCTTGGAAGAAACTACATTGTTGGCTTGTTGCTCATTATTGTTATTTGTTATTGTTGGCACTTAAACTTGAAAGTGGTCTTATGGAAGAAACTACATTGGTGCATTATTGTTAGTTTGTACTTTGTTACTTGTTACTTGTTAGATTGTTATTATGTTGTTGTGTAATGGCATGATAAAATATCAATTGATCATTGTATTTGTGAAGTCTAGTGAAGTTTTATTACTTGTTAAATTGTTTGTGCCTTGTTGGCTTTATTATCTTTACTTGTTAAATGCCTAGTATAGTTGGCTAGATTGATAGTCATTACTAAATATTGCTAGTCATTACTTGAGTTGTTTGTGCCTTTTTGGCTATAGTTGGCTAGATTGCTAGTCATTACTATTTACGTGAAACTATTGAATCATTGTTGACTTGTTGGTAAAATATTGGAAGTTCTTATTCCTTCATATTGTTATGGATTTTTACTAAATAATAAATATTTCATATTTGAAATTTGATAAATAGTGAAGCACCAAAATTTTTTTATCACTTTATATTTAATAGAGTAAAAACTTTAACACATATTTTCAGCCCATTAAGCTGAAAAATAAAAATAAAAATTGTAAAATTTTAAATTTTAAAAAGCCCACTAAGCAGGCCCATAACAAAAAACCGAACTAACAAATACCGAACCGAAATATTAAAAATCGAACCAAACCGAATTATTTCGGTTCGGTATTCGGTACAACAAATACAAGAACCGAAAACCGAAAAAACCAAAAAAAATAAATCGAAACCGAACCGAATTACCGAATGCCCAGCTCTGCTAGAAATGATTTTCTTATAGAAGGCACAATTAGGTGTCCTTGTGCCAAATGCAAGTGTATCAAGTTATTGAAACCAGATAAAGTTGAATTTCATATTTTGAAGAAGGGATTTATGGATAATTATTATGTGTGGACAGTTCATGGAGAGAATGACGCCAATGTAGCTAATGTTGATTTTCAGAATGCATTTGATGGTGTGGATAATCCTATAGAGAATAATAATGTTGAAAATTCTCGATTCAATGAAATGTTGAGGGATTCTTTTGGGATGTTCCCAGTGGCTCAATCAGAACTAAATGATGAGGCTAAGCGCTTCTATGAGCAGTTAACTGAAGCTAGTCGACCATTATATGAAGGCTCAATGCATTCTAAGTTGTCTGTTGCTGTTAGATTGCTTAGTGTAAAGTCAGATTATTCAATTTCTCAAGCGGGGATGGATTCTATCATTGGGCTTATGAATGAGCTTAATCCGAGTAAAATTGACTTACCTAAAGATTTCTACACGACAAAGAAGATGGTTTCTAAGTTAGGACTTTCATCAGAAAGGATTTACTGTTGTGAAAAAGGTTGCATGTTATTTTATAAAGATGATGCAGCTCTAGAAAATTGCAAGTTTTGTAATCAAGCTCGGTATAAGGAAGTCACAAATGTCAAAAGGAAGAAGGTTCCAGTTAAGGCAATGCATTACTTACCCCTTATACCTAGGTTAAAGAGGTTATATGCATCAATGAGCTCTGCTCCTCGTATGAGATGGCATTATGAGCATAAAAGGCCACCTGGTGTTCTATGTCATCCATCAGATGGAGAAGCATGGAAGCATTTTTAATTGAATTTCCTTACTTTTAACTAAATGCGATTGAACTTCATTTAACTTTTATTGCAGACAAAGCTAAAAGGTGAAGAGGTGTCTATTGTTGAGGTGTTTGAGGAGACGCATAAGAAAAGAAATAAGGATGGTACAAGGGGAGAATGGATAGAGCCACGTGCAGAGGAGACATTTGTAAGTTACAACACTTCTATATTATTTCATTTAACATACGCTTAGAATCTTAGATCTTAATGATAATAACTCAGAAAAGAACAACTGCAATTTGCCTCTTCGATATTATTCTGTTAAAAAATCTCAATATGCTAGGTGGGTGGTAGAAGTTTGGAAGTATCCATTGTATTGATCATTGATGAAGCATGGTTGTGATTATCCATTAAGTACTTATATGTCCCAATCAAGTTTATTCTAGCCAATATTTTGCTTTTATAGTACAGTTGAGTTTCTGTAATATGTCAAAAATAGTGTAATTCAGAGAAGTGGCAGATTTATGGTGAGGAATAATAAATGACTTTGCAGATTTTAGAGTTAGTGGCCAAAATCATCCTTATACTATATTCTAGACTTAAATTACATCCTTAAACTATTATATGAACAAAAGACTATATTCCTCATTCTTTCACTCTTCCTCAAAAGAGCTCTCGCTAATTTCAAATAAATAAAAGGGAATCTTAATAGCTCAGTTGGTTATTTACATGAATTTTTACATGATTAATGAGGGTTTGATTCCCCACCTTATAATATCCTTCCCTTACCCCCAATTTTATTCTAGTCTTTTTAAAAGAAGTGTTTTGATAAGCTTGAATATATCAGTTAAATTGTGTTTATATCAATAGAATCCATTTGGAAGTTGTTTGTCGGAAACTTCCAGGTATAACAATGGTATAATGGGCTCCAATGCCAAAGGCCAGAAGGTTTTTACGAGTAAAAAATGCATGTATTTTGTCGAAACATGAATATATTGCTGCATAGATTGATCTTTACTACTATTTGGTTGATGGAGAATTAGGTGAAGATGGGTGCAAATGCTTTTATTTGCCTTTTTTAGTTCGTAAAGGAGAAGAAAAAGTGTATAAAGTCTCTTCACAGTTTAATTTTTTTTTGTTTCAGCAAAAATCATTTTTGTTGGAGCCTTTTTCGTTGGTAATGGTCTAATAGAGGAACATTGGTAGAGTCGTAAGGTTGTCATTCTTATGTGAGCCGTTAAAATTATTGACAGATTTTTACCAAAGGATGAAAGTTGTCAATATTTTAGTACTTTAAGGATGTTTTTTGGTCATGAGAATAGTTGAAGGATGTATCTTAGGTTTCGGGTATACTTTAGGGATGTATTTGGCCAAAAACTCCAGATTTTAGAAACTATTGTTGCCTAGACATGCCAATTTTCTTTTTCCTGCACCTGCCTCCTTCTAATAAGGTCCCCAAACAACAACCACCTTTTTTTTATTTCCAGTAATCAAAAGCTATGCTGTTAAATACAAAGATATGTATTTGTGACGGGCACCAAGTCCTCATGTTTTTGTTTTGATCAGAGGAACTAAGTCCTGATGTTGTTAGCTGCTTAATTAATCTGTGATGTCCTTGATGGAAAAGAAAGAAACAAGGTTCCAATTTGTGTTGTGTAGCTCTTTGGACATAAGAATCTCATGTTACCTTTTACTGAAATGACAACTCTATACTCTCATCACTTGATTTGAACAACACTAGAGCACAGATGCTAGCTGTTATTAAGATAAAAGTTTGTCACATGAAAGTTTTTAGTGAGATGCAACTAGTGAAAATAATACTATGCCTTGATCAACAGCAATAACACAAAACAAAAGTTACAAGCCTAAGCATGGCATAATGACTCACTGTTACAAGAGACTTTCCAATTCAACTCCATCTAATATCATGAATAATTTAAGCAGCAGCTCTTCACCAATTTTATTGCAAATTCAAACCTTAAGATGCATAAGCCATTTTCAACCATGGGGGTGGATAGAAAATGAATAGAAAGTTAATATCTGGATAGAAAGTCAACAAACATCAAATGTAGCTCAAGCTGTAATTCATTTGTGAGAATTAGTTCACAAACTCTTTTGCCTGCACCAGATTATGCCATAAGCTGATTATATTTCAGCACACATTTAAACACTTCACAAAAGTGTAGGAATGGAAGGCAGTTCCAATTAGCAATATTTTACTTCAATATAACTGTACATATTCAAGCTTTAAAGAAATTCGGATCGACTAAGATGAACCGCAGATTGAGTAAAAACTCATCAAGTGACTTCATTGTTGTCGACACTTTCTCAGATGAGTTGGAAGTGCTTTTTTGTTTATCCACCTGAATCTATCTTTTGTGATCTGTAACTTTTGTACTTGTATCATCTTATGCATTTGAAATAGTTTGAGCTTCAGAGCTTGTCACTATAGTCAAGGGAGTATGTGGCCTTAAAGCCAACTGTGAAGTCTCACAATTATGGTCTGCATAGTGTTTCAATTGTGTCAACTGAGTTTGAGTAACAGGATTTCTGATCCTTCACCTAATGGAGGGAAATTGGAAGCCAAAAGCAGTTCTGCCAGTCATCGAATGTGACTGGTCGCTGGCAGCATTGTTCATAGGTTTCATAGATCAGTGCTGGTTATTTAACCATTCTTTTCCTCCTTTGTGATGGTCGTCTTGTCTTACTTAACTGCATATTATGTCTTAAAGAAATGGGGTTGTTGGTTATTTAACGTTTATTTCAGGTTGGATTTCAAAGAGGCTTGGACTGATGGCGTCACACACAACGTACTTCTGAGGCTGGTTCCACAACCCAACTAACATCTGAAGTTATTACTTCAATATGGATAAATGTGGCAGGAGGTGTGAAGAAAGGTAGAGTTTACGGGCTTGGAGCACAGCCTTCCTCATGTCATCCATCACCATTGTTGTCTGGTGCTTCTACTTCTCAAACTTCAGTAGAAATGGAAGCAATGCGAAGAGAGATTTCAAAGCTGACAGAACGACTTCAAACATCTGAAGCTAACTATGCTAAAGTGCAGAAGTTCACGGAGAAACATATGGTTGAGTCTGATATTGATGGCGAAGAAGAGACTGACTCTGATGAAGAGTAGATTATGTTTTGGTTGTTTAGACATTTTCTATGAGATTTAGACTTGTTTTAAACAATTTACTTCCGTTTTGAATGACAATTGAATACTTATTAGACTTTGTTTTGATGATGCTTGAACTTTTAAGACTCCATTGTGAATCAAGTGGAATTTGAATGTTTAGGAATGTAATCGATGTTTGGTTTTATTGTTACGTTGAATTTTTATGGATGGATGGTAACATAATTTAGCAGGTTGTTTACCAAAAGAAACAACATTTTTCTGTATTAAAAATATACCTTTCTTATAGATTTTTTTTTAGAAAATTAAAAATGCCGACTACTGTAGTCAGAAGATCAACTAAATAGTGAATAAATTAATTATTTATACTGACTATAGTAGTCGGAAGACTACTTAAATTATTATTTAATGCCGACCACAGTAATCGGAATATATATAATTAATTATTTAATTATTTAACTATTACGACACCCGTAGTCGGCATTAAGAAATTAATAAATTATTATTTAACAAGTATTCCGACTACAGTAGTTGGTAATATTTAAATTAATAAAATATTATTTTACTAGTGTTCCGACTACAGTGGTCGGCAGTTCAGGTACTTTAATGGTTGGGTCTTAATTTATATATTGTGACTACGGTAGTCGGCAAATTCCGATTGCTGTGGTCGGCGAGTATTTTCCGATGTTTAGTTTGCCGACTACTCAAAAGTAGTCGGAAAGTCATCGAAAAACTCCATTTTCCGACTGCTTTCCGACCAATTTTGCAGTCGGCAAACAACAAAATTCTGGTAGTGCGGTAAGGATACTGGTGTTCTAAAAGTATAACGAAGGATATACACATACCATTTATGATAGTTCGGATAAATTTGCCCTTTTTCCCTTTAAAGAATTCACAATAACTAAACTGGAATAAACCTAAAAATATCCTCCTTTATTCCCCAAAACAAAGAATGAGCACAACGCTCTACTTTCCATGGATTCCTTTTCTTTTAGTTACTCACATTCTTACATAAATAAATAGGTGAAATGGTCTGGTGGACCCTTGTACTTCTATCGATTTGTATTGTGGACCCTTCTACTTACTCCTTTGTCATCTGGACCCCTGAACCCATCTAAACGCAACATTTTAAACACATTTTTTGATGTGGTCTGGTGCGTGTTGCACAAACACTTACACGTTGGCTAAATAAAATGTTTTTTTAATCCACGTAAGAAACTCTCAGTCCATATAAGCAGTGACTAGTATGAACAAAGAAAAGTAACTTTTCATTGTTCATCTAGACACTTCATCTTCTCCCCTTCTCCGACGAACTCATATGCTCAGTTGAATGACGTTTTATCATCGCCTCGTAAGTTTCTCAATTTTTCATTGTTCATTTTCTCAGTTTATATTTCTTGCATTTTCGCAGTATGTATTTGTTTGATTTTAGGGTTGATTGTCAGTGGATTTTCTGAAAAAAATTGGAGATTTTACTTTGATTTGTGTCTAATGTTAGTGTAATATGCTTTCGTAGTGGGAGTTATGACTTCGAGGGACTTCAATGGCATATTTCGTGAATTCGAGTAGATTCTAGGGTTTATTCGTAAAATCTCAATTTTGATTGAAACTAAGCCTATTTTTTCCCGATAATTGTCTTGGGTATTGATTGTGTTAGTGGTTCATTCTTATACATCAGAGGTGTATACGAATCTTGGCACCTTGTTTCCTTAAAAACTTAGGGCTTTTTGTTATTTTTACTTTTAAAATTAGAATCTTTTACACCTTGTTTTTCTTGTCACTTTACAGGCATGGTAAGTAAATGGCTTTAACAATAGAGACACTTCAATTTCACTATGGAGGTTGTTTTCTATCTAAACCTGAGCTAAGGTATGCCAATGGAATAACTGATCTTGAAAAGATTCTTATAGATGTAGATGAGTTGCTTATCATGTTGTTTCATAAAATAGCAAGGGAATTGGGTGTTGAAAATGTTGAAACATTTGGATGTAGAGTCAACAAGAAGGGTGGTTATTACATGTTAAATACTGATTCTGATGTTTTAAAGTTTCTTAATAGTTTGAAGGGTGCAAATTTTGTTGATGTATTTGTGGTACATCCAATTAGTATACCTTTAGTTGTTGAGGAGCTACCTGTATTGCCTAGCACTAATGCTGATGTGCCCTCCCCACAAAAAGATAATTCTGATGTGTCCTCATCCCCACAAAATGATAGGGCTGATGTGTCATCCTCCCCATAAAACGATTGGGCTGATGTGTATTCATCTGAACCATTTGATGAAAATGAAACTAGGAATTTAAACCAAGATCAGTCCCCTAGAGTTGAAGAGCAGTCCCCTAGAGTTGAAGATCAGACACCTAGAGTAAATGTAGAGCTTCATTCTGATTCTGATTCTCTCTATGATCTTGATGAAAACATTGATGATTTGAGTGATCTGGATGAGGAGCTGCTTCAAGCTAGACAATCTAACATTCAAGAACAAGTTAAAGAGAAGGCTGATAGAGTAAATCTAGATGAGATACCATCTGGTCCTGTAGGTATATATGCTGGTTTTGAAGACATTTATAAGGAGAAGAGGGGAAGATTTGAAGGTAATTTGGGTGGCGATGACCCTTATTTTGATAGCTCAGATCTTGGTAGTGACATTAGTGAAGATGAAGGGGATGCTGTTGAGAATGATGAAGTGGTGGATCCACCACCTAGAAGTACAAGTACCAAGATCTACTTTGACTCAACTGCTAAAAATATTTTATTTCAATTGTATATGATTTTTTTGAATCATATTTAGTTCAGGGAGGCACTGCAAACTTACTCTATTCAGAAGGGTGTGAATATTAAGTTGAAACCTAATGAGAAGGAAATAATAAGGGCAAAGTGTAAAAGAAAGGGTTGTCCTTGGCATATTCTTGGAAGTATTGATGGTAACACTAGAAACTTCAGTGTTAAGACATATTTTCCTGTCCACAAGTGTTGTAAAAGAACAAGAAACAAATTGTGTACCCCCATTTGGATTAGTAAACATTACAAGGAGAGGATTATGAGTGAGCCTACCATCAAACTACATCAGATTCAATCTTTGATACAAAAACAGTATGGTTTGTATGTTAGTAAGACAAGTTGTAGAAAGGCAAAAATGAGAGTTATGAATGAATATTTGGGAGATTTCAGAGAGGAGTTTGCTAGGCTGTATGATTATGCTGAGGAATTAAAGACCAAAAATCCTGGAACTACTGTATCTATTAGGACATCCAAAAACACAATTTCATAAAAAGAGGTGTTTATGAGCATCTATATTTGTCTTGGTTCCTTAAAAAGTGGATGGAAAGAAGGGTGTAGAAGAATTATTGGGTTAGATGGTGCATTTCTCAAGAGTGTATGTAAAGGTGAACTGTTATCTTGCATTTCCAAAGATGGAAATAATCAGATGTACCCTATAGCATGGGCAATAGTTGATAAAGAAACCAAGGACACATGGTCTTGGTTTCTCAAGTGCATCAAACATGATTTGGAACTTACAGAAACTGAAGGTGAAGGACTAACAGTGATGTTTGATATGCAGAAGGTATTACTAAATTATTTGTTAAATTTATTCTTTCTATTTTCTGTAGTAGTTGATATTTAACATTGCTGTATGTCTAATGTTCTTTGTTTGACAGGGTCTTCATCTTGCACTTACTGAATTATTGCCAAATGCTGAAATTAGATGGTGTGCTAGGCATATATGGGCAAATTGGAAGAAAGAGTGGAGGGGTGAAGAAAGGAGAAGAAAATTCTGGCAGGTTGCTGGGGCATCATTTGAGGTCCATTTACAGGTAAAACTTGATGACATGAGTCAGGTAGGACAAGGTATTGTAGAAGATTTGTTAAAGTATAACAAAGAAGCATGGTGTAGAGCATTTTTTAAAGAACATAGCAAGTGTGATGTGGTTTGAGAACAACATGTGTGAGACTTTCAACAGTTGGATTTTGGGTGCTAGGTTCAAATCAATCATCACTATGCTAGAGGAAATAAGAGTCAAAATCATGGAAAGAATGAATCAAATGAGAGAATTTTCAGAAAAATGGATTACTGATGTATCACCAATGGCTATGGACATTCTTAGAAAAAATGCTGAAATTGCAAATAATTGTGAGGTGAAGTTTAATGGTGATCTTGGCTTTGAGATTCATGATCCACCATAGAAACATGTTGTTGACTTAAAAAAAAAAGGTGTGTAGTTGTAGGTCATGGCAACTAAAGTGAATTCCTTGGGGCCATGCACTCACAACAATTCATTATAAGGATTTGATTGTTGAGTCATTTGTGGGTCACTGGTATAAGAAGGAAACATATTTGAAAGCATATAATAGGTTGTATGACAAACATAAAGATGTGGCCAAAAAGCACAAGACCAACCATTGAACCACCTGAAATTACTGCCATGCCAGGAAGACCAGGTAAATGCAGGAGAAAAGATAGTGATGAGCCAGTTAAGAAGAAGTTTGGAAAGGCTACAAGGAAGGAAAGAAAAATGAAATGTTCTGTGTGTAAGACTTTTGGACATAACAAGAAAGGATGTCCAACTCTGGTAAGTTGTGCTTTAATGTCTTTCCGTTACTGAATTTTACTCTTTTTAGTTATACTTTTAACTTTAAGATATGTTTGTAGAAAAATGTTGGAACTTCAACTGCTGGGATTGGAACTTCAACTGCTGGAACAAGTGATAAAGCATTCACTACATCTGATTTTACAAATGCTGCAATTGGAAGTCAGTCAAGTGTAAATGCAGGTTCAAGTTTAAGGCCTGAAACTGCCTCAGCATCTGGTGGAAGGCCTACAGGTGCTACATCAAGTGGTTTGAAGCCTGAAACTGCCTCAGCATCTGGTGGAAGGCCTACCAGTGCTACATCAAGTGGTGTGAGGCCTGCAACTGCCTCAACATCTGGTGGAAGGCCTACAGGTGCTACATCAAGTGGTTTGAGGCATGAAACTGCCTCAGCATCTGGTGGAAGGCCTACCAGTGCTACATCAAGTGGTGTGAGGCCTGCAACTGCCTTAGCATCTGGTGGAAGGCCTAGAAATGCTACATCAAGTGGTGTGAGGTCTGCAACAACTCCATTAGGTACTCAAGAATCAACTTGTAGTGCAGCTGGCCAAAAAAGAAAGACTAGCACAACTTTGAGAGGTGGTGCAACTCTTGGATATAAGAGACCAAGACAAAAAAAATGCAAAAACAGCTGGTTATGGTCTCTTATTTGGATCCGGTGGAAGTGTAATTGAGAGGGTATGTATTTTATCATTTACGCATTTAACTGCCTTAATTGATATTAGTTCATCTTTAAGTGAAGATTTTTGTTGTTTTCTCAGTCTGGAAATACTGATAGAGTGTTACATAGTGCTACATTGTCAAGTTGAACTCCTACCAATATTGATCTTGGTTACAAACCCAATGTACTAAGATGGAAGGGAAGAGTTGTAGTTACTCAAAGGCAGCTAAGAGAGAAGAGTTACAGAAGCACTCAAGCCACAAAAGACACTCATGCCACACTAAGCACTCAAGGCACACATTAGATTTCTCTTTGTTTAGCTTAATGACTTAATCCCAACTGACTTTATTTATCTTAATGACTTGATCCCAACTATTTTGGTTATGCCTTAATTGGGAAGACTTTGTTTTTGTATATGAATTTGTGTTTGAATGAAGTGAATGCCTTTGTTAAGTTGCTGTTTAGATTTGTGTTAAAAGGCTATTGTGAAGCCAATGTCTGTGTTGTGCAATTGACAACTGCTGCATATAATTGACAACAAATTTGTGTTTGAATGAAGTCAATGTCTTTCATTATCAAATAAAAGCTAATACAAATCAATATATCTTAAAAATAACAGCTAGAAACCAAATCACAACAATCACAATAACAGTGATATCAATACTAGTGTTTGATCCTTGTCTTTCTTGCTTTTCATGTCTTCCATGTCTTTTATGTCTTGCTTGTCTTCCTTGCCCTGAATTCGTTGATGGATTCTTGATGTTGTATTGTTCTTGGCATGTTGAATCATTTGCATCAACCCATCGAAAGAATCCACACTCATTACCAGATGAATATTTTTGGCAACCCCAAAACATTCTTCCAGGATTAGTTGGTGTCCTTGACGTCTTAAGTTCAGCATAGATTCCACAGTAGCAACATCGAACCCACGTCATGGTGACGACTAACAAAATCAAACCAACAAAAATACAATAGAATCGCACAAAGAGGAAGGAGGGATGCCTTTAAATCGAAGGAAAAAAAATAAAGGAGAAGAAATTTGGAGAGACAAGATCGAGAAAGAGAAGAAAAAAAAGCTTAAATTTGCCCAACAATGGTGTTGAGTGCAAATGAGGAAGAAGACACGCCTTTAATGCCTCAAAAAAGGACTGTTAATGCCTTTTTGGAATGTCTCACGCTCCTGTTTTGTGTGTTTCACACGCTCCGTGTGGACTCTTGCCACATAGGATGCCGCATCAAAAAATGTGTTTAAAATATTGCATTTAGATGGGTTCAGGGGTCCAAATGACAAAGGGGTAAGTAGAAGGGTCCACAATACAAATCGATACAAGTACAAGGGTCCACCAGACCATTTCGGCAAATAAATATAATGTTACTTAGGTTATCCTTATGGTCAAATATTGTATGAAAAAAAATTGTTAGTCTGGTTGCCAAAAATAAAGCATAGCCAAACAACAACATGCCCAGTTTAATCCCGTAAGATTAAATATCTGAAGTTCATTTAATTAATTAATTTTTTTTCCATTCTATATTAGTTGACCATTTTCTCTTTACTGTTTCAAAAAAATCATAAACAAGAAGAGTAATTTTGCTAATTTATCTCCTTAAGAAACTTTCTAAAACATGTTTACACTTTTTGAAATGAATTAATAGTAAAAGTAACTATTTACTCAAGATTGAAGTGACAAATTGAAGCCGTGTAAGGAGGGACAAAGTTGTAATTTTGTCGTGAACCATCTTGGGATGTACAGAATATCCGTTTGGGCAAAACTATGATGCTTGCCCAGATAAATGAAAATCTTAGCCCCAATACTTAGCTGAGCATACCTCTCTTCTAACTATTTAATCTCTAACAAGCATCGCCAGGTGACCCATTTTGCTACTAAAGTTGATTTTTTTTGAAATATTTGCTGAAATTTTTAGTACTTTACTCTCTTTAATTCTACAAATTGGTTCAATTTTTGGTGAATATTCTAGTTTCAGATGTTACTTTTTTTGTAATATTTGGTGAACCTTTCATGTGTTTGGTTTTATGTTGTCAATTGACTATTTCCTGTTCTAGTTTGTTGTTTACTAACTTGGGTTTGACTAAATATTGTCAATATGTATGATGTATATGTTTCGGAGTAGACTAACTGGGAGTGAATTTTATGTCTCTATTGAAAACGGCTTTGCTTTTTGAGCATTCCGTAGCGCGAAATCCATATCATTGGCAGAGATTATACTCCACTATTTAGTCTTGCCATTTTTGGGCATTGCTCTAAGTGAAACTATTGCATTGTTACCCGGATGGTTTAACTGACCTTATCCTAATTTCAAGCGTTGAAAGAAGGTTGTAGTTTCATGTAACCATCTCTTTGAAACACTGCTTATGCTATAATGCTGTTTAAACAACTCATGTTTCTGGTCTATTTGCACTAGGGAGTTGTATTACATCAAGATGCTTTGCTTGGTCCTAATTGCATATTCATGCTGAGGACTGACAAAGCTGTTACTAGTAAAATGCTCAATTAGTGGTGGAAGTGTCATCATGACTTTAATCAAATAAAATTAAAAAGGGAAGCCCGGCGCACTAAAGCTCCTGCTATATGCGGGGTCCGGGGAAGGGCCAGACCACAAGGGTCTATTGTACGTTGTCTTACCCTGCAATTCTACAAGAGGTTGTTTCCACGGTTTGAACTCATGACCACCTGGTCACATGACAACAACTTTACTAGTTACACCCAGAGGCGGAGCTAGGTGGGGGTTCGTGGGTTCGGACGAACCCAGTAGCTTTTCCGTAGATGCTATATTTGTACTAGAAAACTAAATAAATATATGCGTATATTAACTTGTAAACCCCTAACAAGAAAATTTAGAACCCCCAAACTCTTAATCTTGGCTCCGCCTCTGCTTACACCAAGGCTCCCCTTCGATCAAACAAATATTTTTGTTAATTATCTTTTCAATTAAGCAAGTTTACCTTATTGAGTAGTGATCCAGACTGATATTTCATCAACCGATGTTTCCAGATGCTATTCGCTGTGTGCATGAGATGGCTGCAATAGGCAAGGACTAGGATGGTTCGATCTCCCCTCTGAAGAGACATGGTCATTGTTGCATTCTTGAATGTGTAGTGAACAAATCAACTAATTTGATTGCTACTATCAATCTTACAAATATGTGCCCACATTTTCAGAAGCACAATTCTGATAATTTATTTAAACCTTCAAATTTTGGGCATACTGGCAGGAAAGCCCTTTTAGATCTTCCACCAGCTTTCTACAATATTGTTCTCATGCTGGTTCAACACTGTTCACATTGTCTTTTGCTTCTTCATTCCTTCTAACAATACTTACAATTTATCATGGTGTATTCTATTTCAACTTTGATTCTGTGATGTTTCCTAAGGATGGTCATACGTTCTCTATCAAGCATATTTGCTTCGCCAAAAGTTTCTGTTCTCATAATTCTTTTTTACTACTCCTAGCATTTTGGTTTAGTGGTAAGGATGCAGCGTGGGATGTGTGAATTTGGCGCACATCATGAGTTTGTACCTTACCACTGGTTTGAAAGCCTGGTATTTAATTGGGAGAAAGGGTAGAGGAGTGGGCCCTTACTCCCTCCAGTTTCAAATGCACAATTAGGAAGAATGTTGTAAAATGGTATAAGCCATCCAATCCTTAGTTCTATTTGTGATTGAAATCTATTTCCATTCACAGAAAAGAGAAGGAAATCTAAAATCTAACAACAGAATCATTATTCAGGCTAAGAGGACACTTGCTGTTTATTTATTTTGGTTTTGTCAGTTCTCCTGAAACTAGCTTTCCTTTTTCGTATTTCCTAGATAGAATAGGAGTCTATATTCTGCTCCTGATTCTTTTTTCCTTAGTTTTGCAGGTTTAAGAAAGTTGGTAGGCTCAAGTCGAGGCGGTTGTCATGGCACATTTACTTTCTACTATTTGCTCTTTAGATGTCTCTTCCAGCAACAAGCTGCATTTCAAGTCAATTAACCAATGCTCTACTCCTATTCCAACATCTTTTAATATGGGAATTTCTTTCTCACCATTGAAAAAGCTAAGTTTGCAAAGCAAAAGGTCTGCAAAATGTGTGATCAGAGTTTCAGCTGTTTCCATGAGCCTAGAAGCCAGAACCCAGAATAACTCTGGTTCTCAACAGACCACTGATGGAGCCTCCACTAGGAAGAAGGTCATGGTCATTGGTGGTGATGGCTATTGTGGCTGGGCTACTGCTCTCCACCTATCCAACAAGGGATATGAAGTTGCCATTGTTGACAACCTTATCCGTCGCCTATTTGACGACCAGCTTGGTCTAGATTCTCTAACACCCATCTCATCTATCCATAACCGCATAAGGCGTTGGAAATCTCTCACGGGAAAAGACATTCAACTTTTTGTTGGTGATATATGTGAATTTGAGTTCTTGGCAGAAGCCTTCAAATCCTTTGAACCTGAAGCTGTTGTCCATTTTGGAGAGCAGAGGTCTGCCCCTTATTCTATGATTGATAGGTCAAGAGCTGTTTTTACCCAACACAATAATGTGATAGGGACACTTAACGTACTATTTGCCATAAAGGAGTTTAGGGAAGAGTGTCATTTGGTCAAACTCGGGACAATGGGGGAATATGGGACCCCTAACATAGATATTGAAGAAGGTTATATAACTATCACTCATAATGGAAGAACTGATACTCTCCCTTATCCCAAACAAGCAAGTTCTTTCTATCATTTGAGTAAAGTCCATGATTCCCACAACATAGCCTTTACTTGCAAGGCATGGGGAATCAGAGCTACCGACCTGAACCAGGGAGTTGTATATGGGGTGAGGACTGATGAAACTGCAATGCATGAGGAGCTGGTTAACAGACTTGATTATGATGGCGTATTTGGAACTGCACTAAATCGGTTCTGTGTTCAGGCTGCTGTTGGACATCCACTTACGGTGTATGGTAAAGGAGGGCAGGTACGAATTTCCTCTCGTTCCATGTGGTACTGCATTTTAATGAATAAACAACTAATTCTATTGAAGAAATCTTGAGCTCTATCCATAGATCCTCAAGTGAAACTTCTTTCCTAGCTTTTATAAAATGCATAAGATATGCATTGAATCCATCTCTGATGTTTTTGTTATTTGTTCTTTCGGATGAACATATCAAAAAAAAAAATTGTTCTTGGGACCATAAACAGGGTGAACTTCAATAATCAGTGAATGATCCATAACTACCCTCGTCAAAAGAGAGTTAAAATGCAACTCATTCTTCCATTTCCATGACTGTAACCATTCAACACAGAGATAGGGACCGGAAAACCCTTTTATTTTATCAGGAAGGGACTGAAAAACCTTCCATATAGGAAATGCTTAAAACACTGGACTGTAGACGTACTATGTATACATTCTCCCCAACTGCTGAATATAAGCTGATATTTCTTCCCTTTCTGTGTTAGTAATTCATTGCACCAGAACTAGCAACACCCACCAAAAGTAAATTTTAGTAAAATTGGAGATTGTTGCTGGACATGGAAGGTATTGAGAATTGGATGATTTCACCTCATATAGTGCATCTAACACGATTATCCAGAAAGCAAAAAAGTGGTGAGAAGGGGGCCAATACGGTCTTTAGAAAATAATAAAAAGTGAATTTGAGTGGCTTCCCTCCTTTGGATGGGGCTTGATTTTTGTTCACAGTCCCGCTTACTGTTTGTATTAATTTATGAGTGTCTTGACCAATTACCCCCTGACAACAAGTCGTTCGTCATTTCATAGTATTTTTAGTTTTTCTAACGTATGTTTTTTTGTGTCGTACAGACCAGGGGATATTTAGATATTAGAGATACAGTTCAATGTGTTGAGATTGCAATTGCCAATCCAGCACAACCAGGAGAGTTTCGGGTTTTCAACCAATTCACAGAGCAATTTTCAGTAAATGAGCTTGCAGCCCTTGTCACCAAGGCAGGGGAAAAACTTGGCCTTGAGGTGAAGGCCATATCAGTGCCCAATCCAAGAGTAGAAGCAGAGGAACACTACTACAATGCCAAACATACTAAACTTATTGAGCTGGGATTACAACCTCACCTTCTTTCTGATTCTCTTCTCGACTCACTATTGAACTTCGCTGTTCAATATAAGGATCGTGTTGACACAAAGCAGATAATGCCTAGTGTTTCCTGGAAAAAAATTGGGGCGAAGCCAAAGACTGTTGCAGCATAAATCACTTGGACAAGCTATAGAGACTTGAGACTGGGAGTTCTTGTTCGTCATTTTAATAGGAGCTATATTATTTTTACTACGTCTAGCACATTTTTACGTTGTAACTTTGGAAAGTATTTGTTGTATTTGGAAGCTTGTGAAGGTTGTGGTTGTCAATTTAGTTGGAGGAAATACTCGAGGTAGTTGTGACCTGTTTCAACCCTGAAACTTATATGTGAGTTGCTTGTCAATTTAGTTTTGTCTACATAGACCTGTTCCCGGATATCCTCCTCATTTTGGCAGATGAATTTTTGCTTGCATAGTGACTGTAGTGAGGTTTCCTAAAAGGTCTATACTTCCAGAGGAAACTGTATTATGTTAACGATTTATTGTCTTGTAAAGTCACAATGTTCAAGTAAAGAAGTCAAAGATTATGTAACTTTGTTGAAAATGATTAACTCTTGAGATAATTAGGATGTCCCCTATGATGTCTTTACTTGTATTGATTGCTGATTTGCTGGTAATAAAGTCAAAGTAGTACGCCAGAACCTAAGCATAATCTATGCAGCTCTGAGACTTAGAAACACCCCAGAAAATGAACCAAAAGCAATTTCAATACTTCAATACATGTATATATCAATGTTCCATCATGTTTGATATAAAATTGTACAGACGTTTCAAAGAATGTTGAAAGATGGTTCTTCCCAGCAAAAATACGAAAGAAAACAACCGCCATTACTACTATAATATCCTTTTCTTGTTTTCTTCCCCATCTTCTGCAGTACCTATAAATTTCATGTGATGCCCCGACTTTTGGCATTTGGTCCTTCAAATACTTCATTTAATTAGTGGTGAGATAACAACAGTGGCTATGCTCATTTACAAAGTTACAAGCTGTTATGGCGTCTACTTCTTGTTGTTGGTAAATAGATAACTTGTACACAACATAAGGATACTGGATCAAAATCGTGAATGTATATATCCACTTGTTCTTTTGCATGACTGAGATGGCATAGCCATGTAATCTCCACATAAACCCGCTTTCACAAAAGCAACCACAACTAAAGACAACTCATCTTGATGCAAAGTGAATTCATGATCAGCTCCTTCAATAATTTGTAATTTATGATTAGGCACATTCTTGGCAAATTCCATAGCATCTTCAACTGGCACCATTTCGTCCATTGAACCATGGACTGTCAACACCCTATTATATTAACCCAGCAGGTTAAATACACAGTTGATGAACAAATAGCCATTCACAAGCAAAAGTAGCCTCATACTGAGACGTGCACACAATGGGCACCGAAAACAAATTAGTGCTCTACTGTTAAAAAGGTTGTATTCATACAGTGAGATATGATGTGAAAACTTGAGAATCACTCAGTTATAATCAATATCAATTCCTGACCTGCAGCTATTGGGGATACTTTGACATGATCCACGAGTATCAGTTGTTAGACGGTCCATCAAACTTTCCTCAGTGACATGATACTTGACCCTTCCTGCAAATAGCAAGAGATGACAGTGTGTAGGATTAACAACCGAAGGCTATCTTAAAATCCATCAAGAAAGTAGGAATTTGGGTTGCCATATCTTTCGTGGGTATGTTAAATTAGATTTTCTCATTGTTTTCCTCCCACAGGTGTGTTATATGCAGTCGCGTGCTAGGATAATTTCGGTAAGGAGTATCAGAATAGAAAACAGAACTGATCACTCTCAGCCTAAGAACAGTGGAGGAAGCAACCACAAATTGGAGATTGCATAGGATCAAAAGCACAAGGTTTACCTAGAATTCATCTTCTTTATGCCTCTTTTGGTGCAGTGATGTACCCAGAATTTTGCACACGGATTCGCCCAGAGTTTAAGGCAGAACTGTGGCAAAACCCACTAGCATGGGAAGGGGCGAATTGGACAAT
Organism: Solanum appendiculatum; assembly: GCA_018342035.1. Classification (NCBI taxonomy): domain Eukaryota; kingdom Viridiplantae; phylum Streptophyta; class Magnoliopsida; order Solanales; family Solanaceae; genus Solanum; species Solanum appendiculatum. The sequence goes on along the minus strand of JAGDQO010002205.1, from coordinate 395,344 downwards.
ACCAGACATGACAAAGGGATTTTACTGTTGCTCTTTTTTCATTTCATAATAAACGGAAAAGGGTCATATTTACCCCTGTACTTTTAGTAAAGGGTTATATTTGCCCTTCGTCATACTTTTTTGATATATTTACCCCTATCATCCAACTTTAGGCACATATTTGCCCTTGAATGGTTAAGTGTCAAGTCCTCACTTTTATCATCCTATGTGGCACGCCTAGATGGATATATATATTTATTCCACTCAAATTTTCCTCCTAATTTAATTATTATACCCATTAAACACATAAAACCCAACTACTACTACTTATTTTATTGTCCCTTTTCTAGCAAAAACTACGATCCTTGAACATTATTAAATTCAAAAGTTCAAGATAAAAAGCATTTGATGCTTCTTCATTTTCCATTAGTTTTGGGTCATTTTTTAATGAAAAAATTAGTACTAGTTTTTTTTGGGGGTTTCTAATTTATTGTGGCTATGATTTTAGAGCTATGATGTTGAGATGACAAAAGTTCTAAACAAATAAATAAGTTTTTGTTTTAAATTTTGATAACACTGAATAAATTTTCTTTCTCTCTATTTGTGCGAAGCTTCTCTGTTGATCAAATTAAGACATGGATGAGCCAAGGATTTTTCTATCGGGGAAGTGACGATGAAATAGTATTTAGGAGTTGGGTTTTATGTAATGGTTGAATTTAATAATTAAATTAGAGAATATTTTTTATATATATATATATATATTTCCATTTAAGTATGCCACGTGGACGCCATGTAGGATGATAAAAGTGAGAGATATGACACTTTACGGTTTAAGGGCAAATATGTACCTAAACTTGGATGGTAAGGGCAAATATATCAAAAAAGTATAACGAAGGGCAAATATAACCCTTTTCTGAAAGTGCAAAGATAAATATGACCCTTTTCCGCATAATAAAAGCTTCAAAATAAGCTCTTCCTTTTTTATACCAAAACACGCTCCTTTTTTAAGTTATTTTGTGGAGCCTAACAATAAATATGAATTACAAAAAAAAAGAAGAGAAAATGGTCAAATAGCCCCCCAACCTATTGTCGGATTTCCAACTACACACTTTAACTTCACGGGGGTCCTATTACCCCCCTAAACCTTTTAAAAGTGGAATATATACCCCTTGAAACACCATAACCAGTCAAGTGTCAATTGTGTGTGTTTCACGCACTTATTTCACCAATTATTCTTTTTTTATATAAAATAATTTCTCCTTCCTCTTTTTTCTTTTTTCTTCAACTATTTTTTTAACCCTAATTTTTTGTATAAGCTTGATTTGGAGAAAATGTTGATGGATATAGTGGGAGTCTTTCCCACCTCCGCCTCTCTCTTTATGATCATTTCCTCCACCTTCATCATTATCTTTTTCACCTACTCAAAGAACTCTCTGCCATTTTCTCTTGAGAATAAAGCTTCAGATTGAAAAGAAACATTGGAACCCATCATCATAAATCTAATTTCATTTCCACCACCAAAGAAGAAAAAAGTTTAATTGAGATTTCGCTGGTTGTTCATCGTCGGTAGCAAAAAGAGGTGTGGTGTTTGATGGTTCGCCAGATCGGCGTCTTGCTGCTTGTCCACAATGACGAGGAAGAGAGACTGCTAAAGGGGTTTTGATTCGATGAAGTTGCTGCTCCAATGGTGGGGGTGGTCTGGTTATTTCACTGTTGTTTATTGGTCGAAGCTCGGGCATGAAGATCCGTTTGGAGTGATGGAAAGGGGGTACGAGAAAGAAGAAAGACAATAAATAAAGAAATAAAAATACATATATTTATGAAAAACTAATTAAAAATAAAATTTTAATATTTATTCTTATTGCTCACTCTCCCAAAGAGAGTGAAATACACCCACTTTGCCAGATCAGCAGTTAGGGAGGTAATAATTTAAGTGTTAAGCAGTTCAGGGGGGTGATAGGACCCCCGTGAAGTTAAAGTGTGTAGTTGAGAATCCGACAATAGGTTGGGGGGCTATTTGACCATTTTCTCAAAAAAAATTTAAAGTGAATTACAAAGTTAAAATTCTAGTTAATTGAAAATGCATAAACTTCAATAACATGCAAAAAAACAAGGAAGCAAGGAGTTGCTGCAAGACTGTGTATATTCCTTGGGAAAGAAAGCTAGAGATCATCAGGTATCATTTAAATATAGGATCAAATAACTATGTATTAAAATGAAGCGACATTTTCACGAAAGGTGATGCAGAGCAATGTCTGAAATATATGTGTTGGGGCATAGGCTTGAAGTATAATAACCCTACGTTGAAGCAACTCACTCGGCGACTAGAGTGTGATTCTGCATTATACTAAGGTGTTTGCCTCTACATATTAGCACATATTTTAAATTTATATATTGATATGCTCCCCCGTTTCAATTTATGTGTCTTACATTCCGTTTTAGTTTGTTTAGAAAAGAATGCCACATTCCATATTTACCAAGTCTTTAGTTCCAGACTTGTAATCATTAGAACTTATCTATTTGAAGCATAGCATTATGTCAATCTCATCAACCACACTTGTGTTGTACCTCACATTTACAGTCCATATATTGTCTAATCAACTGTATGAAATGATTTCCATCAGCTAAACCAGCCACACCAAGTCATCTAACCATGTCCACTACCTTCCTAAGTGGTTTAATTTACTATCATCCACTGACACTACACTACTAAAAAACGAGGAACCAAAAAGCGACTGACGACGTCGCTCCAAAAAACGACGCCATTAGCGACATTGTCCGTCGTTTTAATTATTTTCTTAATTTTTTTACAAAAAGCGACGGACAGTACCTCTATATCTATCGCTTTTTTTTGGCGGATTTTTGCGCCAAATATATATATATATATATATATATATATATATATTTATTTATTTATTTAATATACGTAGAGACGCCGTCCATCGCTTTTAATTAAAAATAATAAATAACCATGACGTCCGTCATTTTTAATTTATCGATTATTTTTTTTAAATAGCGACAAAAGAAATCTTTTAGTCTGTAGCTTTTTGGTCAAATATTTTTAAAAAGCGACGGACAGCATCGCTTAGTCCGTTGCTTTTTGGTCAAACATTTTTTAAAAAGCGACGCTGTCCCTCGCTTTTTTAAAAATATCTTTGGGATAGACGGGCAATTTCTCCATTTTTCTCAATCCCTCTGTCTCTCTCTTTGCCGTCCCGTCCTCGCCTCCCACAGTCTCTCTCTCTCCTTTTTAAGGTTAGAGTTTCAATTTTAGTTTTTTTTCAATTTGAGTAATATTTGATTTTTTAGTTAGTTTATTGTATTTAGTTTGTTGAATTTGTGCTATTTGATTGCTAGTTTGTATATTTAATTGGAGGGATTGAGAAAAATGGAGAAATTGTCCGTCTGTCCCAAAGATATTTTTAAAAAAGCGACGGACAGCGTCGCTTTTTAAAAAATGTTTGACCAAACAGTGACGGACTAAGAAATGTCATCCGTCGCTATTTTAAAAATATAATTGATAAATTAAAATTAATTAAAAACGACGGACGACATTAATTTAAAAATAATTATTTATAATTAAAAGCGAAGGAGGGCGTCTCTACGTATATTAAATAAATAATTATTAATTATATGTATATTTGGCGCAAAAATCCACCAAAAAAAACGACGGCCAGAGTCACTGTCCGTCGCTTTTTGTAAAAAAAATTAAAAAATAATAACGACGGACAGCGTCGCAAATGGCGTTGTTTTTTGGAGTGATGTCGTCCGTCATTTTTTAGCAGTTATTTTTAGTAGTGATAGAAGTGTGAAACATCCAATGATCCAAACCAAAGAACATCCAACAGAAAATGGGACAGAAATATGTTGATTATGAAGCACAAAAGGAAAAGAAGGCTATTAAGCATACCTTTTCTATTTCTAACATCAATAACACCGTTATGCTTTATCTTTTCTTTGAAGTCTCTGCCCAAGCGACCCTCTATCCCTCTCTCAAGATTGAAGCGCCCAGAAATATTGATGACAGTTTGTACATCCTTGTAGTTCGAAGCATACAAAAGCACAGCATTTCCTCCTGTAGGTAATTTATCACGAAAAAATACACTTTCAGCGGGAACTTTAGAGGTGATACTATTTGCAGATAAATAAGCTGGAGATAGTTACTAAAACTTAATTGAGCTGCAGTATGTGTTGATTATGTGAAGAGTGGATACAACACAAACTATAGCACAAGAAGATACTATCTTTCTTTGTTAATTTGACTGTGTCCTGACTCCTGTGAGATCAATACATCACTATCATAACAACTCAAAGTATTTGTGCAACTCTTACTGATAAGAAATCAAGTAGAATATGGACAAGAGAAAATATCATCATAAACATCAGCGGTTAGCAGGACCATATAATGCTGGGGTAAAACATGAAGGTTGTCAACATTTACTGTTATTTTTTAAAGTTAAATTTAAAATGAACAGAAAAGTAAACTCAAAATTGCTAAATCAGCAATCATAATTTGATTCTAACAAAGAACTATTTACTTAGAAAGGAAATCCTTCTTCAATGTTTAAAAAGCTCATAATGAAATAACAATACTGAAAAGTTGAGTTTGAACACAAAATTTTCAACTCACACCTATGCTTGCTAAAGGTACTATTAATAATCCCTCAAGTACTGAACCATTACAAGAACCCCCAACAATTTATTGGGGTTCACATAGAATAACACACACACACCCAAAAATGGAAGATAAAGATCAAGAATCTATTAACATATTTATGAATCCCAATCCTGGAAAATATTGATGACCTAATGAGAAAAACTAACCTACTAACAAAGAAAGGGTATTCATTTAGTCCTAATGCACTGCAAAAATAACTTACACCTTCTCCCTAAACCAGGAAAAAGGCAGCAGATTTAACATAAATCGCAAGGACAAAATGTAAAATTCCTACGTGAAAGCATCAAGTATGATAAGTAGTAATGACAAGAAAGCTTCTATCTCTCAATGACTCAAATCAAGCAGCAGCAAAAAACAGCATTGCTACTAGTCCAGGAAACATCTGTTAATTAGACTGCATGAGCTGTTGGTATTGTCATCCTCCAAACACCACCATTCACACCCCTAGCAAGAGAACTAGGAACGGGGGAAGGAAAAGAGAAACACGGTAGCTTCCCAAGATCAGACATAAGTTGGCTTTCAAAGGCTATACCTTTGCTATGACCAACTATTGCTGCTATGAAACGCTCCTCCTTACGGAAGTGCTCGACTATGGCACGAAGATCATCAGCTTCTCTGCGGTAGTTACCATACTGAAAGGAACCTTCGCTTTCACTGACACCAAAAATAAAGTGAGTTTTCAGTAGTTCATTTCAATTATTTTTTACTGTGTTCAAAATATTTTGAAATTAGAAATTTATCATCTCTATATAGAGAATATAATGCTATGCATAATGTAAGTCAAGTTTAATCCTGAGAATACTTGAAGAGAAGATCCATCTGACAGAAAAGAATCAACTACAGCTACTTCAAGACCAATATAGTGTATATGAAACAACACTATATAAGACAAGTATGCGATGAGCTCCTAATACTTGCAAGTGAAAAGGGAAAAAAAGAAGAGAACAAAACAAAGTATCGAAGTTAAAATAAATGTATTTTTGTTCCATATGCATATGCAGCAGCAATCCAGATGCATATATATTTAGTTCTCCCAATAACCTAAAGAATTTGCACGTTTATAAGAACAGGTACTCCTAGTAGATTTTCCTCACCTTTCCAAAAAGGAGAGAATTCAATAACCATTTCTACATTGAGTAAATCTAACTTGACAGATCAAGAGTAAGAGAAGAACAAAGTTCACTGGGAGCAGCACTCCCTTTCCATTTATTTGCTAACCTAGAGGTTTCTATATTGGCTTTTGTGTTTGAACATACCCATTTCCTGCAAAGTCAAAGCGGAAGGCACTGATTCCTTCTTTCTCAAATGCTGCAGCAAGATTCACCATGGGGATCCGATCCTGAAGTTAAAGAAAAATTAATAAAGAAGATTATTATTAGTCAATCACAATCAATGTCCATAAATTGTACGATAAGACGACAAAAAACAGTTGAACAGCCAAAGAGTTGGATGTTGCTGGACTGAATCACATAATAAAGTGGAAAGCAAAATATTCAGTCCATTTATGCCTTTGCCCCATATGTCCAGTCTCTAGAAGAATCCCTACATGATTTTTTATCTTAGTAAATAAGCAATAATAATATCTTTTTAGATAGAAAGGAAGCACGTCAGCAAACTAGATTCAACAATAGTAAAACATAATGCAGCAGTCAATAAGAGTAGTGGCATATACAAGGACAAGTAGATGCACTGATACACCACATATTTCTCAGGGTGCAAATCATTTGTTCAAGGAAGGACGGAAGTTATGATGAGAGTACTCAAACATTTAAAACAGCCATTTAATTCTTATTCAAAATGCTTACAGGTAGTCCGAAAAAGTAAAAAAACTTCCTTTGTTTTTCCTGGGTATGGTAGTTGGGTTGGGGGAAGGGGAGGATAGATATAGAAGCAAGAGAATGTTTCTCTCAGCACAAATTCCGCTACACTCAGTTATAGCAAAAAGAAGTTCCTAAAAGAATTTAATACCAAATTCAAGCTAAGCTTGCATGTTGCTGCATAGCAAAAGCAATAAACTATATTTTATATAAGAATATCTAATTCTCATAAAAAAAAATATGTATCAACCCAGAACAACATGCAGCAAAAATAAGACAAATGATTATATGAATAAGCCACATAAATAGGAGCTGTAATTCTTACGTGTTCAAATTATTGTGACAAACCTTTGATGATTTGAAACCATGGCAGATAATTACAAGCTCCAGGGAATTTGTTTCATGTAGCACGCCCACCAGTTTCTCACCATGACTGTTATGTACTGTCACACGCTTATGCCGAGTCTCTATGGAAGAAAAAGAAAAAAGGGTGATAAAAACAAATGATCGTCATCACTCCGGCATAGTCAATGGGACATAGATAATTGCAAGGATATCTAAACTACAGCATCCTTGATTCACATTCACTAACCACTATTAAAACTCCTGCACAAATCACAATACTACAGCATCATAGATAAATGAAAGGTCATCAAAACTACAGCATCATTGATTGACGTCCACTAACTGCTATTGAACTCCTGTACAGAACTTTAATATTATTATTTTCTTTTTCAAAAAGGTCTATAGTTAGATCATTATCACATTGTGCCTAAAGATGGTCCCAAATCGAAACTTAAATACCTTATCAAATAGCAAAAGACTTCCTTTCAATTGCCTTGTCTCACATATAGTGCTGATATTTTCTTCCCTTAGGAGTTAAAAATGAATAAAACGATTGGAACCTACATTAATCAGAACTCTCAAGTCACAATGGCCTATCCAATTACCATAAGGTCATCTAAACATAAGTGGAGAGAAATTTCTTTAAGCATTTCATATTTGATTCAAAAGTTGTCCCTGTAAAAAGGGTCACACCTAGATTTTTTTTTTTTTTTTGGGTTGTTTGAAAACTCTACAATGCAAAATTTCAGCCAAAAATACAATAAAAATAAATTCTTTTTTGAAGAATCAAAGCCATGATTAATGGGGAGCTGATGTGGGGCTTATATAACGTTGGGCTCTTAGTACTATCAGTTGTTAAATCATCAATAGAAAATATACCGAATTGACTGCTAAGATTTTCACCATTCAATACTAAAACTTGATAATAGGAACTGAAACGAGTGTTTCACATATATAAAACCGAGCAAATACAACCATAGAAAAAACCCAAAAATTTATCCTCAGCAAAAACCAATTTAAAGATGATCAAATTCAATACAATTTTGGAAACCCCAGAAAAATCACCAAAAAAAAAGGAACTCTTAATGAACCAAAAGATCCAATTTATGAGTAAAGCGTTTACCTTGCAGATTGGGGATTGAAGGGGACGGAGCCATCTGATCAAAGCTTTGGTCTCTCGGAGTTTCTTAGTAAGGAAGAGATTATGTATTGTTACCTAAATTTTATTGTATGTTTATGTTCATTTCTATGACAAAAGACTTATTTTAGGTAACATTGATTTGATGTATTGGCATAGTTATCTTAAAAAAAAAAAATTCTCATTTTATTTTTATTTATTATTTAATAATTATATTTTATCTTTTACTCTATCTTTTTTATAGTAGTCTACTTTATATCCTACTTTTCATATAGGTTTATCATTTAAATTATGGATATGTGACATTATGTAACAACGGATAACGATACAATTTCTGTATTCATTAAAACAATACAGTACGATATAATATAATACAATACGATACATTATGAAACAACACCTAATAACTATCCAAACAAAGTGGAAAAGACCACGATTAATCATATACTGAACATTAGTAACCTATGAATTTTCCTTTTTTTAAGAATTTATGTTGTTATTCATCTGCACTAAATTTATATTTCACTAAAATCATATAAAGTTGTTATATCACTTGTTTTTCTTAAAAGGTATTTCCCCTTCTATATTGACAACAAATTAGGAATAGGACACTAACAAAAACAAATTAGTTAGCTCTAAATTGAACAAGGATATGACCATACTGTAGTCCAATAATGCAGGCAACAGCAGCTGCATGTTATTGAACTATAAAAATATAATTAAGTAGCATTTTTTCCCTTTTACTTTTAATTTTCACTAGTTATGCTGATTTTGTTCATTGTTCTAGTTAATAAAATATATGTTACCTTATCAAAATTTAACCTTTCTAAAATTCTATAAAAAACGTTTGATTTTTTTTTATCAATATAAGAAGTTACATGAATTTGAAACAACACTTATTAAAATATTAATGGACCTTTGTTACCTTTTCTTTAGAAAAAATTAAGGGCTCCAAGCAATTGCTTTAGTGAACTTATGATCGAAACGACTTTTAGTGACTTTATGATCGAGGCGGCTTTGATTTTTCCCAATCAATACATCAAGTACATGAATTTGAAACAAAACATTTTAAAATATTAATGGACCTTCATCACTCTTCTTTTTCTTTTCTCTCTCTACTCATTTTCTCACTTTTGGTAACACTTAAAAATTCTCAAAAAGATTTACATCCCCTCCGCTAAATTTGGAAGATCCATAACCCAGTAGCGGAGTCAGAATTTTTATTAAGGGGGTTCAAAATCTGAAGAGTAGATATACAAACTAGCCGAAGGGAGTTCGACATCTACTATATATGCATAAAAAATTATTTTAACCATGTATAAATAGTATAGTTTTCTGCCAAAGGGGTTTCGGATGAAACCCTAAACTCAAGTGGCTCCGCCCCTGCCTTAACCTATGTCTCATTAGTAATTTAGATATTACTAATAATGGAAAATGGGTTCAATATTATGAGTAATATTGAAATTATAAAAGGGTTCAGATGGTGACTAATAGCCATAGAATCTCATGGCTAGTAAGAAATTCATGAAATTTTAGTAACTTTAGCACACAAAATTTTAATAATTTTTGTTCATATCTAGATATGATCAGGTATAGATATGGGTGTTCAAATTAAATAGGGCCCTTAATTTGACTTCAAATTATAATTTTGACATTTAATTTTGGCAATGCACAACAATGCCACTTTAACTATCCAACACTTCAATAAAAAAATACTCAAATCCTAAAGTCAAAATGTGTGATATGCAGACGCTCCAACGTGGATTAGTGAGTCACTCAATGATTGCCAACTAATTAAAAATTTATACGTAGGTTTTAGAATTAAAATAACAAAACTAAATTAATATACAAGGGTGTAGGGTGAAAGACTTCTTAATTTTACTCGATTCTCTCTCAAAGTTGAAATCGCAAACCCTAGCCCTAATATCTTCGTGAATCAAAGGAAAAATTATTCAAAATTTGTGGTAAAAGTTCATATACTTGAATGTTTACCTATTGTTCTTCCTCAATTTAGTCTAGGTATGTTTAATTTTACCTTTTTGAAAGTTTATTTTTGATAGAAGGTAGAATTTTTTTGTCATCATGACTGTAAATTCGCTCCTTTTTACGGCTTTGGCCATATGGGATCTTATAGCTATTTTTCACCATGGAGGTCGCTTTTATAAAAGTCAATACGTGTCGAAATTGGGAAATCATGTATTTAGCATAGACAAGGACCACTTATGTTTGATTGAACTGAAATCTTATGTAAAAGATAATGGGTATGATAAAATTGAAGCCTTTTATACTGAAGACCCTATTACCCGTAATTTTGTCAAGTTAGAAAGTAACAACTAATTATACAATTTTATTAAAGATTTGTGGAGTGAGTCATCGTTTAAGTTGTATCTGAAACATGTGATTGTTAAAGAAGGGGGGCCCACTGCTACAACTGCTTTGCGATCATTTTCTAATGAAAATAATAATGAAGAATTGGGGGATTGCTATAGGGTTTCACATCTTGGGAACGGTATAAATAGGGTAGTTGGAGTTGAAAAACTATTTGAGGAAGAAAATGGTGATTTTCTCGACTTTGAAACGGAAGACTTAGATGGTGTTCCGGATCAGGATGACATTGAAGTTGATAAAGAATTGAGAGCTTTTAGAGAAAATCTTAGACAAGAAAAAAAATGAAGTTGCAAAGCAAAAAAAAAAAAAAGAGAATTACAAAAACTTCCAAGAATCAAGAGCTTGAGCTTGGAAGAGCTGCATAGATAATGAATTTGAGAATGTTTTCCCCAACAAGGCAGTCAAATATAATGGTAGATTGGGAGGTGATGAAAAAAAAATTGGTTCATCATATGAACCAAGTGAAGATAGTGATGCAGAGTTAGATGTTTTAGCAAAATCAGATGTTGATTTACTTTCAAGAATAAAAAGCAGCAAATTGAGGTATGATTTTTCGTTTTCTATTTCTTTGTTTGAATTGAATATGACATTTGAGAGTGCAACTCAATTTAGAAAAGTTGTTGTTCATTATGTTGTTCAACATAAGGTTCAATTAAAGATTAAGTTCAATGAACCTCATAGAGTTAGGTAAGATGTAAAGAAAAGTGTAAATAAAAAATCTTTGCAAGCTTCAATAAAGATATATAAATCTTTTTTGTGAAAAAATATTATTCTGTTCATAAATGTGTTACAAAGAATATGAACAAGTTGTGCTCAACCAAATATGTGGAAATGAAGATGAAGGACAAAATAATATCTCAATCTGACATTAGAGTTCATAAGCTTCAAGAGACAATAAGAAAAGAATGAAGATTAAAAATGGAAAGATCAATATATTACATAGCAAAATGAATCTTATTATCAAGTTCATGGGTGATTGAAAGCTTGAGTTTTCAAAATTGTTAGACTATGTTAATATGATTAAGAGTACAATCCTAGAACATTTTATTGGATGAGAATTTGACAATGAAACGATCCCTGACAAACATTTATTCAAATATTTCTATGTATTCTTTGTTGCATTGAAGAATGGATGGTTAGAAGTTGTAGGAAGATTATAGGGTTGGGTGGATGTTTTCTGAAGGGTGCTTATAGAGGAGAATTATTAATGATTGTTGAAAAAAATGAAAACCAACAAATATTCCAATAGCTTGGGCAATGGCTGACCAAGAAACTAAACACTCTTGGAGTTGATTCTTAAGCTATCTCATTCAAGATTTACAACTTGGTGATGAAAATGACATAACAATCATGTTTGAGATGCAAAAGGTACTTATTTAATTTTCTGCCAGTTTATTTTATGTGTACATTGAACATGTAAGACAATAACTTGAACATGTAAGACAAACATGGTCTTTCGTGCCAGTTTATTTATTACTAAAGTTGAACTCATGTGTTCAACATCTTATGTTATTTTAGTGTGACTCATATTTGTGGTCAAGATTTGATCCATAGATATATAATCTTTCTTGTTTGGTTATTAATGTATTTGTTAAACTAAAGTTCATTGTAGTCTTCTTATACCAGTTATCCCTCTAATAGATGTTTTTGTAGTATTTTAGAATTAATTTTATATGATGATAATATTATGATTTGGAAATTGTTTCTGCTAGTTTTTTTAAAGTTATTGCTTTGATATTTCTTAAGGTCTTGAGTCAGTTGTTGCTGACTTACTTTCAGTTGTAGCTGACTTACTCCTTATGTTGAAAGAAGAATGTGTGCAAGACATATTTGAACAAACTTGCTAAAGAAATGAAAAGGTGAAGAAAGGAGAAAAGCATTTTAGAGGTGTACCAAAGCTACTTTTGAGATAAAATTGAGAGATGAGTTGGAATATATGAAAATACATGGTGACAGAATATGTGAGTCAGTGCTTGTCTATAAGAAAGAATAGATCTTTATTTAGTGAAAAAATCAAGTGTAATGTGGTGAAAAATTTGTGTGAAACATTTAATTCATGGATTGTTGATTCTAGACACAAATTCTATGATTAGTGTGCTTGAAGATATTAGACATAAAATGATGAATATACATGGAGATATGATTAAGTTTGCGGATACTTGAATTATTCATCCATGACAAGACTAATTTTAGAACAAAACAAAGAGATTGACAAAAAACTAAAAGTGAATTGAAATCACGGCATTTGATTTGAGATTCATGAAGGAGAATATAGACACATAATTGACATGGTTAATAAAATATATAACTGCAAATTGTGACAGTTGATGGAGAGCGCTTACCAACATGTAGTTTGTTCCTTGTATCACATTGGGCAAGAATCAGAAAATTATGTAGAGAATTGATATGAAAAAAATACATTCATATGTGCTTATAAGTACTTCTTATAACCTATCTCTAATATGATAATATGGTCTGAAATTAATAACCCACCAGTTGAGCCCCCTGAAGTAAAGTCAATGCCTGGAAGATCAAGCAGATATAGAAGAAAAATTAAAAATAAACCAAAGAAAAAATAAGTTGGAAAAACATCAAAGAATGAAGTGAAAATGTCATGTTCCAAATGCCATCAAGTTGGGCATAACAAAAGAAGTTGTAAATCAATGGTAAGCATTTTGAAAATTTCTTTTCAATTTTAATCATTTTTAGATTTCTAATTTTGCTTCTTAATGTATAGCCCTCTCAGCACCCTACTCAACAGCCTTCACAACCCTTTCAGCAACCTTTTCAATAATCCTCTCAGCAGCCATCACAAACACTAGTGAATCAGCCTAGCATTCAACATTCCTCTTTTTTGTGTCTAGAAACTTCAAGAGTTAAAGAAAGTAAAAGGCAACAGACAACTAGTTCTTCAACTGCAAGGGCAACATCTTTTTTAATTGGAAGAAAAAGAACAAGAGATGTGAGATTTGGTGTTTACACAGATACAAAATCTGAAAGACAAGTCATTAATGTATGTATATTCTTTACAAGATTTTCTTACATCGTTATTTATGTATAATGAATAATATATATGAATTATGCAGTCTGGAAGATCAAGTGAAACAGTTATCTTAAGTGGGTCTAAGACAGCATTAAAAGATGCATCACAAACAAATGTTGATCTTGGATTCAAGCCACATGCTTTGAAATGAAAAGAAAAAAATGTTATTATTAAGAATCAACTTAACTAATATTACAGCGAAAAAAATTACAAATCAAAATTCAAGTGGTTCCATAAGAGTTCAACAGACATAGTTTCATGATGAAAAAAGTTGTTGATCTTGGCAATTTTGTTTTTCCTTACTTTGATGTATGTTTTCTAAAGGTATACTTCAATTACTAATCATTTTGATATATTTTAGGTTATTTTGATGTATGTTTGTCTTTAGATAAGTCTTTGGAGGTTATTATGACTCTTTATGAAGCTAGTTCAACTTAACATCTATTAAACTAGCTTCATAAAGAACCATAATAACCTCCAAAGACTTGTCTAAAGACAAACATACATCAAAATAACCTAAAATACATCAAAATGATCAATAATTGGAATATGGCTTTAGAAAACATATATCAAAATATGCAAAACAAGGCTGTCCAAGATCAACTTTTTTTCACCATGAAATCACATTACTGACAATGTTGAACTCTTATGGAACCCACTTGAATTTGATTTGTAATTTTTTTTTTCCTTGTGACGTTTGTTGAAGTTGTTTTTCAGTCATAACATTTTTTTGTCATTTTCAAATCAGGTGGTTTGAATCCAAAATCAATATTTATTTGTGATGCATATTTTAATATTGTTCTAGACCCACTTGAAATAACGTTTTCACTTGGTCTCCCAAGCTGCATAATTCATATAGATTATTCACTAGATGTAAGAAAATCATGTAAAGAATATACATACATCAATGACTTGTCTTTCAGATTGTGTATCTGTGTAAATATCAAATCCCACATCTCTTGTTCTTATTCTTTCAACTGAAGAAGATGTTGTCTTTGTAGTAGAACAACTAGTTATTTATTATCTTTTACTTTCTTTTTACTCTTGAAGTTTCTAGACATAAACAAGAGGAATGTCGAGTGCTAGGCTGACTCACTAATGGTTGTGAAGGTTGCTGAGAGAGTTGTTGAAAAGGCTTCTAAAAAAGTTGTGAAGACTGCTGAGTGGGCATTGAGAGGGCTATACATTAAGAAAAAAATAGAAATCTAAAAATGATTAAAACTGAAAAGAAATTTCAAAATGCTTATCACTAATTTACAACTTCTTATGTTATGCCTAATCTGATGGCATTTGGAGCATGACATTTTCACTTCATTTTTTGATGTTTTCTCCCACTTCTTTTTTCTTGGTTCATCTTTATCTTTTCTTCTACATCTACTTGATCTCCCAGGCATTGCCTTCATTTCAGGGGGCTCAACTGTTGAATTATTGATTTCAGACCACATTACCATATTAGAAATAAATTGTAAGAAGTACTTATAAGCACATAGAAATGCACCTTTTTTGTATCAATACTTCACATAATCTTCTAGTTCTTACACAATGTGATACAAGGCACAAACTACATGCTGGTAAGGGATACCTTTCAACTGTCACAGCCTGCATCTACATGTCTTATTAGCTATGTAAATTATGTATCTATATTTTTCTTCCTAGATCTCAAATTCAATGTCATGGTTTCAATTCACCTTTAATTTTCTATCAATTTTTTAGTTTTATTCTAAAATTAGTCTTGTCCTGGATGAAATGTCACTAATTCAAGTATCTGCAAAATTAATCATATCTTCATGTCTATTCATTATTTTATGTCTAATATCTTCAAGCATATTAATCACAGATTTGTCTCGAGGACTAACAATTCATGAATTAAATACTTCACACATTATTTTTCACCACATAACACTTGGTTCTTTCACTAAATAAATATCTACACCGATATTCTTTGTCATAGATAAGCAATGACTCACATATTCTGTCACCAATTTCTCTTTTCATATATTCTTGCTCATCTCTCAATTTTAACTTAAAACTATTTTTGGCATACCGCTATAGACATTGAAATTTTGTAGGACTCTACAAGACGAGTCCTATTTCAGTTAGGATTTTTTGGAGGCTACTCTACCTTAAACCCTAATTCATGCCTATATAAATGATAATATCCCCTTGGAAAGATATCGGAAATATTTCATAAATTCATGGAATATTCATAAAGATCAAGATCTCAGATATTTCGCAAATTCATGAAATATTCATAAAGAGATCAAATCATCCTAATTCGAAAAATAAGTCACTAACGGCCCTCAAATTATGGAGATCAAATGCAAATCATCCTAGAGATTAAATCCAAATCATCCTAGAGATCAAATCCAAATCATCATAGTTCGAGAAATACTTCATTAACGGTCCTCGAATTATGTAGATCAAGTCCAAGTCCTCTTAGTTCGGGAAACACGTCACAAACGCCCCTCGAATTATGGAGAAATCTAAAGAGGGAAGAATCAAGCTCACAATCTTGATCAATAAAATTATGTTTCTTCATATTTTATTTGTGATTGCAATTTATTTTCTTTCACCTTTAAAATTTGTTGCAAACAAATTGGCACGCCCAGTGGGACCAAATCTGCCCTTCATCTCTTCTCTCATAAATCAAATCAGCAAATCTGAAGCCACAAAGCAGCGAAGGTGGAAGGATGAATATTTCAAGCCTCGTCTTTGAGTTTCATCAAGTCTACACTTCGACAAGCCTTGAAACAGGGGGCATTTGTAGACATCGAAATTTTGTAGGACTCTACAAGACGAGTCCTATTTTAGTTAGGGTTTCTTGGAGGCTACTCTACCCAAAACCCTAATTCATGCCTATATAAAAGATAATATCCCCTTGAAAAGATATCAGAAATATACCACAAATTCATGAAATATTCATAAAGATCAAGATCTCGGATATTTCGCAAATTCATGGAATATTCATAAAGAGATTAAATCATCCTAATTCGAGAAATACGTCAATAACGACCCTCGAATTATGGAGATTAAATCCAAATCATCCTAGAGATCAAATCCAAATCATCCTAGTTTGAGAAATGCGTCATTAACGGCCCTCGAATTATGTAGATCAAGTCCAAGTCTTCTTAGTTCGGGAAACACGCCACTAACGGCCCTCAAATTACGGAGAAATCTAAAGAGAGAGAAGAATCAAGGGATCAACAGAATTGTACTCACAATCTTCATCAATAAAATTATGTTTCTTCATATTTTATTTGTGATTGCAATTTATTTTCTATCACCTTTAAAATTTGTGCCAAATTTTTTTTCTCATTTCTTCACCTCTTCAATTTTTTTTGCCAGTTTATCCAAATATGTCTTGCACACATTCTTCTTTCAGCATTAGGAAGTATGTCAGCAACATCTGACTCAAAACCCTAAGAAATATCAAAGTAATAACTTTTAAAAAAACTAGCAGAAACAGCTTCAAAATCATAATATTTAGCATCATATAAAACTGATTCTAAAATATTACAAAAGCATCTTTTAGAGGGATAACTAGTATAAGAATACTACTATGATAGTTTAACAAATACATGAACAATCAAACAAGAAAAAATACATAACCATGGAATCATATCATGACCATAAGTATAAGTCACACTAAAATTCATTCATAAAACATAAGACGTTGAACACATGGGTTCAACTTCAGCAGTAAAAAAATTGACGAAAAAGATCATGTTATTGTCTTACATGTTCAAGTTGTTGTCTTATATGTTATTATCTTAAAGACTAAGTTACATGTTCAACTAAAGAAGTAAATAAACACATAGAAAAATAACAAATAAAACTTGCAGAAAATTTTAAAGAAAATTGACAGAAAATTAAAATAAGTACATTTTACATGTCACACATGATTGTAATGTCATTTCCATCACCAAGTTACAAATCTTGAATGAGATAGCTTAAGAACCAACTCTAAGAGTGTTTAATTTCTTGGTCAATTACTACCCAAGCTATTGAAATTTGTTGATTTTCAATTTTTCCAACAGCCATAAATAATTCTCTTCTACAAGCACCCTTCAGAAAACATCCATCCAACCCTATAATCTTTCTAATGTCTTCTAGCCAATCATTCTTCAAAGCATCAAAGCATATACAGAAATATTTGAACAAGTGTTTGCTAGGGATTGTTTCATTGTCAGTTCTTATTCAAAAGAAAGTCCTAGAATTTGTACTCATAATCATATCAGTATAGTCTAACAACTTTAAAAACTCAAACTTTCAATCACCTATGAACTTGGTAATAACATTCATTTTTTCCTGTAACCTATTGATCTTCCCACTTTTAATCTTCATTAATTTATTATTGTCTCTTGAACTCTAATGTCAGGTTGAGATATTATTCTATCCCTCATCTTTATTTTCACATATTTGATTGAGCACGACTTGTTCATGTTCTTTATAACACATCTATGAGCAGGATAGTACTTTTGCACAAAAAATTTTTTTGTATCTTTATCCAAGCTTGCAAAGATTTCTCATTTACATTTTTTTTTACATCTTACCTTAATTCTATGAATTCATTGGATTTAAGCTTTAATTGAACCCTATGTTAAACAACATAATCGATGACAACTTTTCTAAACTGAGTTGCACTCTCAAATATCATACCCAATTCTAAAAAAGAAATGGAAGAAGAAGAATCATACCTCAATTTGCTGTTTTTTTCTTCTTTTTTAAGGTAAATCAACACCTGATTGCGTGCTAAAACATCTGACTCTTCATTACTATCTTCACTTGGTTCATCTAATTAATCAATAAACTCTTAATCACCTCTCAATTTACCATTATATTTGTTGTATTGTTGGTGAAAATATTCTCAAATTTTTTATCTATGTTAGCTTATCCAAGCTCAACCTCTTGATCCTTGGAAGTTTTTTTAAGTTCTCTTTTTCTACTTTACAGTTTCATTTCTTTTTTCTTGTCTAAGATTCTCTCTAAAAACTCTCAATTCTTCATTAACTTCACTATCCTCCTGATCCGGAACGCCATCTAAGTCTTCCTCTTCAAAGCCAAGAAAATCACTATTTTCTTCCTTAAATAGTTGTTCAACTCCAGCTATCCCATTTATACCATCCTCAAGATGTGAAATCCTAGAGCAATCCCTCGATTTTTCACCGAAAAATGGTCCCTAAGCAGTTGTAGTAGTGGACCCTCCTTCTTTAACAATCACATGTTTTAGATACAACACTCCACAAATCTTTAACAAAATTGTATAGGTGGTTGTCACTTCTAACTTGACAAAATTATAGGTAATAGGATCTTCAGTATAAAAGGCTTCAATTTTATCATATCCAATGTCTTTTGCATAAGATTTCAGTTCGATCAAAGAGAAGTGGTCCTTGTCTATGCTAAATACATTATTTCTCAATTTTGATACATATTGACCTTTATAAAAACAACCTCCATGGTGGAAAATAGCTATAAGATTACCCACATGAACAAAGCTGTAAATATGAGCTAATTTATAGTCACGATGACAAAAAAATTCTATCTTCTATCAAAATAAATTTTATAAAGGGCAAAATAAAACATACCTAGACTAAATTGAGGAAGAAGAATAGGTAAACATCCAAGTATATGAACTTTCAGCACAAATCTTGAACATTTTTTTCTTTGATTCGCGAAGAAATTAAGGCTAGGGTTTACGATTTCAACTTTGAGAGAGAACCTAGAAAAACTAGAAAGTTTTTCACCCTACACCCTTTATATTAATTTAGTTTTATTTTTTTAATTCTAAAACCTATGTGTAAAATTCTTAATTTGTTGACAGCCACTGAGTGGCTCACTAATCCATGCTAGAGCGTTTGCATATCATGTGTTTTGACAATAAGATTCGAGTGTTTTTTGTTTATGTGTTGGATAGTTCAAGTGTCTACGTGTGCACTATCAAAATTAAAGATTTAACTTATAATTTGAAGTCAGTTAAGGGTCCTATTTATGTATTAGGTCAAAATAAATTATCAAAATGAAATTTTTTTAATTTTTTTTTAATTGATGAGATTCATATCTACATGGCATAAATTATTAATTTAGTTTGCTATATTATATTTTTAATTTGATGATTAATTTAGTTGAGTGATTTTATGAGAGAAAAGAAAATTTTAAATTGGGTGATTTTATTGAAAAAAAATTTGAATGATTTTACTACATAATTTCTTATGATTGAGTGACCGTTTGAGATATTTACTCAATTTTAGCTTTGCAAATTTGTAGCCAAATAATTATAGGTTAAGGTGTGAAAAAGAAGTATTTTATGTTTTTCCATTTATTTTGTAGATATTCAAGTACAAAAAATCGAGGATTTTTCATTCTTCTCCCCCCAAGTAGGGGTGTCAAAAGAATATAAAAAGTCGATCGAACCTAATCGTACCAAATCGATTTATATCATTTTTCAATAAAATCGTGGACTTTTATTTAAGTGTATAACCATCCCAAACAATTGAGATTGTCTTTTTAATTTATAAAAAAAAATCGAGAAATACTCGAACCGAACTGAATAACCTTACATGTATGTAAATATATTTTATATATTAATAATATGTTAAATTTAATATATAAATATATTTTATAATATTGTTCAAATATAAATATAACTTAGGTCCTAGGCCTCTGGTGACTGGAAGATTATGGGTCCTTGCTCTTTAATTATCCTTTAATTAATTAGATTTAAATTAAAAGATACTATAAAAGATACTCCATCTAACAATACGACAAAACCTATGCAAGCACTCCTATTAAATGTTTAAGATCAAACAATACAGCAACAAGGTTTTACATTCTTGACTTCTTGGTGAAGAATTGAAGTGCTTCTTCAATAACATACTTGCGAAAGAAATATTTTAATAATAGTATATTTTGAGGTGATACTATAAAAGTAAGAAAAATAAAAAATTAATCGAATCGTACCGAGACCGAATAGAAACCGATATGATTGGGATGGTTTTAAAAAATCTAAATTTGGTTATGCATTATAAAATACCCGAAAAATTGAGATAGTATAATTTTTTTAAAATAACCGACCGAACCATCTCATTGACACTCCTACCCCCAAGTTCGTATATATTCCTATTCCAACTATAAAATGCAAATCAATACAGAATGTTATAGATAATAAAAGTTGCGTCGAGAAAATAACAATCAAGACAGAAAAATATTGCAATGTACGTAATATTTAATTTATAATATCTTGCTACAATCTTAAAAGTTCTATAAGGTGTTCGCATGATTACTTTCTATAGTTTAAATTCCATAAATTCTTTTCACTCTAGAGCATAAAATTATAATTTATAAATTATTGGTCAGAAGAGAATTTGATAATCGTGGACGGTCTAGAAATGTTTTTTTTAATGAGAAAATTTCATAAATAGCAAAGAGATTAAATTTAATTACGCTTCATAGCTATATTTTGCTCAATTATGTTTCATAGTTATAGTTTCATTTGTTATGGGTATTTCTGTTTGTATATTTCACTTATCAATATACATCTAGGGTA
Organism: Solanum appendiculatum; assembly: GCA_018342035.1. Classification (NCBI taxonomy): domain Eukaryota; kingdom Viridiplantae; phylum Streptophyta; class Magnoliopsida; order Solanales; family Solanaceae; genus Solanum; species Solanum appendiculatum. The sequence goes on along the minus strand of JAGDQO010002205.1, from coordinate 374,413 downwards.
AGTATATACAAATTCTGTATTATACATTTAGAAATTTTTCAGAACTTCGTTTGCGAAATTTTTTAGAATTTTGTTTGTATATTTCACTTGTCAATATAAAAACAGGATAATTTATTATGAATTTTTCATAACTTATACAAATTAAATGTATCAACAAATCGTATACAAATAGCTAAGGTAAGCATATACAAAATTTGAATTTATACAATCAGGAACCGAATTATACAAATTTTGGATTTATACAATTAGGAATCGAATAGCAAAATTTAAGAAACTGTAGCCTCGAATCATGAATATATGAAACTGTAGCTGTGGAGCGTAATATACTATAAATGTTTGTCATTTCATGTAATTTTTCCTTTTTTAAATCAATAAATACACTGTATAACGCAAATCTTTCCAATGTAGTTCAATTTTTAAGTTAAAATATATGAATGGTCAAGAAAGTTTTGCCTATTCACATTATTGTAGCACCAAAAATATTAAAGCATACAAGAGCCTTAAAAGAGTAACTGCAAGTGAAATTTTGAGGTAAAACCATTAAATTTATAACAAAGAAAAGTTTATACTGCAAACTGTAAATATTGCATTGTGAATTGATTTTGCAAATGCAAGATGAAATAATCTTATGAACCAAAGTGAAAAGTTAACATAAACTCTGGAAAAAGTTTTGTTATCAAAGCATCTTATTTTGGTGCAGATGTAAACTTTGATTTCTTAAAAAGAAAAAATATCTAGAAATTTAGAACTACATAAAACTCATACCACACATCAGTTTTTCTAAAGATGGAAAGCAATTAAAACATGTAGAGAAAACCACATTACAGGAAGAACAGAAAAAAAAATGATCCCTCAAATGACAATTATGTGATTAAGAAAAACACTGCACTAAAAAACTCTTAAACAGCTTCTAAAAGCCAAAAGAAAAGGTAGGTAACCAGTAATTGCATTATTGGAAAGTTATAAAGTTTGTGACACTCCTAATTTTACAATATACTCTTGAAAAATATCCAACTCAAATTGGCAATGAGTCTGCAGATAATTAAACTAAGATCTGTAAAGGTCAGCTAAGTGGCTTATAACACCAGAAGAAAGAGGTCATAGGACAACTAAAAATGACACACTTGACAATATTGATATGCCATTTATCTGTTACTATTTCCGTTGACCTGTAAACTCACCTCCATACATTAATCACCTTCTTGATAGCAATGAAAGGGTGGAAAGCATGCATGAGAATGATCCACTATATGCACATGGATTGATAAAAACTAGCAACAAGTTACCATGCTAAGATCCTACAGGAGCAATGCCTTTGGTTTTGGCAGCGGCGGTGGCCGCAGCTGCAGCGGCTGCGGCAGCTGCTGCTGCAGCACCAGCCGGATTTGATGGAGGAGATGGGTTGGACTGTGATGGACTCTCCTCTGAGACTAATTGAGGTTTCTTTTGCTGTGTTTGTTGAGAATTGACATGGATAAGCAGGGCCTTAATCTGATTTCCGGTCATCGTTTCCTGCTCAAGCAATGCATTGGCAAGAGCATGAAGCTCTTTGATATGGGTGGTGAGAATCATTTTCGCATTTTTGTAAGCCCTTTCAAGTAATTCTCTTACTTCCTTCTCAATGAGAAGCCTCGTTTCAGTGCTCATACTCTTCCCATTATCATCGTAGTTGTGGGTGACCAGCCCCACTTCTTTGCTCATACCAAACTTTGTAACCATGGCCCTGGCTAGACTCGTTGCTTGCTGGAGATCGCTAGAAGGACCAGAAGTTACTTCACTTTCTCCAAAAATGAGTTCTTCAGCAACTCGTCCACCCATGCAAACATCAAGCCGAGCCAGCATCTGCTTACGGGACATACTAGTCTCATCCTTCTCTGGCAATTGAGCAACCATACCAAGAGCCATTCCACGTGGAACAATGGTTGCCTTGTGCACTGGAAGAGCCCCATCTGTATGAATAGCCACAAGAGCATGGCCACCTTCATGGTAGGCTGTAAGCTTTCTTGTCTCTTTGGATATGAAAGCTGATTTGCGCTCACTTCCCATCATGATCTTGTCCTTAGCATACTCTAGATCAGCCAAGCTTACAGCTTTAGCACCTTCCATTGCAGCGTTCACAGCAGCAATGTTAACCAAATTGGCAAGGTCAGCCCCGGAAAACCCAGGAGTCCCCCTAGCAATGATCATAAGGTCGACATCATCTGCCTTCACAACCTGCAAGATAGGAAACGTAGATTAGAAATGATGCTAAGTAAAACCCTTGAAAATTGCAGTTGCATCTGCAGTTAACAATCCAGCTGACAAAGATGGTCAAAATGAACCATGCATGGTGGAAACAAAGGAATGTTTTGAGGCTGCCAACTCCAGTTTGACATGGTAGCAAAGTTCTTATAAGATTAAACCCACATAAATATAGGTGCTGCTAACCAACGATGTCAAAGTAAAATGTGATGGATAAAAAATGCTGCCACAAGGGAAGATATGTACAATGAACCTTCACGAGTAGGCAACTTCAATTGTACCAGGTCAGACTAATTCCAAAGGCATCTTGTCTTTAAATACTTCAATTAATTCACAGTATACGTAAATAAAACTAGATTCATCAATAGAAAAAAGGATGCAAGACAATGTGTACATGCATAACAAATTTCTTGTTTAAAAAGCTAAAAGAGATATAGGCAAAAAGAAAATCTGTCAGCTATTAGAAAAGCATAAGAATAGTTGTGTATCACTACAAATAGTTCATGAGAGCAATGACCTAGAAACTGCAGGGTCTATAGAAATGCCCCATTGTCCAGAAACAATACCTTTGACATGTGAGATTCCAGGATCTGCTTCCGACCTTCAACATCAGGATTTGGGACAACAATGTTGCGATCGAATCGCCCAGGTCTCACCAGTGCCTTATCCAATGACTCTGGGAAGTTAGTGGCCGCAATCACAATGATTCCATCATTTTGTTTGAAGCCATCCAGCTCAACAAGCAACTGATTCAAAGTCATCCTCATATATTGCTGGTCCTTTGGGTTACGGCTTCCTCCAATGGCATCAATTTCATCAATGAATATAATGCAGGGTGATCGTTTCTTAGCAGCTGCAAAAAGGTCTCTTACTCTCCGGGCTCCAACACCCACAAACATTTCTTCAAACTCACTACCACTGCATGAGAAAAAGGGAACCCCAGCTTCTCCTGCTATAGCTCTTGCCAACATGGTCTTACCGGTTCCAGGAGGACCAACAAGTAGCACACCCTTTGGGAGTTTGCCACCAAGACGAGTGAATCGCTGCAAATGTCAAAATAAGAAACTGTAAAAACATCTGCCTCACAGTATTAAAACAAAGGAAAATTGTGCATTATAACAAACTATTAATTCAAAATAAATGTTATAGTTACAGTTTCATTTAATTCTAATTCGTAGCAAACACTTTGCCATTCGCCTCTCTCCCCAAAATCTCGCTCGCCACTCTCTGGAATCTCGCTCGCCTCTCTCACTTTATACAAACACAAATATATAAATTGTGTTTGTGTTTGTATAAAGCGAGAGAGAACTGTATATACAAATACAAATACATATCTTTTCGTCCTATACACTTATAATTATACAAGTACAAATCTTCCCCTGCCCAGTTCTCTTTTGCCTTTCTCTCTTGCTCGCTTTATACAAACACAAATTATACAAAATACAATGTATAATTTGTGTTTGTACAACTCGATTCAATTGTATACGAATTCAAATTTTATGCAGATATCCAATCACAAAGAACATATACATATACAAACGCAATTTTCATAGACAAATCACTGCGATTCTGTACAAATCAGATGCTGCCACCCGCGATTTTATACAAATCTGATGCTCCATAACAAACTATGGTTGCTATGGAGCGCAAATAGCAAAACTGTAGCTATAGAGTGCTAATATGATTTTTATGTTTGCTATTCCTAAAATTTACTCTTAAAACAAATCATCGGAAAAGCTCCCATCAAGACTGAGCCAAAAGGTTAATGGTAAACAAACACAAAGGAAAATTAAGGGAAACATACAAGATTTAAAAAGATATTGACACAATTAAGTCATAATGCAATTACCAACCAAAGTAGAAAGTCATATATTAGCAACAGCACAAAAACTTTGGTATGTTGCAATGTGAGTGTGAGTCATAAATCAGAATTGTCACCAACTTTCCTTTCAGAAAAGTTGACAAAAGGTGAACCGGAGAGGTTGGAAAGCCTTCTTATACTAGTTTATCTCCTCTTTTACGCCGTAAGGGTATCGTCGCTCAGCCTGATAATAAATGAAATTAAAAGATACAAGAATTTACCAGCAGAAATGCGATCATAATGGTGTTTCTAATTTGAATTAGGTAGGTCCCAATCAGTAAAATTGGTCATACTAGTTTTTGGTATTGGATAAAAGTTTTTTTTAAAATATAATACAACTGCCAAACTAACCAATTAATTTGATTTTCACCCAAGTCCTCAAGTGGCTCAGCTATGTGGCAGACCCAACTTAATCAACTCCCGAGCAGATACTACCAAATACTACTCCTAATTACTGAAAGCTACCAACTAACCAAAAATATTAACTGAAAGCTGTCAACCTACACTCAGCTATAACTATTGTTCTACAGCGATGGTTCGCTCTAGCTTGCATGCACCTCGACTAATCCATTGGGTACTTGTGTGCACCTCCCAGCAATACAAGTATCGATTAAGTCTGTCCCCAAAGCTTAGACAGATGGGAATTCACCTAACATTTTTGCTTCGTTTAACTTAAAGTTGATCAAGGCCAGAGACAAACCTACATCAAGAAAATCCCACCTTTGAAACACTTTGATACTGCTCTCAACTAATGAATTAGAGCACGTGGAGCCATTTCCTTATACGTTTATCATGCCAATAAAAAAAGAGACTAATTAGTTCTTGTCCTCCACGTCCTATAGGGATCATAGAATCAATAACAATAGGCTCAGTTTAAAGAGTACATGGAACGACACGAAATAATATCCGGGGCGGTAATCAGAATGGGAGTCGTTTTGGCTGACACCAGATAATCCGATAAAAAGGCGGTACCAGTTATGGTCCAGATTTTACCTAATGTAGAACAGGCAGAGACAATCAACCCTCTTTTTTTACATTGTGAGTGGACAGATCAGATACGCAAAAAATTTATCAACCTAGGGAAAATTAGGTGGGTGATGCCAGGAAGTATATTGGTTGTGCTAAATTGTTGGAGCAGAGATGTGCATGTAACCATTCAGAAAGAGAGATGAAGGATCGTCCCAGCATGCATTTGGTGGACTGTTTGGAGAAAAAGGAATCAGAGATGTTTTGAAGACGAACACTGCAGTATTCAGAAGTTGAAGATGAACTGCTTAGCCCCTTCATTATTTTGGTGTAAACAAGAATATTTAGTGGAAGCTGAAGATAATTTTTGATGTTCTAGACAGTACGCAACAAGCCATACGAAGTTTACTAGTATTCTATTTTACTTTAGGGGGACTACACTGCTTGTGTAGTATACCTGTTTATACATTAAATTACCATTCTTAAAAAAAAATTAGGGATCATTTTTCAGATAACTGAAATTTCTAGTATTCAACCATGTGGAAATCCAATTGAGGAATTGAATGATGAGAAGCTACGTATTAACTCAAGGGAAATAACCCTTATAATCGTTTTGTCAGTTCTTCTATCCTTCCTTTCCCCCCAATACCTAACATATAGGGATATAATTAACAAATGATAAAGACTTTTAGAAGCTTTTCCACAGAATGAGGGGAGGAAGTGCTTGCTGTGAATTTGCATGTTCATTTTTCACAAGAAAAAGGAAAAATGTAGAGTTAGTACATATAACTAACAAAAGATGATTGATGTTCTCAGGTCAGTGTTGTCAAAGGCATGCTTAAGCCCTGAAGCGAGGCTCAAAATGTGATGAGCGCTTCGCGTCGCTTTTTGTGCACTTCAATGTCGTCATCAAGGTTCTAAGACATGTTTTTCCTTGTCAATGAGCCTCTTTTGAAGAGGTGACACCAAACAATTTATATTTCACTTTATCTTAATCTTTTTTCAATTTCTTTGTTCATATTTATAATTATTAGTCTTGGACTAAACATATATATTTGTATTTTTTTTCTCCCTTTACGCCTTTTTACATTAAAGCCCATGCTTTATTTGCGCTTTGCGCTTAAAGCCCCAACGAACCTTAGAGGCTAGAGCTTTTTGGTGTTTTTCGCCTTTGATAACACTGTCTCAGGTTACATATATCCTTGTCAGGTTCTCAGGTCATTTCCATCTTCATTGAACTTTTGGTGGGAAGGAGCAGATCAAATTAAAAGAGATATACTTGGGCCCTGCATTTCCAAGCTCAACTGTAATGTCAAGAGCAATATCAGACCTTCCAGCATTACTTTTACTGACACACATGGACTTCGACACAAATGATAAAATTTCTTATTTAATTTTGACGCTGACAGGAGAATATGTTGCTCTGGTGGTTACTGAATAAACCTCCCATACTAACTCACCTTAGGGTCTCGGAGATAGTGAACAATTTCTTCCAACTCCCCTTTCGCCTCATCAACACCCTTAACGTCGGCAAATCTTGTATTGGTTTCCATGGTCGGCTGCACTTCCTCATTTAGACCAAGTCCTGAGGCAGCTAACATCATTAACAAGAAGAGAATTTTTATAGACAAATCATATAACCTGAACAAAGACCAAGAAAAAACTACAGAGCTTTGATACCTTTGCTGATTCCTCTATCTTCAATGAGTGCACCAACACCTGAAATCAAGAGAAAGGCCAATCCAAGAGCCCGGAAAGTACGCCACAACTGTTCTTTGAAATGACCCCCTTCAACAGCCACCATATGTATAGGAGCATTAGGAGTACCAAGAGCACCATCCTTTGTAGCTTTGCCAACATTCCTAAAAGCTGAAAGAGCTCCTATATTTGCTTCTTCTGAATGAGAGCTAGCAGTACCACTAATCCCTGAAAGACCACTAGTCAGACACTAATTAGTATATCTCCAATCAACTTATCAGAAGCCCCAAAATCAAGAATGTAAAATAACTGATTCTCAACGCCAAGCCAAATCAACAGTCCAAGCTAACGAGAGATAGACTCTCTTATTAGGTCTCACCTCTCTGCAATGTCCGGAGCAGCTCACTTTCATCTAATCTATCAACCTTAACCAGTGCCTTAACATACTCAGAGAGTGCTGCTGGATTAGAATGAAGTGAAGGTTGGCCTTCAAACAATCTTATGACTGCCTCTGGATCATTCTTATGATATAGCTCTCTCAGATACGCTGCATCAGTAGCTTCTTCCGTTTCACGTACCCGCCGGGCTAGGCTGCCAACATAACTTGACTGAAACCTTCCCTTGGTTCTTCCAGCTCCATGAACTGCACAAAGGAACACACTAGAGGATTACAACATGTTCTGCCAAGATGTCAGTAAGGTAATAATAATTTAGAAAGAGAAGCTATCCGCTCTGCCAAGATGTCAGTAAGGTAATAATAATTTAGAAAGCTAATTTATCACATAACTGTACATCTCCTACTATTAAATGCAACAAAGAGTCAACGCAAACATTCAGAAAGGTGATACAAAAATGATTAAACCAGAAGAAGCTAGAAACTTCTTTAGGACTTAAGACTTTTAACTTGCAACATTTTAATGTACATTTTACTAATTCAACAAACTGTCAGAAGGTCTAAATGTCAGCTATTCGTCTGCAATTTGCCAAAAAATGTAGAGGCTAACATGTTAGGTGATGAGTTCTTCATTCATTCAAAGGCTCAGAAGACTTGGAAGTATAGAAAAAAGGTGATCGCAAAGAACTAAAGAGATTGCTAGTTTCACCTTCATAAAGCACTTTTTTTTGTTGACAAAGTAAGGTATTTCATTCACAAAATGGCATCAAGAAGATGCATAGTTCACAAAGCACATTATTCATAAATTGCTTTTCAACTTTCTCTCGTAAGCACAAGAAAAATCTTATGAAGTAAAATATAGGCAATGTCAACACTATGAAACCTACTTATCAGAAAATGGATAAAATTTTGATATTATAACTGGATTTCAAGAGCAAATTCAAAATTCTCCTCAGCAACATGCAACTAAAGAGACCAACATTGTAGAGAGATTTCACCAGAATTCTCACTACTCAATAACTGTGTAGTACCAATTATTACTTTTAAAATAAGTATGAGCAGCGAGAAATCTTTAAGTGAGAGCAATTTGCGCAGGGTGATATAAGGTAAAAACTTTTTTTTAATAACCATGGTGTCCGGACCAGCTTGAGCGCACCTCGACTAATTTCACGGGATACCTGCCACCTCCCACCAAAGCTAGGACAAATGGGAAGAAATCACCTAGGGTCTATTTGAAAAGCCAGCAGGTAATTGAATTGGTGTAATTACTAGGGTGGTAATTACCAACCTAGTAATTACACAACTTAGTAATTACCCAGTGTAATTACAAGAGTATTGTTTGGTTGTACAAGTGTAATCATAAGGTTATATTGAATTTTAAAAATAAAAATTAATTATTTAAAATTTATATTAGACAAATAAGGGCCTTTATAAATGATATTAAATTGAATATTTAAAATATATATCGTCTTTTCAAAATATATTTTTTTTGATAAAGTTGTCTTTTCAAAATATATTAATTAATAAACATATGTTCTTAACTAATATTATAAAAAAATAATTGATTTACATATTATCAATTTAGTATACTTTAATTAAATTAATCATAAAAACTAAAAGTATAAAATTTCTATGAAGTATGAACATCATAAAATGCATGTTTGACAAAAAGATTAATATTATAAATATAACATCATAAAATTATAAAATATTTTGACAAAAAAGATAATCTATCACGTTTAACTTTTAAAAAATAGCTTGCAAGGTAAAATATCAAGCCAATACTCCTAAAACAAATGAAATTGAAAATATAACATAAGTTTTAAATTCAAAGCAAAAATTTAACATAATACTCTTTTGTCAAATTTCAACATAACATACATAAATATGATTTAAAAGAAAAGGAAAACGTAAGTCGATAACTTTATTCAACAATGAATTCTACTTAAATTTAAAAATTAGAATACTAACAAAATTAAACTAATGAATTATTTTTTTTTAGATAATATGAAAAATTGCATGGAATCACATGAAGTAAAGGTTGAGAATGAGAAGAAAATGAAATATAAATAATATAAAATTAAAAAAATATTTTTAGCAAACATTAGAATAATAAAAATTAAAAAGGATTTAAAAAAATAAAAAATACATTACAACGAAAAAAATAAAAATAGAAATAAAAGGAAGAAATTAAAAAGCAATTAACTTGTAATTACACCATGTAATTACCAGCAATTCATAGCCTCCCCTTGTGAATGGGAGAGTGTAATTACCCCCTGTCAATTACACCAAATTACCTGCTGACCAAGTAACTACATGGCCAACCAAACAGGACAGACAGTGTAATTATACCCAATTACACTAAATTCAATTACCAAGGTGACTTTCCAAACAGGCCCCTAGTGTTTTCTGTCTCTGCTGGGATTTGAACCTGAGACCTCATGGTTCTCACCCACTTCATTGACCACTAGGCCACCTCAATAAGAGAACTATATCCCATTCATACATACGTTAGCCACATCAGGATCCTATGCCACTCTTCTACCTACCAACATTGTCAACTATGTCTTCATTATTAAAGTTGCACACTTTTTGACCTCAAATACTATCTGCTCTTTTCACATTCTACTATAGTACATTGTGTGCTGCAACTTAATACTAAATCTGCTATCCTCGAGGCTTTCCTTGAAGACTCTATTTTTTCTATGACAAGGGAAACCCGCAGCCGCTACCCTTTGGGTGCGCACGGGATAAAAACCCTTCTCTTATGCAATAGCTCGCAAACCACACAGTAGAGGTAACCCACGCTAGGCAAGACCGGTGCGACGAGCTCGACCAATTTTTCCTTGAAGACTCTTAATTGGGTACATTTTTTGTTACCAACTTTGAATATAAAAGCCAAAACCTTTTCTTGATTACTTTTGCCTCACTAGTGGAACCCAATCTAGTATGGTGTACTGTAGAGAACATTTATCACTGTATTGATCTATGGTGTTCTAGACATTGTAGGTATGACCATAGAGCAGTCTAAATAATATAGAGGCTCGACTCTTTGTTGATACCAGAAACATCTAGGTGAAAATTATGTACAAATAACAAGCAATATTTCCATGAAGCCAACCATTCCATTTTTTTTATATTTGTCAACCATCAAACACTATTATCTCTACAAAATGGAAATAGAAGGAAACACGGCTCCACTTCATAAGTACAAAATCTTTAGAGCATACCTCCACCTCCTATCGCCTTTCCAGACGTAAGATAAGTTCTATTGAGAAAATTGCTTAGCTGCCTCAATTGAGGTTGCTGCCTTTCAACCTGTATAATAAAACTAAAATTCAACGCATAACAGAGGAGAGCAAGGAGAAAAACCATCATACCAAGAAGAAGACTAAACAAATCCTTTTTACAGTTTAAGATTTTTCGTTTTTGTACATTGAACATGGAACACTAATATCAAACCAACAAGTAAACGTGCAATATGAACTTTGTAAAGCTACATATTGAGCAAACTAAGCTAATTATACATACACAACCAATCTTTCAGTTTAATAACCCAATATAACAACAACCAAAGTAAATCTACACAAGCTTGAGCTTTGAAAACATCATTCTTGGAAATAGTGGCCAATTACTGTGAAAAAAGCTGATTCTTGTCAACAAGGCAAAGGGAAAAAATCTCCAATCTTAGAAACAGATATAAAAAGTAGCAGTATTAGGGTTTTTATAACCGAACACGCCAAGAAATCTCCAATGATAAATAAACCAAACAAAAATCACAGAAACCAAATGAAAGAAAGATCTGATAAGAGTGAAAGAACAGACCTGTGTGAGAAGGCGCACAAGAGCCATCTCTAAGAAAGAAAGATTGATCTTTTCTTGAACCCCTTGTCACTTTTCCTTCAAAAAACTTCCTCCTCCTCCTCCTCCTCCTCCTCCTCTTCTCTATCTAGTTTCTTGATGCTTCTACTACGATTTCTTCTGAATTTTTTTGGTGATCGAAAATGAAGAGGCAGGGGAAACTCGAAAGGGGAGGTTGATTTTTTTTTTCTTCCTGGAGAAATATTTAAATATTTATTGCTACTGTTTGATAAAAAAAAATTGGATTGAAAAGGGAACTTTTTTTTTTTTTTTTTTTTTTTTTTTTTTAAAAGGGAAGATTGTATTTGGAGGTGCTAACTTGTTGACCGTGCGTAGAAGATCACCTCTAGAATCTATCTCCATTTTACTTTACTCGTATAGAAACGACCGGAAGCTGTCACCTCTTTATGGACGTGTCTGTTTTTTGTCGAGGGTATACATGATTTTTTTATATTTTTTATTTTTATTTATTTGTCTTATTTTACTTTTAAATTTGTTATATATTTACAAATTACGTAAAAACACTAAAATTATAATAATTAACAATTTAAAATATTTAAAAGACATATAAAGTATCAATTGACTCTCGAAATTCTATCGATATTGCATAAATTGAGACATAGAAAGTAACAAATATTATTTAAATGTGACATAAAAAGTACTATAAATCAGTGTTTTAAAAGGTGGGGACTTGAGACGGGGAGTTTTACTTAGCATGGGGCGAGGTGTAAGTCCTGAGACATGGGGCGTAAGCCCATAGATCTTTAAATTTTAATTTACAATATAGTAAAATAATATAATATTTTAAAATTATAAAAAATACAACAATAGTTTAATTAATTACAAACATGGTTAAGGAAACACATAGAAAATAAATTTTCTAACCTTATTTTACAAGTATAAATAATGTAATGATATAAAAATTATTATGAAATGCAAATCAACTCTAGTACCTTAACTTTGTAATAATAAAAGATTCATTATTTCTAAAAATATATTACTATCATACTATACAATTTGCCTCCTTAAAAGAAAATAATGAATAAAATTTATTAATATTATAATAAAAACATCTCTCCATCATTAATTAAAAAAATACTTTCAAATAGTTAAATAATAAAATATGATATGATAAAAACATGAAGACCAATGATAAATGAAGAAGTAAAATTTCACTACGTATTTTTGAAAGAAATGTTAATATATAATCACTCTCACAGTATTACCAAATAGTAAATATGTGATACTACAACTTGTTATTTGAGTTACTCTCAATCTTCTGATTTCTATGGATGAAAAAACTATTTAGTATCATTCATTTATTAAAGAATTACGAGGGTCAACAATGTTAACTAAATTAGAATTTAACACATAATTTGTATAAGATATGTTAGGCGAGCCCCGAGCGTTAGGCGTTGAGTGTGCTTAGGCATACGGTCGGGCGTTTAGAGCGTAAGTCACAGAGAATTAAGCATCACACATGAGTCTTAGGGCATTTTGCTAGAACCCTGAAGCAAATCCCAACATTGTCTTTTAAAACACTTCTTTAAATCACATTAATTAAGAACTTAAAATATTTAAAAGACGTATAAAAAATAGATTGACTCCCAAAATTCTATCGGGGTCACAAAATTCTATCGGTGTCAAATAAGCTGGGACAAAAAAAGTAACATATATTATTTGAAAATTGCGTAAATAGTAAGTACTATAAATCATAATAATTAACAATTTGAAAATATTTAAAAGACAAAAAAATTTGGTTGACTCTTGGAATTCCACATAAATTGGGACAAAGAGGGTAATATATATTATTTGAAAATTTCATAAAAGGTACTATAGATCAAATATTTAACAACTTAAAATATTTTTAAAATTATATAAAAATCAAATGCTCTCCAAATTCTATTTATATCACATAAATTAAAATAGAAGGAATCAGGGTTCATGCTAGCAGAGATTCTCATATCTAATCTAGTAAGAAGAGATCTACATTCCCATGCTACAATTTGTTTCTCCCGTAGTTTCTTAATTTTTTGATATAATTATTTGATATTTGATGATATTTATTTACTAAATTGATAAATTTAAATTCGCATTACATAAAATTTATTCAAACAAAAAAGCACTCTCAATTAAAAAAATCGAAGCTTGAATATGTAACTAAAAAAATGATGAACTCAATCCATTTTGCTCTATTCTTTGATAAATTTCTCTTTACATTTTGAAAGAACTATTTTTAAACTTTTGAAATTGTGTAAATTGTTACCTTTCGGTTAAAAAGACCACAAATATATTTTTTTTATTAAATTTAACAATTGATTTTTTTAACCAATTAACAAGTATTTCTATTAATCATCAGTTCAAACATTACAAATCCAGAGTAAATCGAATCTAATTGCTCGTCTCAACTTCAAATAAAGAAATTCCTATACAACAACTACAAAAAATATAAATAAATTACTAATGTAATCGGACATTTTATAATACTCCCAACTCTTATGAATAGATTGATTTTCCGTTTATATATCAACGATTTCTTATTTTTGTACTAATTATTAAAAATTATTGAGTTTTTTTTCCCTACAAAATCATGAACTAAAGTAGCAATTGTTGTGTCACGCTCCGAGCCCATATTCTGAACGTGATCGACACTCGATGTCATTGGTGGTCCGAGTGTACCCATGACATGGTATAGGACATGAGCATACATCTAAACATAAGCGGAAGAATACATTTGAAAGCATTTGAAGAGACAAATTTCATAAGAAAACAAATTTCATATCGTATTAAGTCATAGAAATTTAAAACCATTGTCAAAGGACACGAAGGTCCAAACATAATATAATTATTCGTCTATCTATGAAGCCTCTAAACATAATTGAATAGTGTCAATCGGGACAAGGCCCTCAATATACCTTAAAGAAAATATAACTTCCTAAAATGTAGACTAAGCCCAGAAATAGAAAGGGGCTCACCAAAAGCAGAAGATATGAAACCCAACAGGTGGCCTGATCATGTGTCTGTGAACATGAGTTTACATTAGTAAAAAGATGCAGCTTCCCTGGCAAAAGAGATGCAGCATCCCCGGCAAAAAAGATATTAGTACATATAGAATAGTATTATATGTAAAATGGCGGAAAGAAACATAATGTACATATCAGATCAATAGAAGCAGCTAACATAATAATCATAACATATGAAAGTTAAGAGATGAAATCGTTCAGACTACCTTAAGAGTATTTCTTTCATCATATTTTAGTTCATTATGAGAGTCTAATAGTGTAACCGACATAAACCATCATGTGAGCGCATGAAGTCTGATCTCAACCCGATGAACTGAGTTATCTCATACCTTACCGGTTATGAGACATACATTTTATATATCACGTGGATCCATAAATAACCTTTACCAGGGACATAAATAAAGACAATTCTTAACTTACGTCGACAAACATGGTTTCAGGCGTTCGTCATTTAAACTTATACCTTATCGGTTAACTATCTAGCTCCCTTAAGCTCATGTGATCATGGAATAGTATGAAGGCTCATATTCATAACATTCAAGTACCATACTTCATAGCTTCAATTCATATCATCATATCATAAGACTTAAATTCATATATCACAACTTTGCATTCATGAGAGACATATATTATATCATAATAATAAAGTTAGAGAATCATAAGATAGAATCATAAGGTCTCATATTTGGAAACTTTCATAACTCATAATTCTAGGGTTCATAAAATAAGAATTTCCAAGATAACATCAAGAAATTGTCACAGAGTTATCAAGAAGTCATAAAGAAAATCATTAAAGTAGTTCTCAAGATAAGAATTTCTTCTTTCAATAATCATTCGTGATTTCATGTAGAAAATCTTAAAAAACTCTTGGGTAAAAGAATTATCAAGAAATTGAAATACTTTCATGGAGAGTTCTTGGGATTTCATGAAGATTCAAGAACAATTCAAGAATATGGGATTTCATCCTAACCTTATTGCATTCATGGAGGATTCTTCAACTACCTGCAAGCATATACTATAACATTCTTGTCCTGCATCAACACATCACTCAATCCCAAATGTGAAGCGTCACAATAAACAATAAAGTCCTTACCTTCCACTGGTAATGTCAAGATAGGCGTTGTAGTCAAAAGGATCTTGAGTTTCTGAAATCTCTCTTCACACTTGTTAGACCATTCAAATGATACTTGCTTTTGAGTCAGCCTTGTTAGATGCGTAGTAATAGAATCAAAGTTCTTAACAAGTCTGTGATAGTAGCTAGCAAGGCCCACAAAGCTTCTAACCTCTATCACAAAACTAGGCTGAACCTAATTATTAACTGCCTCAATCTTTTGAAAATCTACCATCACCCCTTCTTTTGACACCACATGTACTAAGAAGGCAACTGAAGACAGCCATAATTCGAGCTTGCAAAATTTAGTATACAACATCTGTCTCCCCAAGATACCTAGAACAATACGAAGGTGATCTGCATGCTCCTCCTTTCCCTTAGAGTAGATCGAGATATCATCTATAAACATGATCACAAAGGTATCCACGAATGGTTTAAATGCTTCATTCATCTAGCTCAATAAAGTTGTTGGTGCATTAGTCAATCCAAATAACATTACCAAGAACTCATAATGTCCATACCAAGTCCTGAGGGTCGTTTTATGTATGTCCTTAGGCCTAATCTTTAACTAGTGGTAGCCTACCTCAAGTCAATCTAAGAGAAAACTGAAACACCTTACAACTTGTCAAATAGATCATCTATACGAGGTAAGGGGTACTTATTCCGGATGATGACTTTATTCAACTGCCTGTAAACTATGCTCATTCTCATGCTACCATCATTTTTCTTTACGAAAAATACCGTAGCACCCCAATGAGAAGAACTAGGATGGATGAATCCCTTATCAAAAGCTTCTGAAGCTGAGTCTAAAGCTCCCTCAACTCTACCAGAGCCATGTGATAGGGAGGAATAGAAATTGGGCAAGTGCCCCGCTCCAAATAAATACAAAAGTCAATATCCCAATCCGAAGGCATACCAGGCAAATTCGTAGGACATACCTCCTGAAATTCTGAAACCACAAGGATAGTTTCAATGGAAGGGAATTCTGCACTAACATTCCAAAGATGGGCCAAATAGGCCAAACAACCCTGCACTACTAGCTTACTAGCCCAAAGGAAGGATATGATCTTTACTGCTTAGGCTTGTACACCTCTTCCAACTCTAATATTTCCCTTCCCAGGATCTCTAGAGTCATTGTCTTAGCATTACATTTTAGCACATGAAAATGAGGGGACAACTAAGTCATATCCAATATCACATCAAAGTCTAGCATAACTAATATTACTAAATCTATCCAAGTTTGCAGACCCATAAACATAACAGAACAAGTACGATACATATGGGTTACTACTACAGACTCTCCAATCGAGGTAGCAACATAGATCAAGAATCAAGGATATCACAATTAAAATCAAGTCCCAATGCAAATTTAATAGATACATATGAATAGGTAGAACCTTGATCAAACAAAACATAAGTAATCCGGTCACAAACAAAATAGTACATGTTATCACTACGTCTGATGCCTCAGCCTCTGGCCTACTTGGAAAAGCATAACACTAGGCTCTATCATCATTACAAACAACTCATCTAACTGGTTGTCCTGCTCCACTCCCTAAATTATCATTTCCTCAGCCTCCATGGACTCCTTGATTACCTCATCACCTACCCTATGGACATCCTCTGCCATTATTACATCCACTTGTTGGGACTACTGCTTTTGTCGGTTGCTGTACCTAGCCAACTGTCTACCGGTGAGGGCATTCCCTCTTGAAGTTCCCCTGCTCACCACAATTAAAGCACCCACGGTCAAGTGAGGGTCTAATGGCTAATGCATAAGAAGTTTCTTGACCATTCTGAGTTAGAGACTGATGTGAAACCCCTGAATAATCACTCGTAGAAGTGGGCATAGCTAACTAAATCAGACTAGCTGAAAATACATGCTAATCGAAACCCTTGGAATAAGAGCCACTGTAGTTGTTCGCATTCTTGGGCCTTTCAGACAATGTCTTGGACTGCCCAACCTGTCGAACTCCTTACAACTTCCTCATATAATCGGTCACCTCATTAAAGTTCTTACAATAGAGGTCATGTGCACTGACAATACTTGCAACTCAAAACTTAGGCTTTTAACAAACAGACGAATCCTCTCTTCCTCAATGTTCACAAGTGTCACGACCCAATTTCTCAAGTCATGATAGCGCCTACCAACCCACCAGTAGGCCAGTCAAAACCCTATCTCGGAACTAAACAGTAACGGGACTAAGGGTGGAAACTAATCCATAACCAAGCGGAATCATACAATAAGAGCAGTCACAAAAGCTGGAACGAACCAGACTAAATATATACAACACCTCCCAAAACCTGGAAGTCACAAGTACAGAACTACTAAAAAGAGTACAAGTCTCGAAAGTGGACCACTGAAACAACTGTCTCGAAAACAAAAGACAAGCCAAAATATATAAACAGAAGGAAACTGGTGATCCCAAAACGCCAAGTGCTCACCCTAGTCTCCTGAACTGACAGCTCCCGGCCCCATCTCAACGCTGATAATTGGTGCTCAGACCTGCATCACGAATACAGATGCAGAGTGTAGCATGAGTACCAAAACAACAGGTACCCAGTAGGCATCATAGGCCGACTGAGCAAGAAGGGTAAAAACAGGTGGACAAGATAGAATCAACACAAACAGAGGTCAACAGAACAGGAGACGAAAAAACTAAAAGGAAGCACAAAGAAATAACTAAAATAAATCCAGCTGAGCCCCCTATAAGACCCGCTGGGCACACTCGTGCGCAAGTTTAAATAAAACCTGAACGGACCCCCATAAGCCCGACAGGTACACATAAGAGTTATTCTACAGAAACGAAGGAATAACCAACTCCAGAACAACACCAGGGCCCCGCCCAATCATTACCATCAGAGCCCCGCTCAGTCATAAATATCAGAGCCCAGCTCAGTCATAAACATCAGAGCCCAACTCAGTCATAAATATCAGAGCCCAGCTCAGTCATAAATATCAGAAATATCAGAGCCCAGCTCAGTCATCAGTCACGAGCTGGAAATGCCAGACTCTAACCGGGCAACCTCAGTCTCGGACTGGCACAAACAGCCCACACTCGACAGTCTAACGCTGGAAATACTGGTTCCACCGGATACGTCTGTCGCATAGCTGAGACTAGTAGCCTATGCTCCACGGACTCTCACTGGAAATAACGGGCTGCATTCGTGTAACGTCAGCTGCGGACCGGAGCGAGTAGCCTACCCCCGTCAACCTAGCGCTGGAAATCCTGAGTGATAACCGAGTAACGTCAGCCGCGTACTGGAGCCAGCCGTCACGAACCGAATAAACCAAAAAAACAATGCACTAAGAGACTAAACATCACGGGCCGCCCCCCACCCCCCCCTCCCCACATATATACCAACCGAAGACTCCCAGCCTAACACAATCCAGCCGACAATGCGATAAGGGGCAAAGAATCGGAAGGTCCAAAAGCCACGAAAATGCCTATACTAAGGCTCATAATCTGACCCAAGTCTGCTATATCAGTCTACAAGGATCTAGTCCATTTGAAACGACGTCGGATACATACTCAAGTCAATGAGGTACAGTAGACTATGTCAATAAATCACAGCCTATTCTAAGTGAAACGACCCCAAAAATGCCCGAAAATGTGTTTCGGAAACACCTATAATTGTAATTTCCATATATCTCAAAATCCGTGCATGATTTCGGAAATTTGACTTCATATTCTTATTTGTGGGGTCAAATTGAGTGGGAAATGGGTCTAACCCGAATTTTAGAGCAACAGTATCAAAATTCGAAAATCGCAAAAATTGCGATTTGGAGGGTCAACTTTAAAGGGGCATATCTCTTAGCACACAAGGAACTGGAAGGGCTGCAACTATGAAATTAAAGCTCTTTGAGTTAGCTTTCCAACGCACTTGGTTTCACCTTAGTTCGAGTTAGGATGAGGGAGTTATGACCATTTTCGTAAAACCTGTCTGTGCAGATTTGCAATTTCCAGTGAGCTTTTTTTTTTAGGCGGGTTGGAGACGTTTTTTTTTTTATAAAAAGGGGATATGTCCCATACTTAGTCATTTTTCTTAACTCCAAAAACACTCTCTAAGCCCTCTCCAAAAAAATTCCACCAAGATCTTCAACCAAATTCAAACATCTCAAGCTCTAATTCCGGATTCAAGACTCAATCTCAAGCTTCGATTCTCCATTCCAATCTTCATCAAGGATTCTCCAAAGTTGAGGTATGTGGGTTTGATTGTGGAAACCTTCCTTTCCACAAGTCCAACCATTTATCCTCTATTTCTACTTCAAGTTTATGGATCCTTATGATTATTTATGAACTCTTGAATTATGGAATTACTACTACACACCCTATTATGGTCCATTTTGCATATTATCATGAAATGGAATTATTATGTGATGTTTATGGTTTACATGCTTCCATGATCAAATTATGAAGGTTGATATATATATGTATGTTGTTGGTGGGCTGATTTATATGGATTTTGGAATTGGTTGGACTTAGTATTCTTGAAATACATGATTTCATTTACATGAACAATTGCCCACCTTGTGTTTGATAAAATGCCCATTTATAGAATTCTTAGGAAAGGGAAGGTCCAAGGTACGTCCTATGAGTCGGATGGTTATGTAATTACTGAAATGATGATGAAATGGACACATGTATACGATTTTCTCTATATAAGTGTTGTGAGTCGACCAAGCCTAGTACGGGGGGTAGTAGGCCCGTATAACCGTATCGAGGGGTTGGTACCTTGGTTGCCTAGTACGGGGGGTAGTAGGCCCGTGTAACCATATCGAGGGGTTTGTACCTTGGTTGCCTAGTACGGGGGGTAGTAGGCCCGTATAACCGTATCGAGGGGTTTGTACCTTGGTCCCTAGCTCGGGGGGTGGTAGGCCCGTGTAACCATATTGAGGGGTTTGTACCTCTTTCGCCTCTCCAAGGGGGTGGTAGGCCTTGGAAATACTATATTGATGGTCACTCGCCACACATGTACTACGTCCCACTAAATATGATTTTTATGTAAGCATCATTATACATATCATTTCATTAATATGCTATCTATTGGGTATGATTACGCATTTTTTCTATGATGTCCATCTAATGTAGCATTGCATTGCATCCCATATACTTAGTACATTCAAATGTACTAACGCATACTCTATGCCTACATGATGTCACCATGTAGGGACCGGAGCACCGCTTGACCATCCTCCTCCGCGTGGCTAGTACGATTTTCTATAGTGGTTATTGGTGAGTCCTCCATTTCGGGGACGTTGCTCATGATCTTTTGCTATGTATAAAACTTTTCCTTTCTAGTTATGTTTTGACTATGAGGGTGAGCCCGGTAGTTTGTCTTGGCCCCCGCTAAGTACTCATGTTTAGAGGTGGTGTTGGACAAGTTGTGTATTATGCTTGAGCTTGACTCATCTATGGTATTTATGTATCATTTCTTTTTTTGCTCCCTTAGTTCTGATTTCCCCCTTGATTATGCTTATCGTTTATGGTCATTTAATTGCTTCCGCGACCAAGGATGTGTAATGATACGCTATGAGGCTTGTTTGGGGTTCTTTCGGGTTCCCCATTCGCCGGTCACATCTAGGCCCTAGGCTTGGGTCGTGACACTAAGGCAGAATAACAATAATCAGTCAATTATCAAACAGATTCACCCGGACCCACTTATAAAACATCAGATAACCACCAACAGATACCCCACAGCATGCATATCAACAAATCAAATCAACAGCCCAACCTATAGCATGATACTAGCTCATAACAACCCAACAGTTAACTCTAAACTGAGGAAATCGGGGAACAAGGGAAACAATACAAACTAACCACCCTAGGTTCACAAATATCAACCAGCATTTACACAATCAGGCTCAGTCTAGAAAGAAGGGAAGCCGTAACTTACCAAAAAGTCGATCACGCGCGCTCTAAGTCACTCAATTGGAGATTTTCCCTTCCGAACTGCCTCAGACTGCTACCACACTACCAAAAATATAATCATAGCGTCAATACGGTCGTTTCGACAGTAAAATTAACAAATTCGGAGACAGACCAATTTTTGGGTCAAAATCGGGCAAAGTGGGACCCGCTTCGAATTTCCCAGAATTGACTCCGTCAAAAGGTCCCAAATCCTTCCCCCCAACACTAATCCTAAACTAGTTTATCAAATAGGGGTCGGATCCGCTCCCAATCAACCAAACAATAACAAATCTAAAACTAACAAAAATAGGCCAAATAAGGGGTTTACCTCTGATTTCAAGCAAAACGAGGTGCACCCATCGAACCCCAACCTCAAATCCACGAAGCCAATGATAACCTGAACACTTGGGACTTTGAATCACCAAAAATGGAGCTCTAGAACTCGAGATATCAAAATTTAAAATGAAGAAGAAATCATAAGTTGATGGCAGCAGCTTCGAGCTGAATTTCACCACAAACGAAGGTTCACCAACACATTCCGATCACTCCACTGCGTAACCACAATCTCCACGATCATACAAGACTTCGAATCACTCAAATCGGAACTCGGATGAGGGAGAAATCGGCATTTGAAAATGAGGGTGAAAGTTGAAATTTCTAGGTTATAAAACCCCAACCTCGTCGCTAAAGACCATTTCTGGTCGCTAAAAGTCTAATTTCTGGTCGTTAAAGGTCTGTACCAGCAACCAAATTTTTGCTATTTTTTTAAAGTCTCCGAACGGACCCTCGAAATTCGTTCGGGACCCGATAAAAATAAATTCGACATTCCGGACTCAATGGCACAGTCAAAATTTCCATAAGAGGTCGTTTCGACAAAAAGTGGGTCCCACACCCATTATGCCATTTTAGTCAAATTCTAACAAGGGCCTCGACATTCTGGAACTAACTGCGCTGTCAGGATTTTCATTCGAGTGCTTTTTCCAAGAAAGTTGACCTAAGTCAACCTTAGGCCAATTTCAAAGGCTAAAGAGCTAATCGGGCCCAAATTCACACCAGAAACCCCGGGACTTATGCGAACCATGTTTCTAGCCTAATTTAGCCTTTCCGGAGCTGATGGATTCGTCAAAATTCTCAATCTGAGGTCGTTTACCTGAAGTTATGACCAAAGTCAACTTTTCAAGGTTTAAAAGCTCCAAAATAGAAAAACGGGCATAAAACCCAAACAAACGACTAGGCGACCGAACAGTCAGTGCCAGCAAGTCATAAATGACTTGGGGTCGCTACAGGAACGCTCTAAACGATAGAAAGAAGGCATTAACACAGAAATGACCTAGAGGGTCATTACAAAAAGCTGGGTAGCGTAACAGGATAAAACATGAAACTTAGCCTTATAAGTATCTAAAAGCATGCTTCCCTGTTCGAGAGCCATGAACTCATCCTTCTTTCGATCTATCAAAGTGCGAGGCATATACTTCTCTAAGAACAAGGCATGGAATTGGGTCTAAGTTAGTGGAGGTAAGACTAATGATCGACATTTCACAAAATTCCTCCACCACTACTACGCTTCACCCTGAAGCTGAAAAGTCATGAACTCAACTCCATAATGCTGCAAAATGCCCAGCTTATATAACCTCTCATAGCAGTCCAAGATAAACTCAAAGGCATCCTCACTCTTGAATCTGTGGAACATTGGAAGTTTCAACTTTAAAAACTTGGTCAGTATTTCATATTCCATTCCAGTCATTACAGGGCCCAGTAGTGGACGGAAGAACCCATTAGTACCCAAGGCTCTATCCATCTTAGGGACCGTGGTAGAAACGGGATAAGAAACTAGATCCTGAGTAGTCTACATAGTGAGAGTGGTTCCAGTACTTGTCAACACACTCAGGAAGGGTAACACTTTGCTGAACCACCCCAGAAGACATAGGGGAAAGACCTGTGACCTAACATGTGTCCTCACATTTGGATCATCATCATCTTCGATCTCTACCTAAACCTTTTTTCAGCATGGTTTTGGGGTAGGGTAGGGGTCGTTTGCCTTAGTCCGGTCCTTGACTGAGTTCCACCTCTGACGAGTATTGCTCTCTCTCGTCCCCTACCTATTCCCTGCATCTGCCCGTATCGCGTCCTCTAGCTGTTGGCTCCTTCAGCGGATAAAAGAGTAAAGGGAATTAGATACCAATTTGGATCGCCATATACCATTTGGAATCAAGTTATATCACGAAGGAAAAAAAGAGATAATTTTCTAAAGTCCTGTAGCCTTTTGCAGAAAAGTACAAATGTCTCTCTACTATTTCGTAAGACTTTACTAGACTCGTTTTGGTACCACGAGATCAAAAAACCTAGGGCTATGATACAAACTTTGTCACGATCCAAACAAGACGTGAATGACATCCACACTAACTAACCCTCCTATGGGAGAACCAATTACTAACTCAAACTTAACTCATGAAAACATTTTAAGAAACATGGCATCATATAAATCACCAGGAAACAGTTAAAAACAAATAAATGATTAAGTTCCATAAACCTAATCAATTCTCCAAAACAATTGCAGAATTAAACCCTTATGAATCTGAAAATCATAGTACCACAATTCTAAGTATCTGGAATAAGGGGATGCAACCCCAACCAAGAAAATAATAAACTAAAGTCTAAGAAATGTCTATATAAGTCCAAAAAGATGGACAAAGAAATTGAGAAGAACCTATGACAACTCGGACGAGTAGCTCACCTTAGGATTTGAAGGTCATGCGTCTTTCAACTGAAGTCTTGAAGCAGCCGCGTGAATATGCCATGTACTCAACAAGAAAAGAGAAAGTGCAGAATCAGTACACAACCATCGTGCACTGGTAGAATCATACTGCTAGTTCCAAAACATGAATATAAACAAGCAACTACAGAGCAATAACTCATGCCAACACATATACCAACATTCACAACATAATACACATTACCATTCACAAACCTTGGCTTAACCAATGTATGAAACATATCCCACATGATCATCACAAAATGCACATATCTGGTCCTCTCATGGAATCCACACACAAATTGTTAGTGTACCAGTGTGGTATTTGGGCCAACCATTAATGATTCATACCATGCCGAGTTAACCGTTAGTATCATGTACTGATGTGGTACCTGAGCTAATCATCAATCACCAACAACATACACAATCACAATCAAAATGAACAAGCGACTTGAAACCACAAGTAAATAAACAGGTTCATTATATTAGATCATCACATAAAGTCATTTCACATTAGCCTTCTAGTTTCCCCCATAGGTATCACACAAATAATATTACAAAGCAGTTGACATACACACATTACATACTTTGGAAAACAAACAAATCATCACCTGTCTCGAATCAAGCTTTTGAAACTCTAAAGAACCTAAGCTTTCTCTTTTTTGTAATGTCTTAGCTTGTTCTTGGTCTAAACAATAATAAAAACACAATATCAATCAATAATGGGCTAACAATACCCAAATTATAACCAAATCCTAACCCTCCGACCAAACTAGAACTTTTTTCACCATTAATTCAAGTCAAAACCCTCCCACAAGAGTAACACTCTAGATTCTAAGGCTTAAGAATTACATTACAAGTTAAGGGAGTAATTCACTTACCTTTATTGAAGAGATTGGCAAAAAAACTGATGGAAACTACCCTAAATGGCCTTTCCTTTTCCCAAGAACAAAGTGCAAAAAATAAGAAGCTTTGAGAACTTTTCTGCATTAAAACCCGACTTACCTCGCTATAGCGGTCCATCCCGCTAGCGACGTTACCATAACAACCCACCACTATAGCGCCTGCAAATTCATCCCGCTATAGTGGCGTGATACCCGCTATAGCGGCTTACATGGAATCAAAGACTCGTAAACGTTCCCAAAAGCCCCCATTTCACAATATACCTTTGACGTTCTATACAATTCCTTTCACACTAAGTTCGATGATGAGAGTTTTACTCACCCAAATTCAATTTCGAAAGGCCCTATGGGTTCATTAATGTCTTACCTACTAGAAAACCTAATCCAAGCTTAGACACACCACCCAATCCATTCTTGGATGCCCTAGATCTCACCCTGCTCAGATTCCATCTGAGACTAACCTAGCCTAGAATTTTAAGTCTCTACCCAAAAAAATTTCTGAGCCGATTCTTTCACCATTGGTCTACCCATAAAGATTGGAGCGGATCGTTTCATTAATACTATTGCAGAGAAAATAAATAAGTTTTGACCATCAAACAGGTGTCGAAATGGAATGAAATTATAGAGTTAATAGTTAAAACTACATCACTTTATTAAATGCACACCTAAACTATGAGAAGTCTTAATTAACACCTCAAACACATGCATGAATTTTTGAAACTATTAACCATCCGGTGAACTTCTTGTGATCCATCTGGTGATCTTCTTAACTCTTAGGTAAATGAGCGTCACCTGCAATAAGTGTCATGAAACCAATATTTGATTTTGAAATTCAAATATAAACTCTTTATTTAAAAAAAAGGAATTGAACTGAATATAACTGAATAAAAAGCAGTTAAGAGGGGTGCTTAGCTCCCTTCCAAAGGACTTTATAGTAGTGACACAAAACAACAACAAAATATAATACTAAGTATTGTTGTCTAAATTAAATTCAAAATCATAGTACAACTAATTTTGCCAGGTTGATTGATTTTGATTTTGATTCTGATGATGATGATGCTGATCAAATGAAGCAGCAGCAGCAGCAGAAGAAGAACCCATGTAATGAAGAGCAGCAGGAGGTGTAGTAGTAGTATTGAGAAAATCCCTGTGATGTGGAAATGCTCTAAGACCCAAGAAATCTCTTGTCAACCCTTCATTATTTTCTTTACCTTGTCTCATCAAATGCGCGCCGCGACCAAATCCTTCATCAAAACTAGTACATGGCAAAGAAGGCGCAGTAGTAGCCATCATGTTTTGCATGTCATGGACTTGTTCCATGAACCCAGGGGTGACACTCGCACCAAAATCATGAAAAGACGTACTACCAGTAACAAAATCAGTATTTGTATTATTATTATTGTTTTCAAACTGATGATATTCAGGTGGCGCTATATCACCACCACCTCCTGCTCCTGTTCCTGCCATTGCCATGCCAGTTGTTGTACTAGTAGTAGAACTGAAAAAAGTTGTCACGCTCATGTTATTAGCAGCATGAGAAGAAGGAGTTACTCCAATTTGTGCTGCTTTTTGTAGCAATGCAGTTGCGCTCATGTGAGGAGGTGGTGCACCAAAGATGTTACTGATGCTACTGCTATTAGGGTTTTGAATGAATAACTGAGAAGAGAGGTCGTTACTTTGTTGTTGTTGTTCTTGTTTCATTTGGAAGTTTTGAAGTGTATGGAGATTAAGGTGATGAGAAGTTGAAGAATTTGGTGGTGGGATTATTGTTCTTGAACTTTCTTCTGTTAAAGCATCACAAAAAGCTCTGTGTGTAATGAAACTATCCCTCCTGTAAAGAACAAAAAAAGTAAATAAAGATGATGAATAGTTGAATATGGTGTGTACTGTGTACTACTGATAAAGTGCATGAGTGCTCTCTATTCCGTCAACTCTTTTTTTTTTGTGTGTTTTTCTTTCTCACTTTTATCTCTTCTAGCTTTGGACTGATTACATTATTTATTAGTAGTTGTAAAATACAAATCTGCAGTAAAGTTTTTCTATGCAAATTGCTTTTGCAGCAAGGTGTGGACCCTCGATTATCTCTTTTTACATAGAGACACACAAATAGACAAACTCATTTATTCAGTAGTAAACATGAACTTACACACGTGAACTTTGCTGCTCGGTGTCTTTTGCTAGTTTTGATTCAAAATGCTAAGGTCGTTCGGTAGCTAGCTAGAGTTAGGTAGATATTAGTTATATATGAATTAGTTATACAAAAATTTATGTGTTATTTTAAATTGAGATAGTTATGCTAAGTTTAGTTATTCATGTATTGATCATTACATTTTACATAAAATTATACATAAATTCTCTTGTAACTTATATATTACTTAATTATGCAAGTTTTTAAATTCTAAACCAAACATTGTATTAATTTTATATATAGTCCTAACTAACTATGGAACATGATATTACTTATATTTAACTAATACATGTGTAATATTTGTCCTAATCAGCTATCACACCAGTCCTAATTGATTGAAGAAGCATTGTACAGACAAAATTAACATCTATAAACTATTAACCACAATGTAGAAGTATTTTTATGTAAAAAAAGAATGTCTCCTTTTTATAATTAGGAATAACTTGATTTTAAAATTTCATTTTTACTTTTACTAAATGTCATCCTTTTTAAATAAAAAAAAAACTTTGTGCCAAAATTTAAACTAGGTTCTTCATAGATATTATTTAAAGGAGCACATATATTAAGTGGATGCTTAAACACAAATACAAAACTTAAGCTAAAATTATTGAGTTACGTTCTGTCAATTACGAGAT
Organism: Solanum appendiculatum; assembly: GCA_018342035.1. NCBI lineage: Eukaryota > Viridiplantae > Streptophyta > Magnoliopsida > Solanales > Solanaceae > Solanum > Solanum appendiculatum. The sequence continues at coordinate 346,869 of JAGDQO010002205.1, read as the reverse complement.
CATCATCTAAAATATAATTATTAAAAGTTCATAAATTATTTGAAAATAAGGCAGACAACCATCTATAACATGTTAAATTATATCGATAATTAGCGTAAAAATTATTAAATACTATAGTAATAATAATAGTAATTAATTGAAGAGGATTAATGATGGAGAGGAGAAGAAAATTGAGAAATTCCAAATTAAAGTGATCAAGAACCAATTATATATAGTTGAGTAGTGGTTAAATTGCATACCTAGAGAAAAGAGTTCCACAATCACATCTATACTCTCTTGTACCACAAATCTTGGAGTGAGCTTTCCAATCAGATTGAACTGCATAACGCTTTGAACATTTTTCACATTTCCATTTTTTCTCACCGTGTTTTCTACAAAAATGTTTCTTAATCCCAGTGAGATCCCCTAATGCTCTTGATGGATGATGGTGTACACATGATGGTTCTGGACACACATATACTTTCTTCTTCACTTCTTTATTTGTTCTTTGCTTTAACTTCCATGGCAAATTATGTCCTCTTCTATGCAGTTGAAGATTCTGATCTCTTTGAAATCCTTTGTTACAGATCTCACATACAAATCTATTTGTTGCCAATAGGCTTCTTGGAGACAATGCTACAACTTCTGCTTCAGGATCTAATTCATCACATATATATAGAGAGTTTAAGTTTTGTGAACAGACATATATATATCGAATCATTTAAATCGTAATTGCTATAACATATACTGATAGTGTATATAACTTAAATCTTTTTTTGTATTGAATTCCAAGCGAACCAAAAAAAAGTAATATTCTCTCTGTCTCAATTTATGTAGTACAATTGAAATTTCGAGATTCAAACTTCTAAATTTTGACCGTGAATTCAAATATAGAAACTTTACGCTTTTTTTTTTGAAATATAATTTGTATATTTGAAAATTACGTAAAAAGTGCTATAAATCACAATAATTAACAATTCAAAATATTTTTAAAAATTCTGGTAAAAGAAAAATATATAGTTAACTTTCGAAATTTCAACTGAACAGATGGAGTAATAGTATAGGTACCTGGATTTCCTGGTAGATTTCTCTTCTTCTTGTTAGGAGGTGGTTGTGTTTGAATGTTTTGTAGTTGTGGATAGAGAACACTACCAATTTCAATTCTGTTATTGGTTGAAGATATGCTTGCTTCATTAGATGCACTTGTTAAATTTGACATACTATCATCTCCTAGCATACCCTTTATCATTCTCTCATAAACTTGAAAAAACTAAAAGATTGTTTGTGGTTTATATATCTTTGGCTGCTTTGTCTGAAACTCTAGAGATGACAAAAGGTAAAAGAAGAATAATAGAGGAAAGCAAAGAGTAATAATTAATAGTAGTCTGTTAAGCTCCCTATCTTGTTTAAGAAAACTAAAGGTCTGAGTGAAAGCTGCTATAGCTAGCTAGCTAGCAAGATTATATTCAATAAAAGCCATACACAAGAAAACAAATGAAACCAAGCAAAATTATGAGATTCTTTATAGATAATAAAAAAGAAAATTAATTAATTTTAAGAGAGAGAGAAAGAGGAGTTGTGGATGAGAAGGTATAGTCCTATACCCCATCAAAACCATAGCCAAATGGAAGGAAGCTTGCTCTGATGTTACATTTTGTCTTTTCCTATATTCTCTTTCTCAAATATCAATCATACAAATGTTACCTCTTTGCATTATTATACTAATTTGTTCATTTCATTCTAATCCTCTTTTAGGTACAAGTTTTATTTATTATGTTATCATTTTCAAAATAAGTGATGTTTTTAGCTTGGATACATACTTTAAGAAAATTATTAGCTCTTACCTACTTTAAGTATATACTTTGAAAACAATATAGTTATTTAGTAGTTTTTTTTATTGTGTAAAACTCTTTTTTTTTAAAATAAGGGTAAAATTATAAAATATTATACTTATTTTAAAATGGAGGGAGTTGTATTTAGCGTATTTTGTTTTTGTTAGAATTTGATATGTGATCTTTATGATTTTTCACCCATTTTATTAACTGCGGTATGACTTCATTCTTGAGCGTTTAATGAAAGTGCTACTCTTTTCGTTCCTTTTAGTTATTATGTTGCGCTTTTTGAGAGTCAATTGATTAATTTTCAAAGCTACGTTAGATTATATTCATTCGATATTTTAAAATAAAATTTTAGATATTCAAAAACTATTCGAAAAGTACGTACTATAAATTGCAACATTTTCATATCAATATGATAAATGAATACATCTTAAAATGTTAGTCAAAATTTATATCGTTTGACTTTCAAAGTGGAAACTATGACAATTAAAAAGGAATAGAGGAAATATATGATATGGTTGTGGTCGTAACTTAATTAACTAATCAAAATGGATCATTTAAAGGAGTACCAAGCAGCCTAGGCAGCCAAAAAGCTACACAAAAATGTCCATTTTTTAAAAAGTATTACAATCCATAACTATTCAGAGAAAAATAATTACAAAATACCTAGTAAATAAGTATGTTGTATACTTTTAGGATATACAATTCACATGTTGTGAATATTTATGTATATAAAATGTGAATTAATTTGTATACCTTAAGGTGTACACCATATGTAACTGTTGATGCATAATTTTTTCTTTTTTAGTGGAAAATTTTTATATCTAGGTACAGACAGTTAAAATATTTTAATCCACCTAGGTAAACACAAAAGGAAACTTCAATCAAAATAGGGGAAAGTAAATCTTTTAAATAATTGAATCCATAATCTAACTGTGTTTATACTGTTTACCCTGTGGGTAGTAGCAGTACCAAAAAGTAACATGGCTTTTCATACTCGTGCTTCTACACCATCTTCACATGATTGGTTTGTTGATTAACTTCCAAGAAACATATATGTCCATGAAAGTTCCTCTAATATTCCTTCCCTTCAATCTATTCATAAATAATTGAGTTAAAGGGTAAAAAACAAACTAAAGTATCTCGAATTTTTGAGTTTCATATCTTAGCTATCAGATGTATGAGTATTTGAGCTATAATTAGTTTATCATTTTATCCCTATACAAATCAAAATCTAATTAAATAGTCATATTTTATTTACATTGTAAAAGGCAGAATCAGAAGTCCAACTTAATTTCTTAAATCTTAGTTATGACATTTTAAATTTCCTTAGTGCTTACTAATTATTATTCACAAACGTCATATACAATCTCTTATATTCTTTATTTGCGGCAATTTTTAGGTAAATTATAAATAAGAGTTTATAAGGGTCAAACAAACATCTAAAGTATTCATTTTTTGAGTTTCATATCTGAAATATCAGGTATGTGATTTCCTACCTGAACTATCGCCAAATGTTAAACGAAACACACCTCAACTATAAGTAGCTCACTTTTTTCTACCTGAACAATGGTAATATTTCAGGTAGAAAAAATGAACAGCTGATAATTGAGGTGTGTTCCAACACACATTTGGTGATAAAAATAACTAGGAAACTCACATACATGATAGTTCATTTATGAAATAAAAAAATAAAATACTTTAAGTGTTTTTATTTTTTGATCCTTCACTCTAAATATTTTTTAATTTTCTTTCCTGCTAATTTTATAATTAAAATTTGGTTCTTGTTCATGTCAATCAACTTTATACTGTTTGTTAATTTAAAATGAATTTGGTACACTCAAAGCTTCTTTATTAAGTGTTCAATGTTTTGACATAAATATGCATTTTTTTTTTTAATATTAGGGAATGAAAGATACATGTAACATATATTGGTCCCCCTATATGCCCTTCCAAGTTCCCTCAGAACCATGACTCACTTATATTGTTATTTTGATGCATAGTCAAGAAAAGGAGGCAGAAATTTAGTTTAGTCAATCTCTTCCATGATTGCCCTCTTTGCCTTTTCCCTTCTTTTATTGTTCTGATGAAAGGCAAAAATAGTGGAAAAATGATATATTCAAATGTTTTTACTTTTTTGCCTAACATGTTTTTTTTATGACAGGGGAAATCCGTAATCGCTATTCTTTGGGTGCACATAGAGTAAAATCTTCGTTTTTATGCAATAGCTCACAAATTACACAGGAAAGATAACTCGCACTAGACAAGCTTGGTGCGACGAGCTCGACCAGATGTTGTATTTATTTCACAAAGATCTTAACTAAAATTGGATATATGGCTCTTATTGTTTGTAAATATTTAGTTTGACAATTCAATAGCACATTTTGTATTTAAGAGTGAAAACAAATTTTGCTTTTGAATTTACAACTCCTCAAGGAAAGAAACCAATGCATAAAAATGGGACATCCTACTTGAAACACAAAAAAGAGCAATTTTTTTTTCAATCCCCACCAAAAAGGTGTAGATTATTGGTTGAAGAAATAAACTTATTTCAAGCAAAGTTTAACTAGCAAACAAATAACGTGACTTCCTTATGGAATAACATTGTCTTTTTGCTTATTCATGTTCTCAATATGTTCTTGTCTCAATAAAATATTTTGAAATTGAGAAAAAAAGTTTCAGTTTGTAATTGTTTATTAGTTTTAATTTAGTCACTTTTATACCTTGAAGTTCCATTATAGGAGTAAGTGATTTATTTGTCATAATTCGAAATCGGACCATGATAAAGCCTATTATAACCCCTAGTAGGTAAATCAAAACTCAAAGCGGAAGACAATAAACAACTAGAAAGAGATAAGCAGAAGCCGTAATAGAGAGAGAAAGTAGGGTCCATAGTATAGGTATGTAAATACGATACAAAATATACAAAACGAGCCCAAAAGTGACAGTGAAAGACAAAATTATACAAAGGAATCCAACCTCGGACCTGGTGTTACCAATACAAGAGCATCTGAGTACAGAAAGGATATATACATCATGTCTGTCTAAATCAAACTACAAAAAGTATAGACAAATACAAAAGAAGGAAAACAGCAATCTCCGGACGCCCAGAGCTCACCAAGATCCAAGTCGGCGATGGCCACGAGAGATCCGAAACTCAGCGAGGGTGGCCTGTGCTGGGAGCTGCATCAGATAAAGATGCAGAAGTATAGCTTGGGTACCGAAACACGGGGTATTCAGTAGGCATCATAGGTCGATCGAGTTCAGAAAGATCATAATATATATATATATATATATATATATTATAAGAAGCACGATAGTACTAATAATATGGTTTGATAGGTAACTGTCAGTAGACAAACACCACCGACGATACATTGAAGAAGGCAAAAGTAGCGATTTCATGCCATACGAGTCAACCAATCACAGACAAACAACAACACAAGATGATGCAATACACATGTGGTCAATGCATGAATAAAGTAAAAAGTCTCAGAATCGTCTCGCTGTCATCCCGTGGACTCCCGGGACACTTACGGAACCTGCCTCAGCTTAACTACAAATGCATTAATCATTAAACTCAAAATTCAGTCTACGGGTTGTCAGAGTTTATCAAAATATGTAGTAGGCATGGAGTGCAATCCGAAAATATTCCATGGGCTCACAATTTCAAGTAAACAGTATCTTTTTAATTTTAAATAAAAAGCGGAGGAGTCTACATATTTTTTAAAAAACTTCTTCTCTTTTACCCATTTTCTCATAAAACTTTTCCTCAAAATAGTCTAGCTTTGACAGTAAAATCAACAAGTTTAAAGTAATAACCCCGATTAAGGACACAAAACCTTGAAAATAGCGCATTCCTTTTCAAAAACTAAGAATCTCTTCAGTAAAACAAGAACCCGCTCCTTCAGAGCTCAAAACAAATGGAAAACTATTTTTTTAAAAAATATTTGCGGGTCTCAGATACATCTTTCCTTATTCCGAGATACAAACATACCACACGCAGATGTCGTATGCATGATTTCACACAAAACATGGTCACACCATTCTTAAAGTAATTACACCACATAAATAATCGGGTAGACACCCATCACAGTACATTCATTCTAACCTGGAACTCCAGCCAGTCCAAGTCCAAGACCTTAGGCTAAAAAATACAATGATAAAGCACTAAAAGCTTGAAAATAACTAAAAAGGTACACGGTCATACATACCAAACCAAAACAATGCCCAATAATCTAAGTCTCAAGCCACCTAGAAGCATTCTAAGGATTCTACAATGACAATCAAAGCTAAGGATCAACCTAAACTGAGGCTTATCGACTAAAAGCTAAGCTAAATAACTTGAAAAAATGGTCAAAAACATAATGTAAGGATCATGCAAACTTAAAGCCTTATCCTAAAACCTTCCTAACATTCAATACTACTCAACATATACATAATCTAACTAAGTCAAATCTAAAGAGAAGAAATCGTAACCTACCTCTGGGATGAAACCACACTCAAACTCTTATTCAAAAGCTTTTCTTTTCCAAAGAGCCTCAAAACGATGCCACACTATCAAAAACCGAAAGAATGCATCAATACGAAACTAACAATACCCATATCAATGTTACAAAATTGTTTATTAGTTTTATTTTGTCACTTTTGTGCCTTGAAGTTCCATTATATGAGTAAGTGATTTATTCTTCTCTCTCTATATATATATGTGTTCTGCAGCCTTGTTGTTTCATTATTACAATTTACAATGTATGCATTCATTTTTTCAGTCAATGTTCACAAATAATGGCTTTTGGGGCTGCTGTTTAATTTGTGCTTGTTTTTTAATTATTTGTTTGCAAGTTTATTATTTGGAAATAATTTCAGACCTACAAGACTAAAATTAAAAATTTGCATGTGACTTCAAACTTTCGGAGATTGGTCTTAGATTAATTTTTTTTTACAAAGAAAATCGATATCCAAAGGTCAATTTCTTTAGTGAAAAAAAATGAAAACCTTTAAAATTGATGTATCGTGATCAAAATTATATCTCAAGAATAAATAAATAAAATTACCAACCCCAATGGTTGGTATTTGTTAAAAAAATTATTTAAAGGAATTGACCTTGAAAGGTCGGTATTTTTAATTTTAAAAAATTTAAATTATCCACCTCAGGAGGTCGGTATTCCTGGTCAAAATGGATCAAATATTTTTTTTAAATATTGACCTCCAGAGATTAGTACATTTAATTAAATTACAAGATCCCTTTTCTTTTTCCTATTTTACGATTGCCTCCCTCCCCTATCTCCCCTTCACACGCCTCCGAAACGCCGCCAACGACTAACCATCCTTGTCCCCATCCTTTTCCATCATCCCAACGTTTGTCTCCCCTATTTTTGCCATCCCCACCATTGTCGGTACTCCTAGCCACTACTGCAGTCGGAAACCACCACTAAGTGATGAGTCTTGGATGAAGGCAATGGAAAAAGAACTTGACCAATTCCAAAAAAAATTGGTATGGACTTTAATTCAAAGACCTAATAATGTCTTTGTAATAGGAACCAAATGGGTATTCAAAAACACGCTAAATAAAAAAGGTAAGGTCATCTAGATCAAAGTAAAGTTAGTTGCTCAAGGGTACTCCTAACAAGAAGGTAATGACTACGATGAAGTTTTTGTACCTGTGGCAAGGTTAGAATCAATTTTCATTCTACTAGTCTATACATTTTAAGCATTTTAAACTTTTTCAAAAGAATAAAGAATGCTTTTAAATGATTTTATAGAGGAGGAAGGTTTTGTCAAACAACCTCCTAGTGTTTAAAATTGCCCATGCTTGACCCAATTATGTATCTAAACATACTAAAGCTTTATATGGTGTTAAACAAGCTCCCAAATCCTGGTATGAGAGATTGAATACTTTTTTAGTCAACAACAATTTTCAATGAGGAAAAATTGATATAACTCTATTCATCAGATTCTAGCATTTTTATTATTCAAATTTATGTGAGTAATATTATTACAGGCAGTTGTAATACAAATCTTTACGAGAATTTTGCAAAGCTCATGAAAGGAGAATTTGAAATGAGTCTTGTAGGAGAATTCACATTCTTTTAGGGCTTGATCTGGGGTATATTTACACGTTCAAACACCATATTTATCTATGTTTTAGCTAAGTTCTAAGCATAATTTTATGAATATCCATATATTTCTCTAATACGATGTGATGAGCTAATATATATGATTTAGATGATTTCAGGCTAAAAGCAACAAAAAATACATAAAGGATGAATTGAAACGCTAAGCAAAATGTCTCAATTAAAATGCAGCAAAAGAGAAGGCTCAGATGGAGTCTGCGATGCGAGGTGTCCTTCCTCGTATTGTGCCTCATGTTGTACCTGCATAGAAACTGAGATTTAAAGGCTTGATTTTCTTATGATGATTTTGCGACGCACGAAGAAGAAGGCTGGAGTCCAAGATGGACCTGTGACCCTCAACACTTTGCAATGGGGTCCGCACTACACCCCCCTATTTATCATACTGAAGTTGACCAAAGGCAAAGCAGACTTCAAGTGGAATTAGGATCCTGACCCTATATATTAGACCTTTTTATCTATGTCGAGTCGCTAGAATTCAACTTTCATCATCAGTTTGATCGACTTGAATTTTATTTTCATCGGACAATCTTCTTTACAATATTTGAAATTGTATATATAGACTAGATTGAGAGAGCAAAGGAAATATAAAATTTATTAGAACTTGTCTTCTCACGGCCTTCAAGCACAATATTCCTCTCATTAGCCAACAACATTACTTTGTCCTCAAAGACAAAGCAATATTAGGAGGGTAAACTACAAGTCAATTGTACTTGCAATGATTGGGATCGTGCGTTCTTCGAGCTTTATTAGACCTTTTTTTTTTATCTTTGATAAACCCAATGAGTTTTAACTCAAGCAATTCATTAAAAATTATAACTACATAAAAATTCAAGATGGGGTGGTCTTATTCTTTTCCATCTTTTTCAAGGTCAAATTTTGACTTGCTTCGTCTTCGGAGAGTTATTTTTTCACTATTTCTTACTCACTTTCGTAATAAACTTCACAATGATGTGTTGATGTTCATGATTCTTTCACTTGACTTGACATGCCACATTATATGATACGTGGTGTCAAACTAAGACTCTATGATAAGATGACTTACAAAGTGAGCTCATTATTTGAAGTCAAGTAATGAACTATCCCAACAACATTGAACTATTAATTAAATTACATTTATTTGACTTAATAATTTAATTATAATTAGCCCACAATATTTATTGCACTAAATATTTTTCATTTCATTTTATGAATTTAAAACAAATTATAAAGTCGACGCATTTTCTTCAAAAAAAGAACAAGAATAAGTATATAAGTTAATACTTTATTAAATACTATATAGTATCCGATATCCACTTATCTAACTAATTTGAATTTACAGAGTAAATTTTTTTCTCTCAAAATAGCATGATAGTACCTAAGATTTCCCCCTCTACATCCTTGTAGATTAGTACCTCCACTCTATGTCTTATTTCTTTTAAACAACAATAGGGTAAAACATTTACCCTCGCTATTATGCGGAAAAAATGATGTATACCCTTGTTATATTGTTAATCCACCACAACCTCCGATATCATAGAATTGATGTAGAAATATCCTTTGTTGATAGGGCCCTCCACCATGACAGTACCTGTTAAGATTCATCAATTGGAGTTGATGAACTTTCATACAGAGAGCATTTTAGAAAAAGGAGGAAGAAGATCTTTTATTCATTACAAAATTTGATCCTTACAATCACATTTATAATACTTCACATGTAACCAACTTTATACTGTTAGTTTGTTATAACAAACTATTCCTAACCGACTCAACTTTTGTAACTTGTAACTAACTAACTAACTTTAGGATTTAATACTCCCCCTCAAGCTAGGATGAAAAACATCAAGGACTCCTAACTTGGAAAGAAGAAATTGATGTTGCACTATCCCTAAACCTTTTGTAAGTAAGTCAGCTAATTGGAATTTAGTCCCCACATGCTCTGGCTTGATCAGCCCATCTTTGAGCTTCTCTCTCACAAAATGGCAATCGATCCATGAAAAATTGGATTAGAAGCAATCTGAATAGCTACTTTGCTATCACAACATAGTCTGACTGGTGTCATGATATCCACTCTCAGGTCCCTTAATAACCCAACCAGCCAAATAATCTCTGCCACAGTCCCAACCATACATTTGTACTCTGCCTCTGCTGAGCTCCTACTGATAGTATGTTGCTTCTTTGATTTCTAGGAGATCAAAGATTCCCCTAGTTTAATGACATAACCTGTAACTGACCTTCTGGTATTAGGGCAAGCAGCCCAGTCTGAATCACAAAATGTTGTTAAGCTTGTGATTGAACCTCTCTTTAGCAACACTCCTTGGCCAGGTGCTTGTTTTAAGTATCTGAGAACTCTCAAGGCTGCATCTCAATGTGACCTCTTGGGATGTTGCATGAATTGACTGAGAACTTGGACTGCAAAGCATATATCTGGCCTAGTGATTGTCAAATAAATCAATTTCCCAACTAGTTGCTATTAGCTGTGAATATCAGTTAGAATATGATCATCTTCTTTTCCAATCAGTGAGTCATACTCCACTGTGGTAAGCTTTGTATTTATCTCCATAGGGGTGGTAGCTGGTTTAGCTCCCTCTAATCCTACTGTGGAAAGTAATTCCAAAGTGTACTTCCTTTGATTGAGCAGGATCCCTTTGTCTGATCTTAACACTTAAATTACCAGAAAGTATCTGGGTTGGCCCAAGTCTTTTACCTTGAAATTGCTGTGAAGAGTCTGCTGAGTATCATTAATGAGCTGTTGATTGTTTCTTGTGATCAGTAAGTCATCAACATATACAAGAACCACAACTATGTGTATACCAGATTCCTTGGTAAATAGAGAATGATCATGTGAGCTTTGACTGTATCCTTCTTCCAACAAGGCTGTGGACAACTTTATATTCCATTGTCTAGAAGCCTGTTTCAGGCCATACAAAGATTTCAAAAGTTTACAGACTTTGTTCTCCCCCTGTCTGCAAAAACCTTGAGGTAAAGACATGTACACTTCCTCATATAAGTCACCTTAAAGAAAGGCATTGTTGACATCCATTTGGATTAAGGGCCAATCTTTAGAGGCTGCAACACTAATGAGAGTTCTCACTGTTACCATCTTGGCAACATGTGAGAAGGTCTCATGATAGTCTAACCCCTCCTGCTGAGTATAGCCTTTAGTGACCAGCCTTGCTTTGTATTTATCCACAGTCCCATCAGCCTTATGTTTGATCTTGAACCAATGGCTTGCTTCCATGGTGGCAAGTCAACTATTTCCCAAGTGTGATTACTCTCTAATGTACTGATCTCATCAGTCATAGCTGCTACCCATCTATCATCTTGAGATGCTTCCTCAAAGGATCTTGGTTCAAGAGGTTGAGAGAATGTACCTAAGTAGGCCTGGTAAGGAGTGGAAAGATGTGAATAGTGGAGATAGTTTGAGATAGGATAAATGCAATTTGTAGAGGACTGAGATGACTTTGGAGCAGTAATGTAGTCATTAAGCCAACCAGCCTGTCTAATAATTCTGGAAGACCTAGACATAGGCTGATTAGGGACTGGAATGGCAGTAGGAGGGTCTGGTTCTTCTGTAGGCTGTAGGTTCATATCTTCAACTACTACAGCTGACTCATCAGGGACAGGAGCAATGTTGCAGTCAAGAGGTTTCTCATTATATTCAGTGAAATGATTAGGATTAGGATTTAATTCTGAAGTATCTAGTTCAAACATATCAAGTGCAGTAGGAGAGACTGTTGTCTGGTAATGGAAGCTAGATTCCCTGAATGTGACATCTCTGCTAACAAAGAAAACTCTGTCAATCATATCATACAATCTGTAGCCCTTTTGAGTCTCAGAGAACCCAAGAAAGACTGCTTTTCTAGCTCTAGGTGCAAACTTATCTCCTTTTGGTAATTTGGTTGCATAACACAAACAACCAAACACCCTTAAATGATCTAGTCTTGGTGGATTTTGCTGTAACACCTCATAGGGAGATTTACCACCAAGGACCTCAGTGGGCAATTTATTAATCAAATATACAGCTGTTCTAACACATTCACCCTAGAAATGTATAGGCAAAGAACTCTGAAATCTTAATGCTCTTGACACTTCTAAGATATGTCTGTGCTTTCTCTCTACTGTACCATTTTGCTGTGGAGTATAAGCACAACTACTTTGATGGATAATACCATGAGATGTGCAAGCAGATCAACAACTGAAGAGTTAAAAAACTCAGTACCATTATCAGATCTCAGAGTTTTCACAGACAAGGCAAATTGGTTTTTTACTAAAGCAAGAAAATCTTTGAGCACTACAATGATCTCACTTTTAGAATTAATGAGACATAACCATGTGTATCTGCTATAGTCATCCACAATGGTAACAAAGTAATGTTTTTTGTCAAAAGTAGGCTGTCTATATGGTCCCCAAACATCCACATGGATTAGTTCAAATGCCCTGAATGACTTATTATGACTAACAGGAAACTAAAACCTACATTGCTTTGCTAGAGGATAAATCTCACAACTGTGTTGAATGCTCTCGTCTGAAATATGTTTGAGTGATTGAATGTACTGAAGTACTCTAGTTGATGTAATGTCCCAGCCTAATATGCCACAACTTTGCATCTTCATTCCCATTTTCAGCAACCAATGCATGTATGGATGGTTGCATTTGTTTCTCCAGTATGTAGAGCCCTTGGTTCTCCTTACCAATCCCCAATACCTTGCCATTGTAAAGTCCCTGAAAAACACAAAAATCAGGGAAAAATGAAACTGAACAAGAGAGTTCCCTGGTTAACTTTGAGACTGACAACAAGTTGAACTTAAAATCTGGCACGTGTAAAACATTCTTAAGTTCTTATTCCTCTAAAACCTTTGTTGTACCAATGCTTTTAACATCACATATATTCCCTATTGGAACTTGTACTCCATCATTGTTAATGTGTTGTGCTCTTCTAATAACAGTCAACAATTCTTCACAAGGTGTAATGTGATGTGTAGCTCCACTATCAACTATCTACTCATACAGTTTACCTGCTTTGGGATCCAAAGAAGCAATACCTGCCATGTTAACAACACAATCTGATGTTCCTGCTCTATCCATCCTATCTACTAGATCTTGGTATTGTGGTGGTGTCATATGATAGTCATTGAGCTTTCCTTTATTATTGAAGTCATCAGTGTTCTTTGTGAAATGTGCATTTGGATTTGGATCAGTCTTAAAGCCTTCAGTTCCTTTGAAACCACAATCAACCAACCTGTAACAATCAACCTTGTAATGGCCTTTGAAACCATAGTGATCACAACAGTTCCAAGGGGAACATACTTCTTTGGCTTTGGTGTATATCCTTGAGTTCTTCCTGCTAAGAGTGTTAAAGGATCTCTAGTCCTATCTACGACTCCCAATGCTCTTTGACTTTCTTCTTGTGCTGCCACAGCATAAGCTTCATTTACAGTTACTACTGGTTTCCTAGCCAAAATATTACTTCTAATGTTTCCAAAACTTTCATTCAATCCCATAAGAAACTGAAGCAATCTCTGAGACTTCAAATGTTCCACATAGGAAGCTGAGTCTTCACAATTACAACCCGGTGATGGAATCATTACATCCAATTCAACCCATAGATCTCTAAGTTTGGAATAATATGAGGTTACTGAATCAGTACCTTGCTTGAGAGCAGCAATCTCAGACCACAAATGGTAAGTTCTAGTGAGATCTGATCTATCAAATCTCACTTCAAAATCTGCCCAAACTCTTTTCGCGTTTGAAGCATATATGATTCCTGGCAATAATTCGCTCGTAACAGTACTTGCGATCCACGACAAAACTATTGCGTTGCATTTTTTCCATTGTTCCTCCAATGCTCCTTTGTAAGCTATCTTCGTATATGATCCGTCAACGAATCCAAGCCGTCCCTTTCCTCTGAAAGCCAGTTTCATCGATCGACTCCATAACGCATAGTTTTCTGGTCCTGTCAATTTAATTGGAACTAACACAATTCCAGGTGCATCAGATGCTTGAAGATAGAGTGGGTGATTGTGATTCAGACTCGTAACTTCATGCACTTGATTTGTAACTTCAGTTGTCACCATTGCTGCTTGTTTCAGAAGCTTCCTTCAGAGCTTTCTTATCTTCTTCTACGCAGAACGATCCCTTACGACCTGGGCTCTGATACCTTGTTAAGATTCATCAATTGGAGTTGATGAACTTTCATACAGAGAGCATTTTAGAAAAAGGAGGAAGAAGATCTTTTATTCATCACATAATTTGATCCTTACAATCACATTTATAATACTTCACCTGTAACCAACTTTATACTGTTAGTTTGTTATAACAAACTATTCCTAACAGACTCAACTTTTGTAACTTGTAACTAACTAACTAACTTTAGGATTTAATAGTACCATCCAACAATTGGCCTGACATTTTGTTGAGGTGAAGGCCATGTGGCATTCCACACTAACCTTAACCGCATTTCATCCTATCCCTATTCTTTTTCACCAACACCTCCCTCTTCAACCAACTACTACCGCCAACAGTTGAAGATAATATAAGGATTTTCTTGTCATTTTACTCTAATAAACATAACCAAAAATCATATATTTGATTTTAACATAACACAAAGTTTAAGAAAATAAATTAGATTTTTGAATCATGTGGTCTTAAATGAAAAATATGTAGATTGTATCAAATATCTTTTAATCATATGGTCATAAACATGTCAAGTGGAAAGTTGAAATTTAAAAGTTGTCAAAAAGGAAAGAGACATTCTTTTTTTAGAATAACTAAAAGGAAAGTAAGACAAACAAATTGAAATAGAGGAAATAACTCTCTTTGTCCCAATTTAATATGGCATTGTTAGAGACCATGTCTTTGTTTTTCTTGTAGCTTCCATAACTATTAAGTTATGAAAGTAATTTGCTTCATCACTAGGTGGTGGACCACATCGGAACCTCCTAAGTTACATTCAGTGTTTAAAGCAATACCTGCACTAATAACGTGGGAGCTCTGAAAGAGAAGAAACATAAGAAGACATGAAAGTGATATCAGTCCACCAAATTAAGTTGACCATACAAATGAATTATCCATGGATTACAAAGGCAGTATGAGACTGATCTAATGTAATTAAGTCACCGAGCTTGCTACAAACTTAACTCATATCACTACATATGCAACACTGATGAAGCAAGTAAAGGTAATTAAAGAATACTCTTATGAATTGTGTTTAAAAGATGTAAGATAGTACTCGACACAAGCAAATTCTCTCATCTTGAGGAACATTCTGCAAGACACCTAATGGATATAGAGTAGATGAGTCGGTTCTTTGGATAAAGCCTCTAGATTTCTTTTTACGACTTACATTTTTTGGCTTTGGGCCATTGACTTGGATTTTTTTTTTTTTAATTTTGATTTTGCCAATTGATAAAATGACCTCCAAACCACCAAAATTTCATTAAAAAAATTAACAATTTAAAATATCTAAAAGTCATTTAAAATTTCAATAATTTTTTTTTGACGGGCTCTCAAAATTTCAAATATATCATATAAATTGGGACAAAAGGAACAAAAACAATAAAAGTCAAGAGCACAAGAGGAATTTCTCTAATAGTAAGCATTGAAATTGGTTGAGTTCATGTCACCGATGAAACAAAAAGGTGCGGAGCTTTGTAAAAAAAATAAAATAAAAAAAATAAAAATCAACTGTTTATTGGAAGGGGAAGTTGAAGGTCAAGTTGAAGCTAAATTCAATACCCGAATATATATCTGAATTTTCAACAACCCCATCAAAGCAAATGAACCGCTCTTTGGAATTCTGTTATACCAAGAAAAGAGTCTTAAGAGACAAAAAGCGAAAGGAAGAATAACATTCCAAGAAACACAACATCCTATCCTTATTCAAGATTGGTGAAAAAGGAAGATATCCCAATACTACCCATATAGGAAAACCTTGCAAAGATTGCATTTTTATTTGCTTTTTTACTTTTTAATCTAACAAAAAGAAGAGGGAGAAAATGGCGGAGGAGGATGGTGATGGGGAACAGAAGGGTGGAGGGGTCATTCCAAGAAAATCTGAGCCATCTAATAGGTGGACAACTTTTAATCGAGATCTAATGGCGGGGGCAGTTATGGGTGGTGCTGTGCACACGATTGTGGCACCAATTGAGAGAGCAAAGCTATTGTTGCAGACCCAAGAAAGCAATATAGCCATCTTGAGTGGCCCTCATAGGAGGTTCAAAGGCATGCTTGATTGCATAGGGAGCACTGTTAAGGAAGAAGGGGTTCTTTCCCTTTGGAGGGGCAATGGTAGCAGCGTGCTCAGATATTACCCTTCTGTGGCTCTCAACTTCTCTCTTAAGGTAAGGTACTCATGTCATTCAAATTTCAACTCAATTTTGGTTATCTGTGTGTTTCAGTAAAATTTGCAAGAAATGGATACCTTTATTGAACATTTGCTTTGTAACTTCTTGACTTCCTGTACTGCTGAACTGATTATTTTGTGAAGATATTTCCAATTGTTTGTTTATAATGTATGGTGATATTTATTAGAGCTAACAAGAAATAGTAATCTATGTGAGGATTGATAATTAAAAGGTTACCTACATGTAGTCGACTTTGATATTTCAGTTGGTGATTGTTGTCATTTGACATGTTCGCTAATTGGTTCATGTGTATGTGTGTAGATGATTTTGAGTTTTTATGCTATTTGTCAAGATGAATCAAGGCATGCTTGAAATCATGAAATGGAAGCTATATTTTTCTTTGGTAGTCTTGAGTAAAAGCACGCTTAAGTTTATTGATCCATTTTGTTCGAAATGTTGGTTGTGTCTGAAAAAAGTAACAAATGCGTACAGACCATGGTTTTTTTGAATAAATTAGAGGACACAGGGTAGCATGACTTCTCAGAGAGGAGTTTTTAGAGGTAATTTTCCTAAAGGATCTCTATAAAGTCATACTACAAACTGAGTATTGGCCGAAGGAGGTGACTCAAGTTCCTTATGGTTGTCATTATGTACAACAAAGGACTTTAAAGAGAAGTTATTTTTTTTGGCATGGTCTGCTGTATGGGAAGCCATTTACTAGCTGATTACTTAAGAAGGACAGGTTATATTATTGTCAGTGGGTGTTGCATGTGTAAGAACCATGGGGAAGATGTGGATCACTTAATTCTTCATAGTAGTTTTACCTTGAACAAGGAGCCACAATATTTGCCATTTTCAATGTGAAATTAGTACTTCCAAGAACAGTAGGTGAGTTCATAAATGGTTGGAGATTGAACAAGTAAAATAGCAATCAGGAAAAATGTTAAAGACAGTTTTATTATGCATTTTTTGGCTGGTGTCGATGGGAAAAATAAAAAGCTTTTGCCAGATTTGAGAACTATTTGTTAAATGTCAAGGAACTTCCTCCTATTTAATTTAGTCTTTGACACATTGAGGATATTCATTGTTGTAGAGATTGTTAGATTGGTTTTTGGATGCTTACTAGATACTTGTAACATATGTCTTGGTGTACAGTTATAAAACTACTTGATTTATCAAAAAGAGAAGTTCAGAGGACAGGTTAACTGTGATTGTTGAATGGATGATGGAGGCCCACACTATTATTTAGGGCTTGATTATACAAATGCTTAGTGGGAAAATGTCAGCTATTATGAACTGTCAAGTGCCAATCTAATACTCAGATCTCATGCTTCAAACATATTTGTGATTTTGTGTAGATTTGTTAATTCTACCATTGCTGCTTAATTATATTATATAGATTTGTATTAAGTTTGTCAATTTAAGAACTTATAGTTAATGATATTAATTAACTAGGTGTCCCTAAATTATGTTCTATTATTAGCAGAATGGGTGATTTGCAAGCATCTTCTGGAGTTAACTTTCATGTTATCTTACAGAGGACTTGTGATATAGTTAAATGACATTTCAGATAATATAGGTTTAGTGGATCCGATACTTGATATTCAATGTCAAATTGTTAGTGATATAGTTTTATCATGAAAATTTAGTGTTCAATTTTCATTTTTTATCAAACAGCCCCTATTTATAAACTGAATGTGTATGATGGTAAGAGTTGGGTGTTGAAACAAGTTGCTTTAGAGATTAAGCTGATTGATTCCAACTCGGTAGACTAATTTAGTTCTAGACAAAATGATACCTAAAACGAAAAAAAATGATGATACCTAAAATGGAAGTTCTCCACTGAAGAAATAGCAGAATACGAAGTAAGGAGAAGCGCTATCTAGATGGAAGCATTAATAATTGAGAATGAAGAGAAAAAGGTGTTAAAGCGTTGCACAACTTACCCTGCTATCTCTGGTAATGAAAATACATCTGTAGAGTCACTTCGGCTTTGACATGTACCTTGTATATCAAGCTTGGATACCGTCAGTATTTACGAAATTAAACTACTATAACTAGGAAGTTCAAGAATCATGGTTAAATTACTATTCACTCATGAAAAGTGTGAGAATTCTGGAGATTCAAAAAGGTTGATGCAATCAACTGTGGGTTGATCTCTTAAATGTGGGGAGGGGGGGGGGGGTTAGGGAGAAGATGGATTTTTGAGGATTTAAAAGTTCTTGCTTTTCCCCTCAAGTTGAATGAAATGCAATCTTTCACTGATGAAAATAAGACGAGGAAAATTGGGGGAGTAATAAAACTCAAAATCTATCGTCGATAGAGATGAATAGGTTCAAGGATTTATTTTCAATAGAAGGCCATCATATATGAATTTGTGATATAGTGGATGTTATGTTCTAACTTCTTTTGTTAGAAAAAAGATGAAGGCAAAAACACTCATTTTATTTGGTTTTGACTTGCTTCTGAAGGTTGATGTGGAAGATAGTCAGAGGGATCTGTAGATGTAGTTTCGTGTCATTTTGTGGTTTTAGTGTTTTGACATTTTACATGTATTGTGCTTCTTTAGAGGTGTGATGCCCCTATGTTGACCTATCAATATATCAACTACCCTCAATCCCGAATTATTTGGGCCTATCTAATTTCAGTAATAGAGGACTCATCATATTTAGACTGTATTCAATTGATTTTACACTGGCTATCAACCTACCAAATTTTCTCCACCTTTATCCTCGCTCCCAAAAGTACCTATACAACAACAAGAACATACCTAGTGAAATTCCACAAGTGGGGTTTGGGGAGGGTAAAATATACGCAGACCTTACCAAAACCTCGTGGAGGTAGAGAGACTGCTTCCGAAAGGCCCTCGGTTCGAGTGAAGGAGACAGTGGAAAAAAGATAGCAAGTAACAAGTAGACGGTGCAAAGTCTACCAGAAGGGAGCAAAGACAACAACAGAATAGTGTATAAACAACATACTAGGACAGATTATTGAAAACAAGAATAAACAATACTATATATCAAAATCAAGAACTGCGCAGCAACCACCAACCACCCTAAGCAAGACAACCCACATTACCTTCTAACCTTCTATCCTAATACGTGTCCTACACACCTTCCTATCTAAGGTCATGTCCTTGATGACCTGAAGTTGCGTCATATCTTGTCTTATAACCTCTCCCAATACTTCTTTGGCCTACCTCTACCTCTCCTCGTACCCTCTATTTACCAACCTCTCGCACCTCCTTACTGGTGTGCCTACGCATCTCCTATTCACATGTCCAAACCATCTCAATCGCCCTTCCCTCATCTTATCCACCACGGAGGCCACTCCCATCTTATCCCTAATATCCTCATTCCTAATTTTATCGCTCTTAGTATGGCCACACACCATGAATTGATGAATAACATGATAATACATGCTATTTACCAATTTACACTCTGTTTTTCTATTTTTTGCTCATTGTCGCCTCTATTTTTTTGGGTTAGTTTCTTGCCCGATTTTCTAGTTTAGTGTTTCAAGTGTTTAGTCCTTGGTGCATTTCTGCCTCTGTTTTCGTGTCTCTTGATTCATTACTGCCTCTATTTTCTATTTCTTGTGCGATTTTCTAGTTTCTTGTTCACTTCTGCCCCTATTTCGTAGTTTTGTGTTCAATTTTCTAGTTTGTTGTTGATTTCTTATGCTGTTTCCTAGTTGCTTATTCATTTGGGTCTTCCTTTTGTTGGGTGGTTGTACTTTATTTCTTGAAGTTGCCTATTGATTCATTGCTGCCTCTGTTTTCTAGTTCTTGTGCAATTTTCTAGTTTCTTGTAATTTCTGCCTCTGTTTCCTAGTTGTATATTTGCTTTGTCTCTTTATATTGTTTGCTTTTGGGATTGAATTGTTGCCTTGGGTGTGTCAACCAGTGAACCAGTTTTAAATCTATTTCTTTCTTTATCCCCGTTAAAAGACTTATGCATCTTTAGCCCTATTCTCTAGTTTTTGTACAACCACTATTTGTAGCTCTTGTGCAGTCGTTGTCCAAATTGTTTGTGGTGCCTACTTGTTTTTTATTATCGATTCTTGCTTAGTCTCTCGTTACATAGATTACTTCTTGACTTTACCCTAGTCCTAGAGTGTTTTTAGTATATCCTTGTTTAGCTTCATCTTCTTTAGTGGTTCTGGTGTGCGACAGCAGACTAGGGTCATGTTCTTGGATGGAGCCAAGGGCGAGGGTCAAGGGCGGTAAGTGGGCTAAGGCAGCATCTAGGCTGAGAATAGGGTCGTGGAACATAGGGTCTTTAATTGGTAAATCCATGAAGTTAGTTCAGATTCTTATGAAAAGGAAGATTAAAATAGCTTGTGTCCAGGAAACCAAATGGGGTAGGAACCAAGGCTCGGGATGTGGATGGGTTTAAGATGTGGTACTCAGGAGAGGCAAGAAATAGGAATGGAGTAGGTATTTTAGTTGACAATGATCTTAGGGAGCAAGCGGTAGAGGTTAGGAGGGTCAATGATAGGATTATGGCGATCAAGCTAGTCGTGGGAATGCTTACTTTGAGCATTATAAGCACATATGCACCGCTAGCGGGCTTGGACGAGGATGACAAAAAGCGTTTTTGAGAGGATTTGGACAAGGTTTTGAAAGGTATACCGCCCACCTCGAAGCTATTCGTAGGAAGGGATTCCAATGGCCACATTGGGACAACCTCCGGGGGTTATGGAGATGTGCATGGAGGTTTTGGTTTTGGCAATCGAAACGAAGGAAGAGTCTCACTTTTGGATTTTGCAAAAGCTTTTGAGTCGTAATTGCAAATTCGAGTTTCCCAAAGAAGGAGGATCATTGGTTACCTTCCGTAGCACGGTGGCTATGACTTAGATTGATTACTTACTCTTTAGGAAGGGTGATAGAGGCCTTTACAGGGACTGCAAGGCTATACCAGGGGAGAATCTTACAAGTCAACATAAACTCGTAGTGATGGATTTGGAGATTAAGAGGAAGATGTCAAAGAGGATATGGTATGATCCACCAAGGAAAAACTGGACAGAACTTGTAGTACATAGAAAGTTTCTAAATCGGAAAAACTGGACAGAACTTGTCCTATATTGCGTCCCCTTTTTCAAATCCATAACAGCATAACTAGCTTTTGACATAAGCATAAGAGTTGTAAAGCTATGTGTTAGCTTTCCAAAACATATTTTTGCACTTAAAACGGAGCTCTATACAACGATTTATGTTACAATTACTAAAAGCTACACAGAACGAAAACAAGTTTTGGTTACTTACCACCAAGGAGAGATTGTCTTAAGGTCCACCTTAATGAACAAGTTTTTCTAGTTGATTTTTTTTTATGACAAGGAAAACCTGCAACCACAACCCATTGGGTGCGCACAGGGTAAAACCCCTGCTCTTATGCAATACCTCGCAAACCACACATGAGAGGTGACCCGCACTAGGCAAGCCCTGTGCGACAAGCGCGACCCAGAAGGCAAACCCCTTGCTTTCGCTGGCAAGGGGTTTCGAACTTGAGACCTCCAACATGGAAGTCCCAAGCTCAAACCACTGGGCCACCCCGAAGGGAGTTTTTCTAGTTGATTTTTTGAGGGATATGATGAAGAGGGAGTTTGTGGTTTCTTAGTCTTGAGGAAAACAAAATTATGTGTGACGAGGTGGAAAAGTTGAGTACAAAAGTGATATGTATCACTTGGCAACAATAAAATATGTGGTTGCCCTAATTTAAAAAGTTGGCTGCCCAAATGTAACCAATATCTACCCTTATTATTATATCTATGATAATTGTAATTATAGATATTTGCATGAATACCCCAAGACAATTCCGCAAAATACCGTCATAATCTAAGGTAGGCAAATTCTAAATTATCGCAAAAATTCAAGTTTCTGACGTGTGAAGTAGAGCTTATTCTTGTTATCAAGGAATGGTCTATTGAAGTGCGAATGTTGGTTTAGTATTTTGGGGTGTTACACGGCTTATGCAAAGTTGGAGGAGATCAAGGACGAGGAGGATAAGTGGCCAAGTAGGAAATGTATAAGGTAGCGAGCGAAAAGGCAGAGATAAGAAGTTGTACAGGCTTGCCAAGGTGAGAGAGAGGAAGATCCGATACATGGACCGCTCAAATAAAAGCCATGAAACAAGTGGCTGGTAAATTAAAATTAGAACTAGCGCAATTCGCAGAATTAGAAGCCTTTGCACAATTTGCTTCTGATCTCGATAAAGTTACTCAGAATCAATTGGCAAGAGGTCAACGATTACGTGAATTGCTTAAACAATCCCAATCAGCTTCTCTCACGGTAGAAGAGCAGATAATGACTGTTTATACCGGAACAAACAGCTATCTTGATTCATTAGAAGTTGGACAGGTAAGGAAATTTCTTGTTGAGCTACGTACTTACTTAAAAACTAAAGTGAAGTGCATTAAAGACGAGGACGACAGAGAATTGGTAGAGGATACACTCATTAGATGGAGGTGGCAGATTTACTTGCATAAACTTTTGTACCAAGAGAGAGACAAGGACATTGTGCTGGGAGAGTTGGAGCATTTCGAGAGACGAAGCGATTTTGGGTATTGCAGATCTATAAAGGTTGACGAGCTTACGGGTGTTATTCATAGGATGAGTAGGGGAAGAGCGACTCGGCCAAACGAGATTCTAGTGGAGTCTTGGAAGAACATAGGCAGGGCAGGCTTAGAGTGGCTGACTAGGTTGTTTAGTGTCATTTTTAGGACCACAATGTTACTCGAAAAATGGATGTGGAGTATGATGGTTCCATTGTATAAGAATAAGGGTGATATTTAGAAGTGCAATAACTATATGGGTACTAAGTTGTTGAGCCACACTATGAAAGTGGGAAGAGGGTAGTGGAGATCAGGGTGAGGAGAGGTGTGTATTTTCAAGAACAAGTTTCATGGCGGGGCGATCTACCATAGCCATCTACATTGTGAGGACACTGGTGGAGCAATATAAGGACAAGAAGAGAGATTTACATATGGTATTCATTGACTTAGAGAGGCTTATGACAGAGTCCTAAGAGAGGTTCTTTGGAGATGCTTGGAGGCTAGAGGTGTACATGTGGCTTATATTAGGGCGATTGAAGACATGTACGATGGAGCCAAGACTAGGGTGAGGGGACTCAACAAACTTCCCAATCATGATGGGGTTGCACCAGGAATCGACTCCAGCCCCTTTCTTTTTGCACTGGTTATGCATGAACTGATGCGACATATCCAAGGTGAGGTGCCATGGTGAATGTTGTTCACAAATGATTACACTAATTGACAGGACTCGCGGTGGAGTTAATGTTATAGGCTTAGAGACAAACTATAGAGTCTAAAGGATTCAGGCTAAGTAGGACCAAAACTGAATACTTGGAGTGTAAGTTTTGTGATGTTATGCATGAGCTCAATGTGGAAGTAAGGCTTGATGCCCAGGTCATCCCCAAAAGAGAATGTTTCAAGTATTTGGTGGGTCTTTAAATCAAGGTATCGATGATGACATCACACATCATATTGGTGCAGGATGGGCGAAATAGAGGCACGCTTCGGAGTCTTAATAAGAAGATACCACCAAAACTTAAGGTAAGTTCTACAGAGTGGTGGTGGTAAGACTGACTATGTTGTATGAGATGGAGTGTTGGCCAGTCAAGAACTGACATGTTCAAAAGATAAAAGTTGTGGAGATAAGGATGTTGAGATGGATGTGAGGGCATACTAGGAGAAAAAAGATTAGAAATGAAGATATTCAGGACAAGATAAGAGTAACCTCAGTGGTGCACAAGATGAGGTAAGCGAGATTGAGATAGTTTGGGTATGTGAAGAGGAAACGTGTAGATGCCTTAGTGAGGAGGTGTGAGAGGTTGACCGCGGTGGACATCATGATAGGTAGAGGCAGGCCAAAGACATTGGGGGAGGTGATTAGATAGGACATGACACATCTTGAGTTTATCGAGGACATGACCTTAGATAAGAGGGTTTGTAGGTCGTGGATTAGGGTAGAAGGTTAGTTTGTAGTTGGACGTTCTCTCGCTTTCCTACGGGATAGGCTTGGTGTCGTACTTGGACTTCTTTCTTACAAGTGGTATTATAAATATTCTCGTAGTTTCTTGTTCTTTGGCTATCACCTGTGTTTTTTGTTCTTCGAATATTGCATTATTTTGTTGTCATACTGTCCATTCCTTAGTTGTATGTTGTTGTGTTGTATGTTGTGTACTGCTCTTCATTTCACACTATTTCATTGTTGTTACTGCTAGTATTTCTGTATTCCATTTTTCAAATTGCTTAGATATGCTTTATTTTAAGCCGAGGGTCTATCGGAAACAACCTCTCCATCTCTACAATCTAGGGGTAAGGTCTGCATACACGCTACCCTCCCCAGACCCTACTTGTGGGATTATACTGGGTATGTTGGTTTTGTTGTATTTACCACCCTAGCTGTTTCCATATCTTTCAAGCCGTTCAAAACTCGTGAACAATTGCTTTGGTCTATGTTGAGAATATCATTAACTAATTCAAGTGTGCTCTCTCTAACAGCTTAAGCTTTTAGATGAGATGGTCATACACTTCAACATGGTATGAGATCGAATCTCACCGTCACCCAAATTAAAAAAAAAATTCCACGTGCTTGGCCCATGAAAAAGAATCAGGCCCGCACGTGAGGGGGCGTGTTGAGAATATCATTAACTAATTAAAGTGTGCGCACTCTAACAGCTTAAGCTTTTAGATGAGATGGTCACACAATAAACTATGATCCTTTCTTATTTCTTGGATCAACAGATCTGCCAATGGTAGTGGACTTTATGTGGAATCAACTGCGAGTAAGATTCTAGTTTTAGTCTCTTGTTTTTGTGCTTCCCAATAGTTAACACTAATCTGGTGTCTGCTTCCAACTCCTTCCAGTATCTCTACCTGTAAATGTCAAGTCCTCTCTAATCTTTTCATCCCTTTTGTTTCTGAAAGTATAGGACAAATTTGTTGCTTCTGAGGTATCAGAAAAAAACAAAACCCACAACGATTTATATCTGGAAACATGATAATGGAAACAAAATCAGCTTTCTTTTTGCAACAAAATCAATTCCTTCCATCTGAGTTGTTCAGAGTAAAGTGAGAATCCTGCAACTGTGTGTGTTCATCAGTGGTGTTCAAGTGTAATGTTCCTAGTTGGATATGCAGCAGTTCAATCATATATAGTTTCTCTGTTTTCTCAAACACTAGGTTGCTTTTTGGGAACAATGGCAGTGGGGCGGTTTTGGCTTACCCCTCTTCAACACAACCCTGCCCCACAGGCTCATTACCCACTAATGCTGTACACTATATACTTTGAAACTACCCTGCTCCGCAGAGTTATCTCCCTCTTTCTTTTCCAGTTCATCTATTTTCTCCGAGATATCAGAAAGTCCCGCAACCTTTAATGAAACTAGACAAACAAACCTGGAGTCATAAAAATTCCACTTACCAATCATCCTTGGCACAAAGTTTAGTAATCAAACACCAAACTCTGCTAAAGACTAGACATTTGTATTTTTTAGGTCTGAAAATCTTGTCATTTCTTATCAATCGTTTCTTCTTTAGATAATGTTAACTACAGCAGTGTCGATCCCTTTGCTGCATACAGTTTCTTCTGTACAAGGAACTGATTTTTAAAACAGAAAATTTTCTTCTGTACAAGGGATTGTCTTGGGTGGTTGAAAGAGTTCGGCTAGGAATTTTTTATAGAACGACACTGGTGGAGGGTCTCGAAGAATACACTGTTACTGCATTACAGATGAGGGTGGAAACGAGTGGGCACCTGTGGGTGGTATTTTTGACTTACGATGGACATGCAGCTGTAGAAGGAGAGAGACGAAATAGAGACTGGCGCCTGTTCTGATTTTGCTCACTTCACTCTGTCCTGCCTCACCTTGTCTCCTATTGGGCTCTCTCACCCCGCCCTGCTCCCGCATAACATTTCCCCATCCCGCCTCTCTTCACTCTTCATGTAGCAAGTAGTACCTTACCCTGCTTCATATTCATCCCTACTTTAACATTCATTTCCAACTGGATAAGCAATGGCCATCAGTCCTACCAGTCTGGACTTCACCACACTGGTTAAATTGGATGAAAAGAAACATAAAAGCAAAGAGTTCGCTAAATGAAAAAGAAAAGAGCAGTAATAATAGAAAGAGAATTCAAGAAGTTCAAGGATAAAGACAAACTGAAAAGAACACAGAGGCCTTGGCCCCAAGAAGTGTGAAAATTTTCCTCTTACATTTGTATGTAACCTTAGTTACTATAAAATCCTCGGCTGTGCATGGGCTCAATCACAGGTGAAAATATTGAAATTGATAGTTAACTTTTTTGATGAAATTTAGATTGATAGTACTTTCTCCATCCCAATTTATGTGTCACAGTTGGAATTTTGAGAGTCCAAGTTTTTCTTTGATCGAAATTTCTTTGTATCTTTTAAATATTTTCAGTTGTTCATTATTGTGATTTATAGTACTTTTTACGTAGTTTACAAATATATAAAATTAATTTAAACTTAAAGCTTTTATGTCCGAATTCACTCAAAGTTTAGAAATTTGAATCTCGGAATCCCAACGGTGCCCACATAAATTGAGACAGAGTAAGTGTAAAATAACTTTTATTTAATATTATAGAAGTATAAATTTCGAATGTGTGATTTTCAAATCCTTAGGTAATGTTTGCAAGTTATAGGTTCTCCGCTCTCCTATGTATATTATTACTTTAAAATTAATATGGTATTCTGTGAAAAACAGATACTCGCACAAACTATTTCAAGATTATCTTTCATTTCTAAAATCCAGATGGAGTTTTACCCCAAGTAATTATAATATCAGGTGCAACTTTGAGTTGTTAACATAATTTTCTACTGAAATTTTAAAACTTCTTGGTTTGAGCAGAAGTGCGCATTATCCTTTTCTTTTTTAAAGGTTCATTTGTTCACCAATTTATGATAAAAAAAAATCGTAGTTTTGTGAGTTGTACTGTCTTGTTGCGGAAAATCCAAAAACCTTCCAACACAACCCATGGCATTAATACCAATTTTAATCACATTTACTGTTTGAAAATTCAGTTGTTTCCTTCTACTTGATCATAAAGACTCTTCAAATTTCACTCCAAGTATTATCAGAGGCTTTCAAGTTAATTCTCCTCCGAAAGCAAGTGATAATCTGGCATACAAGACTCTTCAATTCATCTTTGATAACTCTGAATTAATGTCTCTCATATTGTATTCCTTGAATTTTTTTTCTGAGACACCCACAGTACAAAAGGCTGATTTAGTGAAGAATTTTCTCAAACATCTAAAGGGCAGAGGATAAACTAAGGACACATACACTAAGCACACAAAAAGAGAAGAGCCCGGAGAATTAAGGATAACACATAATCGAGAATTATGTGCAAACAATAAATCAGTAAGAAGACAAACAATTGCACAAACTATTGTTATTATCCACATATGTATATTTGCTATTTGTCTGCTAAAAGCTTCACATGTTGTCTTGAAGGTTAGGACTGAAGTTGGAAATGTGCAAAATGCCCTTTGCCTAAGTAGGCATGTTGACGTCATGCCTTCTAACTCCTCTTTATAAGATAGTAGTATATACCATTGGATTGACTTCTCAAAAGATTTATTCCAGATCTTTCCCCCAAGACGTTGGTTCAACGGTAAAGAAAGTACAATGTGGGACGTGTGGTAGGAGCACATCACGAGTTCGAATCCTACGGCTGAACAAAGCCTGATATTTAAGTGGGAGGAGGGTATAGTGGCAGGCCCATACTCTCTCGAGTGTCAAACTTGCGTGCCAACTTGGGATGAGTCAGAAAAGAATAATTTCAAATCTTCTGCTAAAGTTTAAGTGGCAGTCTATGTGGACATGAAGATGCAAATATCTTGAAAAGTAGGGGACAAATCATGAATTAAACGCAGATACTAAAGAAAATAATCTGAAAAGAAATAAAGGACATAATAATTGATTTATTTCATTTGTTCTAGCATAAGAAATGAAAGTATTAAGTAATTCATCATTACAACAATGATTTAGCATTCAATGTAGTTCTACATCCTAAAGTGAGCATAATACTACACTACACGTGTAATTTGTTTGTAAGCTCTCATTATTTCCTTCAAATTACGGTCTTGCTAGAATCATGTTCAACTGTTTCTGGTTTCGTACTCAAGTACTACTTCAGTATGCTACCTCTGGTCAATTGCTTAGGATAGGAATGGAAGGAACAAAATGGAAAAATGGGTCTTAGAAGGCAACTATTTCTATTAGGGTCCTCTTTCCTTCCCACTCCTTCAGACCATTGAACCCCAAAATGTTATGCCTATTTGCGGACCAGTGTGTACAATAATTAATGTTGAGTTACAAGATAAAGCGGTAACTGGCATCAACAAGAAGTTTTCATGGCACACATAATTCCTTTGTTTGTGAATACTTGAGAATAATTGAATTTTGTTTGAAAAGTATGTGTTATTATATAGTTAGCTTGCTAATACTCTGACTTGCACATCAACTATCATTTTCCAGTGCTGAATCTAAATTAAAAAGATGAACTGACAGAATTAAGGATGGCTTGGAGATATATCTAGATATAAAAGATAAAGTCTCCAAAAAACGTAATCCGTTGCTAATTGCTTGAATTTGAGTTGTAACCTTAAACCGGCCATGCTTCTTGTTCTTGCTAGCAAGTATCCTGTTACAACTGCAAGAGATGACTCTTTATGAGAATTTTTTCGAGTTTGCTGCATGTTTCAACTTTTTCTCTGTTTTCAGTGTTCTGAATTCTGATATGAAAGGTCATCGGAGAATGGGATCCATGAATCCTTTGTACACCGTAAAACAGGCATTGCATTGGCTTGCTGGCTTTAGTTTACCACATAATAGTCTATTGAAAATTGTTTCCTTGGCAACCCATCATAATTGGAAACTGATTAACATCAAAATATCTAGGAGTCACAAGCCATTTCGATGTTGAAAGAAAAGAGAACCTTTTCTACTTCATTGTTTTCGTGACATGTTAAATCCATCATATCTGCTTGTTTCTGTAGGTATAGTTGTTACAGTCTTGCATATACTATGCGATCATGTTATTTTCACTCCAGCTTGTCCATCCGCGTACACAGAGTTCTGAGTCAGGAACAGGTTTCTTTTTCTACAAGAAAGGAACTTTTCTCATTATTATGTGATCGAATAGGTATTTCATTCTGCTGCCTCTTTCCTGACTATTTTAGCAAATGTCCTTTATAAAATACAGCCTTCCGAAGGCTTCTACAACCTATTTCTGGTTTCACAGAACCAACCATGTCGTATGCCAACATGGTTGTTGATAATTTTCTGCACAATATATATTTAGTGTAGGTATGAGGTACCATAGAAATGACCTTTTAGTGGTTGATATGGAATTGCGCATGCTTCCTGTGAGAGAGGGAGTGAGGGACGCGGTTATTCTTTTTTTGAAACTGAAGGACGCGGCTATTCGTTTAGATCTTTCATTACCTTTTCCAGTGATATCCTCTATAGCTTCTGTAATGTATGATGTAACTTTGAGTGAGGATTGAAGAGTTCATTTACTGCCTATTTTGTCTCAAGAACTAATCACACGCTTTCTGAACGCAGGATCTCTATAGGAATATTTTACACAGCAACTTTCAAGCTGGTCACTTTTTGGCTGGTTCATCAGCTAATTTTATTGCTGGGTCTGCAGCTGGTTGTACAACATTGATCATTATTTATCCACTAGATATTGCACATACACGACTCGCAGCTGACCTTGGTCGGCATGAAACTCGTCAGTTCCGTGGCATTTACCACTTTCTGAGGACAATACATGAGAAAGATGGAATTCGAGGCATTTACAGGGGGCTTCCCGCCTCTCTCCACGGAATGATTGTTCATAGAGGGCTTTACTTTGGAGGTTTTGACACCATAAAAGACAGGATGGCTGAAAATTCTGAAGCAGAGGTGCCATTATGGAAACGCTGGGTGGTCGCTCAGGCAGTGACAACATCAGCTGGCCTGTTTTCATATCCTATGGATACAGTTCGGAGGCGAATGATGATGCAATCTGGCTTAGAAAAGCCAATGTACAGAAGCACATTTGATTGTTGGCGGATGATTTACAAGACAGAAGGATTTACTTCATTTTACCGTGGAGCTCTGTCAAATATTTTCAGAAGTACTGGTGCAGCAGCTGTTTTAGTGTTATATGATGAGGTGAAAAAGTTCATGAATTGGAGTGGATTATAGCATTAGGTGTTTCGTGTCAATATTAATCATTACACAAATGGGATTAGGAGTACCTAACTGTGGTACAAAGACCCAAATATGTTAGCTTTTGTAGGGATGCATTTTGATAGCCACAAAAGTGACAAACATACAATGTTGTAAAACATGTCCTGATTCTTTCCTCTTTTGGATCACAATAAATATCAGAACATTTTACAATCGAAGTTGAGCATTTTGCAGTTCTGTTACATTTCCAGTGTACTTTTTTGGTGCAAATATTGTGTTCCGTATGGAAATAGTAGATACAGTGGCGGATCTAGAATTCTCAAACTAGTGGATTGTGAGAATTAACAATAACAGTAATACAGTATGTAGTATTATAAATTCAAAATTGCAAGCTCATAACCCAGCTAGTTCAAAAATATACACTGTCTTCCTTCCAGAGTTCTATTTTAGAGAAAACATACAAGACAAACAAACAAATGAATAATAAATAAATAAATGAAATCAATATATTTAACAAATGGTTTCCGCAACACAATCACAACAGAGGTACGATTCCGAGCAGCATCTGAGACCTCTTACTGTCCTCTAGTTTCTTCACTGCCATCCTGCAATTACCATAAGTGAAGGAGTGTGTTATCTGAACTAAGAGAAGGAAAGATAACAAGAATATGATGCAAATTCAAATCTACTTTACTTTTATCTGGCATACAATCACTATTATGCTAAAGCAGTACAAAAATATGAACTAACATCCACATTTAGCATGCAACATTCGCGAACAATCACTCAAATAGCTGTAAGGCCAAACATCTACTGAAGCTACATTTCAGAATATCTTAGCAGTTGTATAATTTTATGCAAGTGTTTCAACTTCAAGTGCTGGGGATTTCTTTCTTTCTCTCCACGAGGGAAGGACTATTGTACCTCACTGGTGTTCTTTAACATTATTTTCATCACCTTTCTCATCCTCATACTCATCATTCTCTTCCACATAATCTTCCTCTTCCTCGTCATCATCATCGCTTTCTTCTTCATCATCATCAATGGGAACGGCCTCTCCAGTAAACCAAGACACAGCACGAGGAATGATCTTTTCTCGAATGGTGGACCTGCAATAACAAATCACTAGAACTGCTCAAGAGGCTCGTAATGTAGCATTGTACCTCAAAGAATACAATAGTATCTCTCCGAAAAGGTTTAGCATTTGTCAAATAAAAGATATTGCAGAAAGCCACTTTATCAAGAATAGCAAAGTTGATGAGATTGTAAGTTCAGCATATACAATCAAAGTTGATATCATGCTTTTCATGTCATTTAAATTTTTCGTCTACCTAATAAATGGTAAGCCACTCCATTTTTGAGACAGTCATTAGTACATGAGGACTTCGGAAAAAAAAAATAAAAAAACTAGTACATGAGGACTTACCCAATCTCATAATCTTGTTCCATCTGACCTTGAAGCAATTCAGCCTTGAAAACATACCACACAAAAAGTGAGGCCAATTAGCAGCAAGAAATGGAATGCAACTTACATGTAGTAATTTATTCCCCAAATCCACTTACAGTTTCCTCATCAAGCTCCTCCGCATCTTCAGGTAGTTGAGGTGGATCAAAAAAATGAAAGAAACTTTCACATTCCTCAGTTTTTATGATTGGCTTCGTATCGTTGGATCCCTTCTTTGGTTTCTTCTTTAGGATCTTCTGTGTCAAGCATTTCCCGGGAAACCATTCGATCTCTGTCCTAAAGGTACCCAAGAAAGACATGCATTTAGAAGGAAGTAACTCAATTTTCATAACGTCGAAAGAAAAATGTAGTTGTACCCTATTGCATTCTCTAAGATATGCTCATCCTCGCTAATCATGTGATATGTCTTTGTCAGCACATTGTTGCTGAAATAGGGATTTGTATCAAAAAAGAACTCAAGCTTAAAACCCTTGGCATCATCAAGTCTACTCCATTTGACATCTTTGAGATACTGGAGGGCATGTTCATCTTTCTCAGTAATCTGAACAGACGAAATATAAGCAGACTGATCAATCAGTGGGACAAGTTAAATAGCAAAAAATCAAATGGAACAATAAACTCATATTACCTCTTTCGCGATTATTTCATTATTTTTCATTGCCAGCAGCCAGAAATGTGGAATACCTTTATCTGAATGCAAGATTCATTTCTTATCACGAACAGAACAGAAAGCTCGAAAAACATAGGACTTAAGACATGATAGCCTTGAAAGAATACCTCCTGCTGATTCATTTGTTTCTTCTTCTACTGTACTTTCATCTCCAGCTTCAATCACGCCATTCACAATCTCATATCGCTGCAAACGCCCCAAAAAATATGTTATAGAAAATTAGAAACTATACATATATGTATACTACGCGCACACACACACACACATTACCTTGTTGTAAAGTGGCTCATACAACTTGTGGAACTTTGCTTCCAAAGCCGCCTTCTCCTCAAGGAACTGTGCCTCTAATTGATTATATTGGTTCTGCATAAATCACGTAAGAATTGAAAACAATATTGTGCTAGACTACACTTTGAATCCTTACTCAAATCGAAGCAATAAAAGGAGACAAAACAGAGAGAATGACATAAAACTAAACGAAGCAACATCGCATCTTTTCTTGATTGTCTCAACATAAACTACAGTGTAACCATAAGTCTAACATAACTAGCTATCAAATTAAACTCAATTAGATAATGCTAATAAAGGTTACAAACAAATCTACTTTATTGTAATAGAATAATGTACTTGCATTGGTAAAGAAGGAAAAGGACAACTAGAAAAATACAATGAGGAATCAACTTCTTAATATACAAGCTCAACGTGCATAATTATAAACAATGCCAACAAAAAATGTGTGCAATTAGGATCAAGCTCAGTATAAACAACTGCAAATAATCATTTGTCAATTGAGAAAATAGACAGATAAAAGTTATTGTGATTAGAGTAAAACCTGAATCTCTCTGAGGACATCAACACGTATCCTAATGTTTCGAGGAAGTTTGTCCAGAAAACCAGAGTGATCCCTTGTCAAATCATTAATCTTGTTCTGCAACATGTTTAACCAAACAATAAAATTTAAAATGAATCCAAATCACTAATGACTTTTGGTTCAATATATAGATAAATAATTGAAGCAGCTGGCACCTTGATGGCATTTACAAGATCTGCGCGATCCTCAGCAGAGAGAGCTAAAACCACAACATTAAAACAGATAAAACAATCAAATGTCAATGATCAGTTCAGTTAGCAAAT
Organism: Solanum appendiculatum; assembly: GCA_018342035.1. NCBI lineage: Eukaryota > Viridiplantae > Streptophyta > Magnoliopsida > Solanales > Solanaceae > Solanum > Solanum appendiculatum. The sequence continues at coordinate 313,100 of JAGDQO010002205.1, read as the reverse complement.
GAAATTATTCAAATTCATTTCATACCAATAGTGGCATCAGCTGTGTTGACCTGATCCTTTTGATCACTCATAGTTGTACTAAATTCAAAAAAGTTGATTGGTGTATATGTATTGTGCAAGATCAATTGAAATAGAGATCAAATTGGAAAAAATGAAAAATGTTGAAAAGAGCAAGAAATAAATTGAGATCAAATTGGAAAAAATGAAAAATGTTGAAAAGAGCAAGAAATCAATATTGCCTTTGTTTGTGGTGGCAGTGTAATTAGATATGTAATGATTTGTGTCAGCTGGTCCGTGTTGACTCCTGCCAGCACACTTGGACTGTCAATGATTCTCTCCGTCTTAGCACCATTTCTCTCTATATATACATATACATTGAGGGGTCGTTTGTTACGTAAGATAAAGTGAGATATTTAAGGATTAAAATTGAAATTAAAATTATACTTCGTTTGGTAAGTAGAAAATATAAATTTGGCTTGTGTTTTGTTTCACCTTTATATCATCCAACTTGTTACATTATTTTATCCCACCTTGCAGGTGAGATAAATTAATCTCCGAATAATTTTGTCAAATAACTCCTAATCAGGTAAATTACATGGTTAGATCAGTCAAAAGATAACTATAATTGCCGTTCTAATAAGAGTGAGATTAGTAATATAAAAAAATAAGACAAATTACCTGCTATATAGTATGTTAAAATACATTGATACACCCATGTATATAAGTTAAAATCATTGTTTGTTTGTTGCCAAGTAACAAAGTTTTTCATCATCATATTGTGAGAGCTGTAAATTAGATACTTCTAAAAATTGTACGGATGAAATAATTATAGTATTCAGATTAATAAAGAGTTAATTACTGGTAATTGGTTAGATATATTGGAGTTCTAAAATTCACCATTTACTCGTAAAATTTATTACCAATTCTTCTATCAACTCGTAATATTTATACACTGTTCTTTTTTTTACTACACTTGGGAAAACAAAATTCCCATCTTAACTAGGGAAAACAAGCGAAATGATAGAGGAGACAAAGTCTTGAAGATCATAGAGAAAATGAATTTATATTTTCTCTTGCTTGGTTTGGTGGAAAAGAAAAGGGTACAAGTTGTGAATTGTAATTTGGTTCGTACTTTCGATGGTTGTTATATATTTGTATTTTATTTTGTTGTTAGTTTAAATATAATATTTATTTTTTGATTATTATGTAATTTTTACTATATCATTAATATAGCACTATGTAATATGAAAAGTCTCAATTTATGTAACAATCGATTGATGTGATCGCTTTATTACCGTTTTTGTTTCTCATTTTGTACTTAGTATCAAGTAATTATATTTTATCAGTTATCCTATTTTTTATAAGCTCTACCGGGCCCGTATTCTCCTTTTATTGTAGATTTATTTTTTAAAGGGAAAAAGGTCAAAAATGCCCTTAAACTATGTGAAAGGAACAAAAATGCCCTCCGTTTATAGTTTGGCTCAAAAATACCCTTGCCGTCAATACTTTGGTTCAAAAATGCCCTTGCAGTCAATACTTTGGTCCAGAAATGCCCTTATAGTTACTAAATGGGTCAAAAATGCCGAATAAATATGTTATTTCTTTTCTTTTTAAACACATCTTCTTCCTAATTAAAATATTATTAAAGAACTTTATTCTTGTTCTCTTTCTTTTAAAGTCACTTTAACAAATAAAAATGTAGGAAATAATTTTTTTCTTCTTAATCTCATTTTATCAATTAAAATAGAATAACTCCATGTACCCTTTCGACGGATAATATGTGTCATATATATAAGATCATAGTATATCCATCATTAATTTTTATTTATATAATGATAAAAAATAATTATAATAAAATAAGAGATTTTTTTTTTCTGAATTGAAGTAGGATAAACATTTGCTAATTTAAAAAAATATTATTAAAAAAAGAATGTGTTAAAAAGAAAATAAATAATATAATTATTTGGAAAATAAGCATTTTGACCCATTAAATAACAATAAAGGCATTTTTGGACCAAAGTATTAATGGCGAGGGCATTTTTGTACCAAACTACAAACAAATGTCATTTTTGTTCTTTTCAAATAGTTTAAGGGCATTTTTTATCCTTTTTCCTTTTTTAAATTGTTGATATATGTATATTGGGGGGAAAAATAACTTGTACACATGGTTGCATGCAGAGTGGACACATGGCATCAGGGATGAAGCCCAAAGATGACCTGGCATGGCGGATTGAAGAAAAGCATCCGCTGAGGGTTTACTGTTCAAGTGATCAGGTTAGTAATTGATCGGTTAACCAGAGCACATAGGATAGATGTTATCGAGAAATAAAGTGGGAACTCGTGGCCCGAATTAGGAAAGGGCATTGAAAAGGACCCGTGTCTTGAAAACAAAATAAAAGGATAAAATGACAGATACACTAGATATATCCATACGACATCGTACAAATCATAGAGAAAACACCAAGAAAATTAGCTCTATTGTTTCAGTTGATTACTTTACTTCATTACTTCTCTTTTTAAGATCACTTATTAATATACTTATATGCTAAAAAAAAAATTAATCAACGAGTTGAATTAATTTGTGTGTCTTTAACTTCATAACAAATTCAATTATGCCACTTTTTCAATAATAGTTTGGGGTCCACCATGGAGCCAAGATAATGTGGTATTAATTAACTCACTACTCTACTTAGTTATTAGCCTAAATATGATTGTTTTTTAGGAATAAATCATAGCAGTAGTGAACCAAAACGATAATAATAAGTTGATATGCAGCTACCTAACATTACTCGAAAATAGACAGGTCTTTAGAAGAAACAAACTATAGTTGTCGATGGGGGAGGACGATCGAGAAACCAAAAATCTACATGAATACACTCAGAAGCTTGGGAGAAAGAAACTTGAGGAGATACATCACTAAATGAATTAGGGTCAAACTAGCTTGGAAGACCTCAAAAAGGTTCTATAGATTTTGACCGCTCAACAGAGATCCATATAGATTATATGACAACACAAGATCGAAAGGTGGTGGAACTGTAAGAGACATTGGTTATGAAGGCCTCCAATAATGTTGGAGTGAGTGGGCATCCACCACCGGGGATGTTCGCACCTCAAAGAAATTTGGGGGACGACGTCAAAGCTGAAACTCGTTTGGAGGTATATGGAGTTAACATATCGGGAGACGGTTTCAATATTTCGACATCTATAGTGGAATTACTCATAAAGAAACTTATGTCGGGTCTACCGAAGCTACATACCCGTATGAACAATATTTTCGGAGCACCTCTGGTTATGAAAGGTCTGGATTTCAGAATTACTCTTAATTGTCTTATAAGGCCAGTACGCTGATGACTGATGTGCCTTGAAATTAGGATAAGTCCTATGTAGTTTATTTGAAGTTTCTATGTTCTTATGCATGCTTTTATGTGTTTTTAGTGTTAGAATGTTGTTTTGTAAATTTTAAAAGTCGAAATGGCCAAAAGGAGGAAAAGGTACAAAATTGTCAGAAAAAGAGTTATTCATGATCGTAGATCAACTCACGAGCCATAGATTCACTCGTAGAAAGATTCAGAGAAAGTGACAATAGAAACCTGCAAGATTAGTCAATATACAATGGAAAGTACGATCGTATGTCACATTCATAGCTTGTACATGCATGGAGGATCAAGCTGACATGAAAACCTACAATTTTAATTTCATCATTTTTCTTATAACAATCTCCTTATTCTCTCTCAATTTCTCTCTTTAAGTCTTAATTTTTTAGCAATCTTTTTTTAATTATTTTTACAATTAACAACATCAAGTGAAAATTTTCAACTTTCAAATATTCAATTCATCAATTTTTGGTTGCTTAATTACCTTTTTGTCTCCAACAATTTGATATATTCAATTCATCTCTTACTTTTATTTAGTATATAAATTCTTGAACATTTATTTATATTATTTTTACGTGTTTTTATTAATTTCATTTGTATAATGAATAAAATAAAAAAAAGTACGTAAAAGTGTTTAAAAAATTATCCTAAAAGTAGTAGTGGTAGTAAGAAAAAAATTGATTCTGATAGAGGTAGTACAAGTACTAGATTCAATCATCATATGTCTGCAACACCACCTAGTGAAATAGGAGACATATTTATGGGTGCACATGATATGAATTATTTGAAGCCCGAAAAATTCATGGTATATAAGAATAAAATGAAGTAGAGATAGACGTAGATGATGATGATGATGATGATAATGTTATATACACTCACAAGTCCCGTTATTGCTCATACTTAGTCTCAAACTTATAATCTTCTTCCATGGCATAAAAATTTACAAAAAAAACTAGTTTTGTATGAAATTATTTTATTCGAATAGAAAGAACACTATAATTAAAGGAAAAATTACTTGTATACACACCTTTACTTACCTTATTTTTCATTATTCCCTACTTTTTAAAAATATTACATAAATCCCTTATTTCTCCCCAATTCTTAAAACTTCCGGATACATAAACATCCCCAACCAAACCCACGTTTACCCACTCCTTTAATCTCTCCCTAATTTCACTCCACATTCTTATGAGTTACAATTTTCATATCAATTTTATTTTCAAAAGAATTCTCTCTCCAGTCAATCAAATTCAAACCACTGAATAGGTATAGTTCGTCTTCTCTATTGTCGTCTTCTTCAAAAAAAAAATCATCTTTAGTTTCTGATACATATGGATCAGGCTCCTTCATTTAGTATTGGTATTACTCAACTAAACTCTTCTAATACTAGTCGAATATATGACTCTGATGATGATAAATGGGCTGAAAACACATCTAAACTTTTGCATGACCTATTAGCAATGAAGAATCAGAGTATTGACAAGGCGAACAAGGAAGTACGTATATTCAAAAGCCAATGTTGAAAACCCCCCCCCCCCCCAACAAAAAAGGGAAAGAAAAGCAGCAGCGACAATTTTCCGACCTACACTGTCTAAAGTATGTGTTTTCATCTATTTACGATTTTCTTATGTTTGATATGGCCTATGGTGTGTTGGGTTGAAATAAATCTATACATTATTTATCATATGGTATGGTATATGGTTTGTTGGGGCAAAAAAATGATACATTATTTATTAATGAAATGTTCTCATATTCATTTAGATATTACTTGATTGTACTATGTTGATACATTAAAACCCTAATTTTATTCTAATTATTGAATTGGTGGTAGGAATGTATCAAATATTAAAGTTCACTTTGAACTCTTGTCTGTAATGTTCTCACTGATGTATCTTATAGCTTGTTTACTATACATTAATTTTTCATGCTTATATAATTTAAATGAGTATCAGATACATTTGACAATGGATTCTTTGAAAAATCAGAGCGAACCAACTGGTCAGAACTTGATGCCTATAAGGATAATGAAACTGGTACACTTTTGGAGCCACAACATCCTTTCAAGGTTGAATTTGTCCAAGACCTTATGCAACAACGAAGTGATAGCCTGTATACATTGTATCTTCTTGTTTTGAATCATATGTGTAATTCATTTTTATAATGTATATTCTGTATTTTGTAGGGATTGTGGTCTATTTTTAGCTGCTTTTGCGGAGTTCCTCAGCGACGAAATCAATATACCATCTGATGGTTTTCGATCTAATTATCTCCGCAATAGATATGCAGCATTGATGTGGAGATACAGTAGCGACAAGGCCAAGGCTGGATACGTTAATGAGAATGATGATCCAACAAAGCCTAAGAGTCAAATCACACCACCAACCCAAGATGATTTGGTTCACATAGAGTAGTAAGTATGTATCACAGCATAGACACTGTTTGATTTTTTTTAATTTTTAAGACAGTTTTACTTGAGTTTTAAAGTGTTTCTCTAAAAACTTCTTCTTATTACATTATTTTGTAATTTCTTATATTTTTGTTTTTTCAATATATTGCTCTTGATACACAACGCACCACATGATTCTTAAACTTTCGCATTATACATTTTGGTTCTACAAAATTTAGCCTCAGACACATAACTGATTTACTTAAAGTAAAATTTTACTTAAATCCTATTGTAAATAGTTAGTTTAGTTATGATATAATGTATATGATACAATGGTTATAATGTATATGATACATGACTTATAACTATGTATATGATACACTGGAAATAATGTATATGATACAATGGTTATAATGTATATGATACATGACTTATAACTATGTATATGATACACAAAATATAATGTATATGATACATGTTTTATAACTATGTAACAATTAAACTTTTGAGATAATTAATAGTGTAAATTATGTATCATATAATTAATCAGTTATGCAGCAATTACACAACAACTATTATTTCTAAGTTGATACATTCAATATTTGTTTATATTTAAAACAACACCTCACTAATTGTCTATCAGATACAACATGGCACAAAAATCTTAACAAATTCTTATATTGAACAGCAACACTCACTAATATTGTATCAAAATAATCCATGTTAACACTACACTTTATTTAATGTAAATATAAAAGTGAAAAATCTTATAACTGAAAAATTAGTCAACATGAACATGAATGTCTTATAAAAAAATTTGTTTCACTTCTCTTTGGGGAAGAAAGTACAAGTTCTTCTGTTGTGACCTTCTTGTCCACAGCGTCCACAATAATTTGTATTTATTGTTATCTTTTCATATAAGTTTGATCACAACATAGTACATTTAAATCAAGATACATAGCAATATAGTTTGGTCATGATACACAGTCAAAATATTTTATAGTTGCTCTGAAAATCTGTATCACTTTTCTTTGGAAAAGAAAGTACAAGTTCTTCGGTTGTGTCCTTCTTGTCCACAACGTCTATAAGGTATCTCGTCTAGTTGAAATCTACCACAATTACATATTTTTCGCTTAAGGCACACAATGTATCTTCTTCCAGCATCATAAACTTAAAAAATAAACTAAGACGACATGGAACAACCTGTAAGCATTAAAAAAATTAGTAATACATTATATGAAATACATTTTTTTTTAATTTTCAAAGCAATACCTATCTAACAACAAACTAACACATAGCCGCACAATTTTGTAACTATCTTATAACATGTACCAGATACATTACAATAACTAATGTGTAACACCCCGAAAATTCTAACAAAAAATCAGACTTTAAAATTTTTCTTCAGACTAGTGTCACGGAGGGCATTAATAGCCCGTACACCTTTTCAAAGATCGTAGATGGACTCGTAGAGTCAGTTTAGAATTTAGTAAAGAGTATTGAGTTCTACGGACCATGCATACGGGCAGCATAACTTTGTACAACTCGTAGACTTGATTCGTAGGTCAAGTCCTGAAGCCCATGCCTCAGTATTCTTTATATGACCCTTCAGTACGACCCGTTGAAGGGTCTACTGACCGTAGATAGGATCCGTATAGTAACTATCTTATAACATGGACTACTCATCTTTGTATAGTAGAGGCTTCATAGATAGACAATATTGGAGAGTCTTTCAGTTTCAGAGGTTTTCTTTAAAACTTATGTTTAATACTAAATATATTGAGAGAGTTTTGAAATTTAATACATAATAAATTTAGCATTTCTTTCAGTTTGATGCTTGTGTATGCTTGAGTTAGTCTTCCGCTTGTAGTCAGCCAGGATGAGGGTTCGTTTGGGGACCAGCAATGGTTCTCGAGTGCCGGCCATGTCCAGGATGTAGGCTCGGGTGGTGACAAACTTGGTATCAGAGCACAGGGTTCAAGGGTCCTAGGGTGTCTATGAAGTTGTGTCAGTAGGATCTTATTTATGGTTGTGAAGGGCCCACTTCTATAAATAAGGGACTAAAAATATTTAAGAAAGTTTCCCTTCTTTCATACTCTAAATCGTGCACTAGAACTGTGTCATAAGAAACTTATTCATACTTGTGTGTTTCTTAGATCCATTTAACTATCCCTTATACTCAGGATAGTGAAGAGCAAAGCCCAGATCTTTATCGATGAGTTAATCCTAGCAGAGGTTTTCAAAAATTCACGAGACTGCAGAGGGGCTTGAGAGAAGCCTGTGAGTGAGCTTAAGTGTTGAATTCAAAAGAATTCACCCTTATTCATATGAATCGTGCGTTCAAGCTAAAAGTGAGATGAACTCCCATATTCTCTTCTCTAGACCTTATTCTTTTTTCTTTTTTTTTTAATTAAAGAAGTCCAAAGGCCCTTTATTAAAAATAGAAAGAAGAGTCATCACAACCCAACTCTCAAAACAAAAATCTGAAAAAGAAAAACAATACCTAGCACCTAGACACAAAACTAAGACAGAAACAGAAAGAAAGATACCAACGGAAAAGAGAAAAGAAAAGCGGAAAAAGCTCCTCGACCCCAAGAAATCGTCGGCAAATCATCGATGCTGGCCACAAAAAACCATGTCCCGGTTAGCTCAGACAACAACGAAGCTTTCCTCTAACTCAAAGTGAGCTTCAATTTGTTGAACTTAAGCACTTTCCATCATCGTTTAAACGTTATCGAAGTTGTACTAACATAAAATTAGCTTTAATCCATCAGGTTCTTGGTTGATTTCACTAAGGCAGCCTCAACACTCTCTCACCAGACGCCGTGTAAATCAGATCCAAGAGGAAATAAGCTTCTAAACCAGAGGTAAGCTTTTTCGTGATATGAACAAAGTGATAAAGTAAACTAGACTTCAAATCTATGATTCAAAAGCTCTGAACAACACCTAATCCATGCGTATTCCTCATTTCGACAGATTGAAGTTCAAAAGAACTTGATACCACTGTCCAAAAGAAAGAAAACTAATGGGCAGGTGTTGAATCTTTAAAAATTCTCGATACGAAACTTGGTGGCTATACTTTGGTAGAATAATTATAGAAGGAAATTCTTTGATGCTGCTTATCTTGATGGTCACTGATTCAGTCCGGCTACTATTTTACTGATCTTATATCTTAAAGTAGGCATTTGCGACTTGTCTGCATTAATGATTCGTTTTGCCTCAAAAGGAGTCTCTTGATAATTGTTGAATTCAACTGTACCTGCAAAACTAAAAATCATATTAGCAAAAAAATCTACAAGTTGATTCCCCTCTCTTAACACATGTATGATCTTGTTCTCCCCCTTAACTTTCCACTTCTTTATCCTCTTCATCTCCATACAAATGCTCCATGGAGTATCCAAACACCTTCAATGACATTCTTTAAAAATAAAGAATCAGTTTCCAATATCAATGGAAACAGATTGTTGTTCACGCAGAATTCCAAGTCCATCATGAAAAGCAGTAGCTTCAGCACACAAGCTAGTAGTATCTGGGATAGTTTTAGCTATAGCATAAATCAAATCTCCCCTGCTATCTCTTATACAGAAGACCATAGAACTTTCTCCGGGATTCCCTTTAGAAGCACCATCGTAATTACATTTGAACCACCCTTCTTGTGGCAAGTTCCACTTGACAAACTTGTAAATCAATTTTGGGACATATCCTTCAAAATACTGCACCATATGAGCTAAATTAGTGGGAATATCTTTTAGCCATGGACAAAGACCCTTAGCCATCATATGAATATTCCAATTGATCTCAGGAATAACCTTGTATCTGGACATCATTTCCCCATAAATAATGGAATTTCTCCACTTCCAAATTTGCCAGCATATAATGGCAGGGACAACTTGGAGAATAGGTTTGATTCCTGGTGGTCCATCAGTTGACCACCACAGGGCAATCGTTTGATTAATCTGCACAAATGGACCTTGCAAACCCACTGCTGAGGAGAAAATTAACCAGATACTTCTTGAAAAAGATCCAGTTAGAAAGAGATGATCAGTAGTCTCTTCTGACGATAATCACAACAAATGCATCTAGAAGCAATAGATACACCACATTTAGCAAGTGTTTCATCTACTGGAATCTTCCTTCTCCACAATCTCCAAAGGAAAAAGATATCTTGAAAGGCAGACCTTTATTCCATAAGTTCTTAAAGAAAAGAGTGCTATGTTGCTTATGCCTTATTAATTCCCATTCACTCTTAACCGAAAACTTCCCACTACCAGTAGCCATCCACCAAGGTCTATCCCATAAGTCAGAGTTTTCAGAAATGACAATATTAGAATTGACATGGTCCACAATATCTTCAGGTAATTTTTGATGCATCAACTCAACATTTCACCTATTGTCCTCCATGAAATAATTAATATCTTCTATGCCTTTATCTATGGGAAAATCCTCAGGTACAATGTGTGTAAGTTGACCAAGTCTAGTCCAATTATCAAACCAAACACTAGAACATCCATTTCGAGGCTCCCACCAAATCTCTTGTTCTATATTGTCTCTTGCTTCTAACATTTTTTTCCATAAATGTGAACCTCCATTCCATTGCACTAAAGCTGGACTAAACTTCTTGCAATATTTATTCCACATGAAATTAGTCCACATAGACCTAGTCGTTCTAAATTTCCACCATAATTTTGCAAATAAAGCCTTTGAAACATCAAATAAATCTCTGAAGCCTAAACCTCCTTCCTCCTTCGGCAAACATAAGCTCTTCCAAGAAGCTCAATGTCTGCTTCTGCCTTCTTCTTTGTTACTCCAAAAGAATCTCGCAAAAACTTTATGAATCTCCTCAATAGAGCTGACAATAAATATACCGGCATGCTTCTGAGGACACTGTTAATTAATACTGTCTTTCCCCCATATGATAACAATCTACCATTCCAATTTTGTAACTTGTCCTTCACCTTTTTTATCAATTCATTATAGTACACCTTTTTCTTTTTGGAATGAAAAATGGGACAACCTAAATATTTGAAAGGAAACTTTCCTTTCTTCACTCCTGTGATCTGTTCAACATCCCGTAATTGAGTTGCTGCTACCTTGCTAAACATATAAATGGAACTCTTTCCCTTATTTAATAGCTGCCCCGAAACCTTTTCATACTCATGTAACACTGCCATAATCATTTCCAAAGAGGATCTATCAGAGGATGCAAATATTATAGTATCATCTGCATAAGCAAGATGATTAATTTTGACACTCCATTTTGGCATTCCGTATCCTATATACTCCAAGTTATCAAATAATGAATTCAAAGCCCTAGAGAGAACTTCAGTAGATAAAATGAATAAAGCAGGAGATAGAGGATCTCCTTGTTTTACACCCCTGGTGGAATTTTAAAAACCATGTTTTTGCCCATTAATAAGAATTGAATACCAGTTATTAGCAATCAACCTCCAAATCATGTCAATAAATATTTCTGAGAACCCCATCTTCCTCAACACTTTAGTCAGATACAACCATGACACTCTATTATAGGCCTTTGACATGTCTAACTTTAAGACTACATTAGCAAGTTTACCTCTTTTTCTGATGTCTATTACTATCTCCTGAGTTAACAAGACATTTTCAATGATACACCTTCCCTTGACAAAACCCGATTGGTTAGAAGAGATTATATTGGCCAGCAAATCATCTAATCTTCCCTGAATAACCTTGGAAATCACCTTATTAATGAAATTACTTAAACTAATGGGTCTTAAATTTGCAAAAGTCTTAATGATTGACTTTTTAGGGAGTAAAACCAAATTAGTATGAGTAAAAGATTTAGGAAGTGTATCACCTTTGAAAAAGACTTGCACTACATCAACAATGTCAGATTGCACGATCCTCCAGCATGTTTGAAAAAAATCTCTAGTAAGACTATCAGGTCCACTAGAACTAGATCCATCCAGAGAGAAAACAACTTTTTTAACTTCTTCCAGATCAGGCAAAGCATTGATTTTAATGTTATCTTCTTCATTCACCATTTTAGGAACATGCTTTAAAATGTTAAAATCAGAACCTTCCTCCCCTTGAGTAAATTGAGGTTGATAAAAATATATAGCAGCCTCTACAATCTTGTGTTCGTCTTCCACCAATTCTCCATTTGCATTGACAATTTTTCTAATCTATAATCTCTTTCTTCTACCATTCACTAGACTATGAAAAAATCTAGTATTCTTGTCCCTTTCAATATGCCACGTACTCCTACATTTTTGTTTCCACAACTCTTCTTCATAATGCAAATATTTTTTTAACTCAGCCTGGGCATGCTGCAAAACAGTTCTATTGATGGCTGACGGATCTTCTTCAAAAAGTTGCTCCTTTATCTTGACAATATATTCTCGAATGGACAATTGCTTAAAGATATCCCCATATTTCTCTTTGCTCCATAACGACAAAACCTTTTTCACCTGCTTGATTTTATGCTTAAACAATAAGAAAGGATGACCAGAAAAATCAGCTTTCCAATGTGTTTCCACAATATTCTGAAAATCCTCATGTTCCAACCAAAATTTCAGAAATCTGAAAGGCTTCTGAATATTTGATTGTGAAGTTACCATATTAATAAACAAAGGAGCATGGTTGGAACCTGCTCTTGCTAAATGTTCCACTTCAATATTACCAAAGAAATCTATCAAAGATAGATTAGCTACAACCCTATCCAATCTTTCAAATATACAATCTTCAGCAATTCTTCCATTCCACCAGGTAAATGGACTTCCTTTAAATCCCACTTCATATAATTCAGAGGAACTAATGCAGAGAGCAAATTCTGCTGTGTCTTGGGGTAAAATAGGATTTCCCCCAATTTTCTCTTCATCATTCAACACAGTGTTAAAATCTCCACCTACTAACCAAGGATGAATCATGTTGTTGCCCAGCTGATAAATATTGTCTCATAGTTGTCTCTTTTCTCCTGCATCACATTTAGCATACACTAGAGTAGTCACTAAATGAAGCTTAAGCTCATGAACAAATAGCTTAAGAGATATCTGTTGTTCTTCATCCTGTAGCACTTCAACATCCACATTATTACAATTGTGCCCTGCTTTAGCCATGCCGAAACTTTTTTGATATTTCTGAATGTGTCTTTGCTGTTGAAATGGTTCCAACAGTGCTGTATAAGTAAAATGATGGTGTTTATTCAGCATTTATAGCCTGTGGAAGGCTTTTTGGGTCCTAACAGACCTAATGTTCCAAATAAAGGCTTTCAACTTCATAAAGAACAATTAGATTTAGAACCATTTGATGTACTCCTTGTAACCATTTTTTTACTTTGATGTGCTTCTGATTTCTCATTTCTCTTCCCCTTTCTGATTTTGTTTGTGCTTCTTGGAGATAAATCTGTAGATTTAGAAATGTGATTTACTATCACTTTTTCCTCTTCATCAGCTATTTCTTGTTCTACATTTTTCCTTGTGCTGTCTTTGTTTACTCCATCAATCAGTTCCCCGACATTGTGAGAAATTAAATCATGGAGCACTCTGTTAGGAGATTTCTCTTTGATTACACTCAATTGTTTAGTGAAAGGAGACATACTTGTTTGTACTTCAACAACCTTTCCTTCCCCCACTATATTCAACCAATCTATCAATTGCTAGAGGTACATCATCCTCTATATTTAACCTTGGAATAATAGCACCATCATTTCTACTATCCTTATGCCTCTTGTCCCCCTCATCAAATTTCTCATTCAGTCCTTCTCTCGATAATTGCTCATTTGTATGCCTATAGGATCCGCAATCATTAATTTCTCCTTCTTCTGTATCCTCCATATCTTGTTCTTGATCTACTCTATCTCCCAATAACTTAGAAGGAGATACAAAAGTCTCCTTCAAGTTAGCAGTCGCATCACCTTGTATAATCTTTGTTGAATTGTCCTGAACATTGTCTTTGTGCTCCTTTATTGATTGTTGCGGGTTATCCTTCACGTTCTCTCTATTGATATGTTTGTTATTTTGTGCAAATTCCTTGTTCTCTGAAGAGTTCACCGATGTTGATTCACCTTTTCCACTTGCTTGTGACTATCGCATTACACTTGTTGTAGATATCTCATTGTCTTCCCCCTTCTCATTTGGCTTGTCTGTGAGCTTCTTCATTGATTTTGTTGTGTCTTTTTCCTCCTTGTAATTGTTGTTGCTAGTAGTTGCATCTTCATCAACTGTGTTTAAATTGTTAAGAGCATCAAACTTATTACTAACTAAAACATCCTACCTTTCTATTTTTGTATTGCTACTACTAGTTGTGTTGTGATGCTTATTTCCCTTTTGCTGCCAGTTTCTTGGATCTCCAACAACTTTGCCACTTGAAAGAATTCTGGCTCTACCTTTTTGAAATCTCCTCACCTGATTAAGAAAAGCCATGTCTTCGCCTTCAACTTGTTGGTTCTCGTTATGCTCTATTCTCTTATCAGGTACCAACTCAGGATATAAAAATCGACATTCTTTCATATCGTGCCCCTGAATCTTACACTCCATGCAATATTTTGGCAAGTAGTCATATCAAACTCTTACCACAACAGATCTAATGACCCCTGAAAGTTCATCTTCAATATCCATCATCACCTCATGAGGAAGCTTAGTCACTAGATCCACCATCACCTTAACTCTAGCGCAACTAGGTCTAGTTTTATTAATAGTCGCGAGGTCCAAATGTAAAGGCTCACCTATAGCTGAAGCCAAAGAGAAGAGGGTTTCCTTTCCAAAATAAGTCGGCAAAAGATTAGGAAAGGAGATCCATCCCATAGCTTTAGTGGTTTCTTCGTTAATATTGAAATGAGCATCATATATCAACGCCCTCATCAAATAAGAGTAACCTTCATTATAAGTGATGTAATAAGCTCCTTTAGAAATTAGATTGATAAAGTCCTCCATTAACGATAACCTAATTAGAACATGGCGGTTTCGGAATAAACCTATTGAACACTCGCCTTTTATTGAACATTGAGAAGGAATGGATTTCCTGAGAGTTTCCAGGTCTGGTCATCCATAAGAGAATTTGCCTACTACTGCATATTCAAAATTTTCCATAATGTTCACTACCTTTACTTCCCCCCCGGTCCATTTTATACATGGGATACCATTCACAATTTGCACTGGCTTGCGAGGTACTGCCTCCACATTTTTTCTAAAACATTCTCCTTGCCTCATGCTATCAATAAAATTTAACTTTGGCTTATTGTTAAAGTCGGTAGTGATGTTGGAATTTGGGAGGGGTGGAAAATTGGTTGTGTTGACTGCTAAAGGCAGCCCAGTCACCGGAGTTGGCCGGCCGCCGCCGGTATTTTGCATCAAAATTAGGTCGTAGCAATCATTCGAAACTTGGCCGCTTCTCTAAACCTTATTCAAGTGAGATTCATATGAGGAAAGTGTGTTTTAGAATGTTTGGGTAGTATTTCCACCCGAAAGATAGTGCGAGTTGCGATACTATGAGCAGTAGTAGTAGAAGTGCTCAGAGTTAGAAGTATATATTTAGAAGTGTGGTAACCTAAGGGATGAGGAGAGTTATTGAGTAGAGTATGTAAGTTATAGCCATGTATCTAGTAAGTCATTAATGATGAGTCTTTCCCTTATAAGTAGACTAAGGAGTAGTAGTCTTGTGTGGATTCATGATAGAAGGTAGAGTAAGAGTTACGAGTATGGATGAGTTAAAGTATACTTTAACCAGAAGGGAGTTAATGTCAATGAAATATTGTATTAGTGAAGGCCAAGTATAGATTTGAATAGAAGAGCAGAGTATTTATGAGGTGATAGATCTAAGCTAGGCTTATGATTTTTGAAGGGAGAGCCCATAGTATTCAGAGGGTTATAGAACTAATTAGGCAATGATGTATAGTGAATGAGTAAGTGGAACTTAAATTGTGAGATGGAAGTGTGGTGATAATCTGTAAATAGGTAGACTTAGAGATAAAGGTTGACTACTTGTCATGAGATCTTAGTGGGTGAATATTTCTTAAATTTATCTAGTAGTTGTAATTTAGCATGGTAAGCGAGCAATTATATTGATATTCGCTTTTAGTAATAGACACTAAGCTTGAATTTGAGATAAGTGTCATGATAAAAAGGATGACAACACGAGGGTGATGATATTAGCTTTGAGATCTGATATGGTAGATTTGACATAGAGTAGGTGAGGAATTAAGATGTTAGTTCCAATGAATGTGAGTGGTACAAGTGCAGGATTCTGACTTTTATATGAGAGCAATAAAGTGCGGCTAAGTCAGTAGAGTAACAAGAGCATTAAGAGGTGTACCCGAGATAGTATAGTTTCTATGTGTGCCTAGATAGTATATTTGAGCTGTCAATGTGGAATAGGCTGATGTAACCATTATTTATTTTCCCTTAAGAGTTAGATAAAGCGACCTTATAAGCCAATGTAAAGAGGTTAAGAGGAGCATCTTAGAAAGAGGTCTTAGATGGAACCCTAGTACCTTCACATGGAGGGTTCAAAAGCCATGAGATAAGACTTTCAAGAGTATTAGAGTAAAGCGAATGTAGACCAGTTTCAAGATGATGTAATAGATCCATAACTTTAAAGTGTCAGCTATAGACCTAAGGGGGAGATGATAAGATGAGAAACCAAGTGAAGTGTTGAGAATCAGATAGTAATGTGTTCAAAAAGAGTTTTAGAGATATATCAATCCATTCATAATCTTGCGTATTCCTCAAAGTTCAGTTATTCCAATATCTTATTGATATTTCTTATATCAAAATTGTGTTCATGACTTATGCTCATACACTTTATAGAGATTCACATACATGCTCAGTTTCCAGAATGAGGGGCAAAAACTTTAGCCCATTGATCTCAATCTTACTCCATAAAGTTATGGATATCAGCGTCGTGATATGAACCTATTCATATAAGTACTCATGTCTCATAGTACGCTCAGTTTTGCAAATTCATGATTTGATCTAAATGACTAGCAACATAATGTTATGTCATGCATATTCTTATATCAGATATCTCGAATGAATCGTGCTTATGATGTTATGCCCTAAAGTTCTTTCAGTAATCCTTTTCAATTTTGATAGCAATGTTATCGATAGTAGTTGAGTTATGATAGATGGGAGAGAGTTTATGCTTCTATTGAGATTCTTAGAAAGTTCATGTCATTACCTGTAAACTTGAAATCTGAGTTGAGAGTTCGTGCCAAGTGTGCTCTAGTCCAGTTTCAAAACTCTCAGTGTGAATTAGTTCCGCATATATTGGTAGGCAAGCTCAGAAGTAAAGAGAGGTAGTGATAGTGACGCATTTCCCTCCCATTCTCAATTTAACCATCATTCGAGGATGAATGATCCCAAGGGGGAGATAATTTAACACCTCGAAAATTCTAACCAAAAATCAGACCTTTAAAATTTTCTTCAGACTAGCGTCACGGAGGGAATCTACGGCCTATACACCTTTTCACGGATCGTAGATGGACTGTAGAGTCAAAGTTTAGAATTCAATAAAGAGTATTGAGTTCTACGGACCATGCATACGGGCCGTATAACTTTGTACGACTCGTAGACTTGATCCGTAGGTCAAGTCCTGAAACCCATGCCTCAGTATTCTTTCTATGACCCTTCAGTACGACCCGTAGAAGGGTCTACGAACCATAGAAAGGATCCGTAGACCCCAACTTAAGAGACCCAGAAGTTCAACATGTTTTCTACGAGAGGGTCTACGGTCCGTAGACTTTTGTACAAACCATAGATGGCCTTCCGTAGATGACTTCTATCATTTTTTAAGAAGGATGATTTTCATCTTTTTCCACCTTTTATAAACCTATACCCCAACATGTTTATACCTAATTAAGGTCACAAGAAACCCATAGCACAAAGTTGAGTTGAAAGCTCCCTTACCAATCAAGTTTTGAGAAAAGATTTTACATAGGTCAATCTCAAACGACCATATCTCTCAGCTCATAAAGAACTAGGTGGCCCACGACCTATCAAATTAAAGTTCTATGGATCATCTTTCCAACGCCACCAAGTTTGCCTCAATACAAGTTCGGAGTAAAGAGTTATGCCTATTTTAGTGAAGCCCTGTCAGGCAGTCATAGACCTACGAATGGTAGATTGTTTGACGAACCGTAGACTGATTTTTTTCCAGAAACTTCCTGCACACGTCCTAGTGCTATTTTGCTCTTTTCCTAAACATTTTAATCCTATTCTAAGTCCTTTTTGAGTGTTTTAACAATGTATATCATTCAAGTAATAAGTTTTCCTCTCAAAATCATTAATCTAAACTTCAAGTATCTGGGATTTCTCTTAAAACTCACCTAGAGTTCCTCTTCTCCATCAAGAACCCTAAAACTTTCATGCCAAAAATTCAAGATACTAAGAGAATCCTTCCACCCAAGATTTTCTCAAGTTCTTCCACTCTAGAAACTTCATAAAGGAATTTCTTTTCTCAAGATCAAACACCAAGATTCCAAGATCAAGGGTTTCCTTCAAGAAAGTTAATGTTCTTTCTCGGGCTCAAGGAAAATCAAATCTCCATCAAATTTTTAGTCTAATAGCTTCATAATCAGGTATGTAAGGCTATCATAGTGTTGGACCAGTTCGTCCACACGCCCTATGTACATCAGAATTTTAGAGGAAAGTAATCTAGGGTTTATTCCATGATTTTGAGTATTCTTGAGATAAGTTCATTGTTGAGTTCTATTCCAATCTTCTTGAGTTGTTGTATATGCATTGTTGAGTATCCTTGAATTGAATTGTTCATGCCTATAATTCATCATGAACCCTATTATTTGAGTATCCTTGAGATGAGTAGTATCTATGAGTTCTGAGTTAATGAAATCTGAGTATTGAGTTTTTCATATTGTTATTGAGATCCTTGAATTGATTTGTTCATGTCTATATTTCAGCATGGACCCTGTTTTGAATTGTAAAGTCTGAGAATTTTTAGAGTCAACCTTTTGTCTTTAAAGATGAGTTTTGAACAAGAGTTTTAAAGAAGCTTTGAGTAAGAGTTCTAAAAGAAGCTATGAGTAAGAATTTTACAGAAGTCTTGAGTAAAAGTTTTAAAGACAAGTTTTTGAGAAAGAGTATAGGGAACTATGTAATGCCAAAGAGTTCACTTTTTAAAGAAATTGAGAAGAGAAACTTTGTTTTCTAGATGAGTTTTATTGAGTACTCAGATACTCCAGAGCAGTTACCTCTTTAAGAGGATTAGTTTGAGCAATTACCTCAAACCCAGAAAAGATAACGTTTTTAAACATTGAGATGAGCAAAGTAATAGATTTTGGGAGTAGTATTGAGCACCGATATGGGGGAGAGTTCAAACAACTCACAGCCTCCATAAACTATGTAGCCAACATGGGTAAATGATTCATATTTTTTTGATGATTTCCTTACATATAGTACTTAGTGGATCCACTTAGTGAGTTTGAGAGTCTTATACCTCGCAAGTATAGGACCGTTCTGGCAGCGTGGATGTTACGTTGTATCATCACATAGCTCATAGTGATGGCTGTCGGTTAGAGAAACTCCCCAGAGTAAGGTATATTATTTTTCTTTCATGTTACTTGAGAAGTTGAGTTTCTGAGATGAGTTAACACTTGAGAAGTTTTAAATTGACTTTATTAATTTAATTCTTTACATTTAGTTTTGATCCCAAGGTAAAGCTAAAGTATTTTCTATATACTTATGAGTTTTACGAGATCAGAGTTGAGCAAGTGTATTTGTAAAGCTTTAATGGTTTTGTCCTTTATCTCTTTGCATTGAGTTGAGTTACCCATATTTTTATTTGATTTCAGTACCTTCATTTCAGTTAATTACCTACTCAGCTATATTACATAATCGTACATTCAATGTACTGATGGCATTCGACCTGCATCTTTACGATGCAGATACAGGTACTTAGGATTCTCAACATGAGTTTGTTGAGATCACTTCATCTGCTCGTTAGCTTTTGAGTGAGGTCTCCTTGTTTTCGGAGGACTCCAGTTTTATGAGTCTTTAGTATTAGTCGCATTTTGAGTAGTCGTGGGTCTTGTCCCGACACTCATCTTTGTACAATAGAGGCTTCATAGATAAACAGTATTGGAGAGTCTTTTAGTTTCAGAAGTTTTCTTTAAAACTTATGTTTAATACTCAATATATTGAGAGAGTTTTGAAATTTAATACATATTAAATTTAGCATTTCTTTCAGTTTGATGCTTGTGTATGCTTGAGTAAGTCTTCCGCTCGTAGTCAGCCAGGATGAGGGTTCGCTTGGGGACCGGCAATGGTTCTCGAGTGCCGGCCACATCCGAGGTGTAGGCTCGGGTCGTGACATAATGATACAATCATTCACAAAAATTCAAGATTGATATATATTAATGTAACATTAACAATTTTTATTGATCAAAACAAGTAATCCAAGACTGATATACATTTATACAAATCTGTGATACACACACACTCGATATTCAAAACGTATCTGATCCATCTCAATTTTTAATCCATTTTGTTACATGTATCATATACAATCTATTATGATGATACATTTTTAGACAAATCACATTCAGATACACAATAATGACCAGAGTATAATCCATAGATACAAAATTATAATACACGAGCGTTGTTTAATACTAATGTATCATGACTTACATATTCACATCAAAATGACAAAACAAAACTATAACCATGATACGTTACAAAACTATATACCAATTTATCAATAACCAACTCACAAAATACCTTTAGAAATATTAATATATTACGATTTTATGTATAAAAAATTGAAAAATAACAATTCACAATACAAAACAACTAATCCCATACCTTTTTTATCATAAAATAATACAAGACAGAAGTCCTAAGCAATTCCAACAACCATCTTTACACATTAATTCACATGACAACACAAAGTAAAAGCTTGCGAACCTTCCATCTGTTATACTGGTGGCGCTTATACTCCATTCCTTTACAGTAGTTTGCTTGTCAGTTTTAGTAATTAATCTAAGCCCAACTTGTCCTGCTGCAATGCCTTGCTCAGAGCCAGCCACAAGAAATTCCCAGTAAATATTCTTCTGGAACTCAGTGCCAAACAAACAAATAGGTCCAGATTCATCACGAAATATCTTTAGAAATAGCAATGTATCACGATTTTATGTATAAAAAATTTAAAAAATAACAATTCACAATACAGAACAACTAATCCCATTTTTTTTATCAGATCTCTTTACTTTGAAATTGAAGTTGTGCTCTATTTTATATTTCTCCATTACAAATATGAGTTACCTTATACGATGTATCTAATTTCAATGTTTTTCTAATATCATCGATCTCCAGCTCATCTGCAATGGCGGATTTGAGATTCACAAAAAAAATTGTTTGTCCGATCAGTTTTGCATGATACATTGAATTCAAATTATTCGACGACCTCTTATACTCGACGATTTCGAATTGATGATTCGAAATTGTGAATCGTGTATCCAATTATCATCTACAATGGCGAATTTGAGATTCAAGATTTCGAATTGATGGAAAAGATGAAAATTTAATTTTTGAATTTTGAGAAGTTGTTACAGATTGAAATAGATTGATATCAATTAGTTCTACGTGATTTGTGGGAAAGAAAATCAGTTATGCGTGATTTGTGGGAAATAAAATCAATTTTACGTTAATATTTCATATCAAGCACAACTGACAAGTTTATAATGTAATATAAGTAATGTATCCGGATGAAACTTATGCATCCGGATGGCTGATATTTTAAGGGATTTTTGTAAAATAGAAAAGAGTAGTAATAGGATGTAATTTAGGTCTTACACTATGGAATTTATGTAAGCTATACTACGTAATTAAATACAATATCTATCAAAATAATATCAGCATAAGACCGGAGGTAATGCCGTGGAAACAGTTCAATTGATTAGACATTTGAATGTTAATCATAAGGGATAGAGAACAATAAGAAGAAGGTAGGGGTGCAACTGGATTACCAATCCAAACTAGATTCAACCCACACACCGATAAACTAATTGAAATCTATAGTAAAATGAAGAATCGTGGAAAGTTAAGCGAAAATTATGTCTTTTCACATTTGTTTCTTTTGATGTCTTTATTTATTATATACAATCAATTTATAATTTCATATTTAAAGGTATTCCTAGAAGTACTTGTCAATTAGATATTTTTAAACTCCATGCACTATTTACCTTGGTTATCAACAAATCTTCCATGTAGAGTTTCTCTCACTTCTGATCTTGATTGTGCTAGTAATAAAAATAATTATTTAACATTTACTTGTCATTGAATGGATTCTAATTTTATCATGCAAAAATATATTTTAACATAACAATATGATAACCGCAGACATACTGAATTATTTCTGAATCTATATCAATGATTGCAAAATATTATGATCTTGAGCACAAAATTTTATGTATAGCTTTTTATAGCACATTGAACAATATCTATTGACAGTTTAAAATTTGAGTTTTCTCCACCTTTAAAAGATCTTTTTCATATTAGGAGTGCTTACCATATATATAATTTAATTGTAAGAAATGATATTTATTTTTGTGAGCATGTAATTTTCTTTAGGCATCTAGTTAGTTTTATTCAAGAAAATTATAAAAAGTCTTAACTTAAATAACTTAAAAGAAAATGTGAGGACAATAATCTAACATCAAGATAATGTCTGAAGAAATAGAAGTTTGGTGGAATTCTACTTATATAATAATTTTTTAAGGACTTGCAATATTTATAGAGTTTCTATAACTAAAATTTTAATCAATATGCTAGCAAATTTTTTGAGGTGATTTATAAGAATCTGATTTGATTAAAATCAATGATCTTGTTAAATTTTTTTAAAAAAAATTATGTCGCTGCTATTGAATTTTCTAGTACTTATTATCCCACTGTTTATAATATTTTAGCTTATACAAATAACGTTTCTTTATTTCTTAGTGAGTATAAGCTTAAAATAAATTAAAAGATGTTATTGAAATAACTGAAAATTTTAAGAAAATATTTTTTTCTTATTCCTTCTTTTACTTAGTTGGTGCTATGTTAAATCCATGTATGAAATTTTCTACTATGTCAAAATTTATTTGCGTTATATATACCTCTTTAGAAATTTGTAAAGATGAAAAACCTTTTATGTTTAAGACAGAGTAATACGAATGACCACAATATTATATAATCATTATGTTATGTTACGTTAATTGACAATGTTGTACCGACTTATACTACTTTATCTCGTCCTTCGAATGAGGCATCATCTTCTAAATGACAAAAATAAAGTTACGTATGCATGTCATGATGTAATTAATTTATCTGTTTGGTCTAGAATATAGCCTGCAACAAAAAAAATCATAAATCATTATGAACTTAATTATTATTTGAGATAGGCTAGACCCCATTAAAATAAAGTTAGCATGTTGGATTGATTGAGGAACAACCAAAGACAATATCTCGTACTTTTAAAAGAAGTTTATTTGTATATCTTGTAAGTAGTAATTTCTATAGATTGTAAATGGTATATCTTGAATATATTGTGTGTATATTATGAATATCATGTATATATGTATGTATATTTGTGTATATCTTCTATTATGTATATATCTTATATGATATATATTGTGAGCATTTGATATATATTGTATGTATACCGTGTGTGTATATTTTTTTATGTATTGTTTGTATATTTTTTTTGTATATCTTGATTCAATTTTGAATTTCAAATTGATAACATTGTACTACAATTTTTTTAAATATTTAAATTAATATTATTGCATGGAAGATGAAAGTAATTGAAACTTGAAAGTTGAAACTAGAATAATAGATTTAAAAAAAAGAGAGAATTGTGTGAAAAATGAAAAAGGAATGTAGTGGTATTTATAGATTGAAAATATTTTGAGAAGGTGCAAATTTAAAAATTGAAATTAGACTTTCAACTTTCAACCTTGAAAATTGAAATTTCAACTTTCAATTTTGAAATTTGAAATTTGAACATTTAACTTTCAAATTTTAAATTCACAATGATTATAATTATCTCAAAATTAAACAGACAACACTATACTGTATGATTATAATTTAATTTCAAATTCATAACGATTACAATTATTTCAAATTAAAATTGATAACACACATTACATGATTAGAACTCAACTTTCAAATTTAATTCAAACCGGAGAAGTTAACTATTTTTTAAAAGGGAAACTTACATAAATATACTATATTAAGAAAATATTTACCATTTATAACAATAACATTTTTTTTCACTTGATCACTTTTAATACATTTATAATACAATTTTAATACATATTACAGAGAACAATTTATAAAACATATATAATACAAGCTCTATTGATGGATAATACATTTATCACACATTTTAATACACTTGTAATACAAAGTGTCAATTTTTTACTAAACAAGCATAATATATTTTAAAACAACTATAATACATATATATTGCATACATAATTCACTTTTAATACATATTGTAGATTTATCATAGTATTGCTATATATTGCTATAAATGGTAATAAATAAAAAGTATTGCTAAAATTAATAATTATTTATTAAAAGATATCCATTCATGTAATTTTTCCTTTTTAAAGCAAATATTTCACGGGCCCACCAAAATAGCCTATTTGAAGCCCAAAACTCAAATCCCGCCCGGTATTGATATCCGGTTGCATAAATATTTAACTGGTCAGATCAGACCGGACCAGGCTACTTTACAGATTTAGGCCAATTAGGTAATTATTTTCAAATCCACAACTATTTTATACAACAATAATATAGTTAGTGAAATTCAAAGCGATTTTAAAATGTTGAAAAATAAAATAAATATAGAATTTATTTTTCTATTTTAATTTGGTCATGCATACATATATAAATGTTTGAACTATTTATATATCAACTTTTTAACAGATCAAACCACGTGAAGCACAGATAAATTTACTTGTCAATCACATCCTACCCCAATATCTAACTAACACATTTGGAAAATAGTCATCGTATCTAGTAGTACTACATCTCCTTTTAGATTTGCTAGATCACTCCTTGACAGTGGGGGACGGCCATTGCTTGGTCTCCTGCATATGCTTGCTTTAATATAAGTAGAGAACAATCAACATCAAATTAAACGATTGTTTATATTTTCATGTCCAAAAGACAATTTCTAACATCAATCATGATGAGTAAATTAATGTCCTATTAAAGTTTCCTTCATAAATGGCTTAGGTAAAATAAAACGTGTCATATTGTGTGGCACAAAGTATACCTTACATGCCAGCATTTATGTACTCAACTATTTATGACTTCATTGATGTATCTTAATGGAATATTTTCAAAGTTAGCTATCTTGGATTGCTACTAAACATTTTCTAGATCACCTGACTATACATGATTTATGAAATTTCCACTTGTGTTTGGTATATGGCACATCAACCAGCTGTCTGACCCACTCTTTATCCCACCTTATATGTAAGCAAGATTTAGTATTTTTTTCCTACCAAAATGAAAAAAGTTAGTAGTATTTATGTATATTATATTATATACTTTCTCCGTAACAATTTATGTAATGTTATTTGACTTGTCACGAAATTTAAGAGAAAAAAAAAGACTTTTGAAACTTGTTATCTAAAACAAGTCATAAATATTTTTGTGACTATAAATTATCTCATTAATGATAAAAATGTGCATTTTAAACTTAAATTATTACTCCCTCTGTCCCAATACAAATGACTCAATTTTCTTTTTAGTCAGTCCCAAGAAAAATGATATATTTCTATGTATAGTAATAAATTTATTTTAAAATGTCTATTTTATCGTTAATGAAATGATTTATAGTCACATAAATATCTATCACGTATTTTAGACTACAAAAAAATTTCTTTCTTTCTTAAATTTTGTGTCAAATCAAACTACATCATATAAAATGAAATGAAGAGAATATGAAATATAAAAATATATAATTCTCTTTGAAACTGACTAAAAGAGAAAGTATATTACATAAATTGAGACAAAGAAAGTATACTATTGTAGCATATATATTATCTTATGTGAAATGTTTTGCACAACTAATTAATTTAAACCATAAGCCGAACAATCCTTAATAAAGTAGCATATACACAAGGATTAGTGTATAAAAATTAAGCTCTTTCCCAAAATGCCATAAAAAAGTTGTGGATCCAATATTGGCTAACAAATCTCTAGAAATATGACAGCAGATTTTAGGTAACAGCTAATGACCCTATGGCCTAAATCCTAGTAAGAAAGTACCTAAATTTGGAACAGTCATACTATTTAGGTGTACTTGATTGTATAATATATGATGGTGGCATGGGGATTGCTCCCAATCATTTTGTTTACTTGTGTAGGCATCCAAACCAACTTTTTCATTTCTCTTGGTGTTTGGACTCAATTGGCTCAAGAAGATCTTTAACTCAAACTCCTAGAGATTTTATTGATGACCATGAATTTGTCACAGATAATATAATGCTTCAATCGAATATAAAATTAGAGATCATAAGGTTATTAATAATATAAAAATTATATATATTGTCTTCGTTTCAATTTGTTTTGTCTGCTTTAACGATATAACAATATTAAAAGGCTTTTAGTGGCAATAATAAATAAGCACTTTAGCGATGATACAAATTGTTGCTAAAACTTTTATTGGTAATTATTACTCCCTCTGTCCAACAATTGTTGTCCACTATTGACTTGTTACACCTCTTAAGAAACAATAAATAGAGGTAATATTACTATATTATCCTCCGACTTTATTAAATTTAATGTTTTGAGAAATGTATTTATTAGTAAGGGTAAAATACACATAAAAGGTAAATTATCTCTTGATTTTTTAAATTGGACAACTATTTTTAGTATAGTGGACAACTATTACTGGACGTAAGGAGTAGTTATTTTTCATTGAATCTAATATCGCTAAAAACTTTAATGACAATTACAAAAACTGTTGGTAAAGATACCAACCATTCCCGCTAAAAGGTCTCAGTTTTAGTGGCAATGACAATAATGACTAGGGCTGATCATGGTTATGGTTAAAAAATCAAACCGAACCGCAATCCGAACCAAACAGATTAATAAAAAATTGATATTTGGTTTGGTTTTGATTTTATTAAAATAAATCTGCAAATATAATCAAACTGAACCGATAAATTATATATAAAAATTTTATAATTATTATATATTATTCATAAATAAAATATAAATATATTGTTGAATTTTACTTGACTTAAGTCTTTAACTTTACCATTCTCTCAAGTCCAATACTTAAATTTTAGCTCAACTATTATAACCCTAAGTCAAAATCCATTACTTTAGTCATTACCTACCGTACCTCACATAAAATAGTCACACTTTCTCTTCATTGAATCACTTTGTTCATGTAATAATAAGTTAATAACTCTAGTATTACTTAATTGAATCCACAATAGCTTTCTTGTGGATTGCTCATGTACTAGGTGTCTGTATCTATCGAGATACGTATGTCCTCAAAAAATTTATTACTTTCAACCAAAAGAACCAAAAAAATGAACCAAACCGACAATAACCAAACCGACGGTTATTTTTTTTGTTTGGTTTGGTTTTAGAAATTTAAAAACCGATTAAATTGGTTTGATTTTGATTTTAACCAATAACCAATCCAAACCGAACCATGAACACCCCTAATAATGACCACTAAAATCACCTCGAATTTGCATTTTGCATTGGCATTAATGACACACCTTAATTATTTGCAGTAACTGCCTACAAATTGACAGATGCTAATATTAAGAGTCTTACCTTGATCTCAAGCTCGGAACCTTATAGTGCAGCCCAAACACTGCTACCACAAGAACAAAGCTACACCACACAATTTCGAAAAAAAATTATATTAAAACGATGAAGTCGCAATGTAGAGCAACTTTCGTTATAGACTCAAGCTAAGATTATCAATCTATAAGGATGGTTTAAATTCTTATTCTTTGGTTTTTCTGGGTTTCCATGAAGAAAGTGAGAAAAATGTGAAGGGGACAATCTTACCACTTCCTGCATCTGCTCTTCAGTCTTGCGAAAATATAAATATTTCTCTATTTTGAAGTTGTATAGACAATAGTTTAGTGAGTTTAAAATTAGACTCGTTGACCTTCGAGTTGATAGGTAGTGGTCTTTGTAACTCTTTATAGATTGAGAGAAAGGCTCATAGACATTTGACCCAAATTTCATAGAGAACTTTAAAAAGTAATTTACAGTTAATTGTTGCTGACTTTTATTTTACAACTTGCTCCTAATAATTGATTTTATTAAGTAAATCAGTGGCAAATTATCTTAGTGCCATTAAATAATCGTCACTAAAAGGCTCTTGCAGTGTTTTGATTTGACACGAAATTTAAGAAAGTAAATTTTTTTAAAATTTTATGGTTATAACGCAAAAATATCATGAGGAATGTATCAAAATATCTTTTAATCTTGTGATTTAAACATGTCATGTAGAAATTTGAAATTAAAGAATTGCCAAAAGAACTAGTAATTATTTTTTAAAAAAATTTAAAAAATACGAAAAACAACTTGAAATGAAGTGATTATATCTTAATCAAATCTGAGTTGGTAGTTTTTGAAATCTAAGAATACTGCATCAGTGCTTGTATCTCCATTAACTCCAGAGTTTCGATTACAACTCAGATGTATTTATGCATGTTCATTTTATATTAAAAATTGATAATGCAATCAAGTTCTGTTAGAAGAAAATTAAGTGAGAAATTAAAAGCTTTGAGGCATGAAAGATCACTATCTTTCAAGAGTTATTTGCCTATATATTCTTTTAGGGATGACAAACAATTCTCTATCAGGATACAACAAAGCCAGAAACATATATGCAATTGAATTCGCTACTTCTGAGAATGTTTCGTATTTATAGAACTTAAAAGATGACTTTTCATAATAGCCATGTTCTTTCATGAACATAGATGACTTTTCATAACAGTCATGTTCTTTCATGAACATAGATGACTTTCAATAACAGTCATATTCTTTCATGAATGGAGATGACTTTTCATAAAAGAGACACTCATTTTCTAAACAATCACAACATTTAGTTGCTCTCTTTTTGAATAGACAAAACTTTTGTTGCTCCCTATTTGAACATACAAAAGTTTTTGTTTCATTTAAAATTTAAATATTAAATTCAAATTTTAAATAAACAATTTGTTCAAAATAAATTACGAAAAAATAAATCTTTAAATTTACTTAAAGATCCGACCCGGTCCGCACCCAAGTCCAAGTCATTTAAATATATATTATTAAATATATAAGTAGACTTACTTTGTTAAGTAGACTAAATGGGTCAGGCCTTAAAAGAACCTAAAAATGGGTTCTCCCACCAATGTGGGAACTTTCCCTTTATATTACAACTATCTTAACAATTTCCCACTAGTTTGTAATATGTCGCATAATATCATGCATATCGAAAAGTATCTTATCTAGATTTAAACTTTTCGCTAGTGGTAAATACTTTAAAGTTTATCGAAGATATTGGTATCATAAGATTTGAACCACATCTCCTTTTGTCAAACCGAAAGTATCACACACATAATATTATTAAGTAGCGAAACAATCCAATATTATGCTTTAGCCCGTTTACGGTCGTGTGCTAATCCAAATTCATGAATATTTGCAATATCAACTCTTTAAATCTTTGCTCGAAGCGGCACCACCTCAATATTCATATAGGTGAAAATAGACTATGTCCATGTTACCACAGACATTTGCTAATCTCATTAAGAATTAATTCACCCTCTTTGTAACAGTATGCACTTGAAATTTATTACTATGCTCCTGTTATTACAGACATTTAACAACTCCTAAACTCCGCCTATAACAATAAATAGTAAGTCGGAATCAAGGATATATGCGAGTAGACTCGTGCTTAAACAACACAAATAACTTGTTATACTCAAAATGGATGGAAAAAGATACTTTCATTATGTATCAACTATACATTATATAGAATTACAAAGATATGGGAAGATATTTACAATCACAAAGAATATGCTACTACAATCCCAAATGATATGCTACACAATCCACAAGATATTCTAATTGATATACAATAATTAGAAACAAATCTACCCATTAAAGAAGGCTGACTACTTTTCCTAACTCATGCTAACACTCCCCCTCAAGATGAAGCATAGATATCATGTATGCCCATCTTGACAAGTGAGTTATTAAACGTTTGTCTGGATACAACTTTAGTTTGAACATCAGCTAGCTGCTCTAAGGTCTTCATATATGGAACTTCAATTGTCTTATCCTCAAACTTCTCATAGATGAAATTATGATCAATCTCCACATGTTTAGTACGATCATGTTGAATTGGATTTTCTGCAATTTTAATAGCAGGCTGGTTGTCGCAAAATAACTTCATAGGTTCATCGAGTGAAAAGCCAAACTCCCCCATAAGTCGTTTCAACCATAGTGATTCTTGGATACCTTTAACCATTACTCTATATTCAGCTTCTGCACTAGACAATGAGATAACCTTTTGTTTTTTACTTTTTCAAGTAACCAGGTTACCTCCAACAAAAATGAAATACCCAGTTGTTAAGCGTCGCCGTTCTCCTTTTGCACCCCAATCTGAATCACAATAACCCATAATTTTTGTATGGTGATTCTTAGAGATAATGAGGCTTCTTCTTGGTGATGACTTCAAGTATCGCAAGACTCTAGTGACTGTATTCATATGAACTTCACTTGGATTCTGCATAAAGCGACTTACCACACTAACCACATAACCAATATCTGGTCGGGTATGTGATAAGTATATCAAGCATCCCACTAATCTTTGATATGTCGCTTTGTTAGTGGGAACTTGATCAAGAAGTTCCTCCAAGCTATGATTTTGTTCAATCGGTGTATCAATAGGTTGACAACCTAACATACTCGTCTCCTTTAACAAATTAAGTACATATTTTCGCTGAGACAAAAATATTCCTTGTTTGGACCTAATAACTTCAATACCCAAGAAATACTTCAATCCTCCTAGATCTTTCATATCAAACTTAGAGGATGAGTAAGTCTTCAATTTAGTCATCTCATCAACATCATCACCAGTAACAATCATGTCATCAACATAAATGATAAGAACACTTATCTTACCATTTTGTCTCTTCAGAAATAAGAAATGGTTTGCATTGCTCTGAGTATAGCCATATTTCTTCATTGTTAGTCGGAACCTTCCAAACCATGCTCTAGGCGATTGTTTCAGACCATACAATGCCTTTTTTAGCTTGCACACCAAATATGTATTTCTAGAGATATTGTAACCAGGAAGTATGCTCATGTATATTTCTTGAGATAATTCTCCGTGCAATAAAGCATTCTTCATATCATATTGTTGTAGAGGCCAATCAAGATTTGCAGCTATTGATAATAGAACATGAACAATACTTAGCTTTGCCACAGGCGCAAAAGTCTCCTGATAATCAACACCATAAGTTTGTGTTAAGCCATGAGCAACCAGTCTTGCTTTGAACCGATTAATTGAACCATCCGGCTTGTGTTTCACTGAAAAGTTCCATCTGCATCCAACAGGCTTCTTTTTGGTAACGACACAATATCCCATGTTTGGTTTTTCTCTAGTGCTCACATCTCCTCATTCATGGATTCTGCCCATTTAGGATCATCCAATGCTTCTTCAAATCTTGTAGGGATAATAACCGATGACATCTTATTCACAAAGCTTTGGATAGAGTTTGTTAAGTGTTCATTGGAAACATAATGAGCAATAGGATATTTGACTTCCTTTGGATTATCAGGGGAGTATCTTGCTGGTGCTTTTCCTCGATTGGTCCGAGGAGGAAACTGATACCTATTCCTGCTATCATCACTAGAAACCACTGGTGTAGTGTCATCAATTAAATTATTAGTATTAGTTTCCTCATCAGTAATACATACCTCAGGAACATCATCAGAATGAAAATTATTTGTGGGTACAAAAGGTACTGGAGGGGGGGATTCTTCACTCTCTTGTTGTACTGTTTGATTGAGAATTCGTTGGTCTGGAGTTGTTGAGCTAAGCCATGTATTATCAGAATTTTTACCACTATTATCAGGTAGTAACAACATCTAATTCTGCTCTTCAACCTTATTCTCCCCTTGAAGAGAAGAACATGATAACTCCGGAGAGAAATACATCCATGTCTCAGAAAAAGTAACATCCATAGTAACGTAAAATCTTTTGGTAGGGGGATGATAACATTTGTAGCCCTTTTATGAGGCAAATACCCAACAAAGACACATTGTAATGCACATGGATCAAGCTTGGTACGTTTGTGTTTAGGAAGATGAACAAAAACAACACAACTAAAAACTCGAGGTTCCAATTTTAAGGTAGATGAGAGGTTAACAAAACTGGAGAGGTGATTTAAGGGAGTCTTAAAATGGAGAACACTACTTGGTACACGATTTATTAAATAAACAACATACAAAATAGCATTCTCCCAAGATGCAGGTTGCATATGAGAACTAATCAAACATGCACACGTAACCTCCAATATATGATGATTTTTCCTCTCTGCTACGTTATTTTTCTGAGGTGTAAAAGAGCATGTAGTTTCCTAAATGATGCCATGATTTTGGAGATAAGACTACAACACTTGATTAACAAATTCTCCACCATTATCTGACCTAAGAACTTTTATTTTGGCTGAAAATTGAGTTTGAATCATCTTATGAAATGAGCGGAAGCATTCAGAAACTTCACTTTTATTTTTCAATAGATAAATCCATGTCATACGACTGAAATCATCAACAAAGATTACAAACCAACGATAGCCAGATGAACTAGAAACCTGGAGAGGGACCCCACACATCAGAGTGAATCAATGCAAATGGCTCAGTCACCTTACTAGTACTTAGAGGATAAGTAGTACGATGACTTTAGCTAATACACGAACATCACAATGAAAATTAGAGAAATCGCACTCTGAGAACAAATTTGGGAATAAGTGTTTAATGTAGCCAAAAGAAACATGATCAAATCTCCGATGCCACATCCATATTTGGTGTTCTTTAGTAGAAAAGGAACCTTGATTGGTTAGAGCAATACCAGGACACACATCATCCACATAATAAAGCCCCCCTTTTTTAGTACCACGCTAAATAATCTCCTTGCTATTGAGGTCCTGAAAGATGCAAAAATGAGAATACATTAATACTAGACAATTTAATTGTTGAGTTACTTGAGACACAGATAAAAGATTATTGGATAGTGAAGGAACAAATAATGTATGCTCTAAAGACAAGGAGGGAGTCAAAACAACAGTTCCAGCACTAGTAACTGGGGATGATACACCATTTGCGTTGGACACATGTGAACGATGTGGTTTATTAGGAGCATGTAGAAGCGACTGATCAAAGGTCATATGATCAGTAGCTCTGGAGCAATAACCTATCCAGTGTCTTTATCAGAATCCATTTTAATCAGAGTTAATCCAATATTACTTGATGAATGTCTAGATATAGCTAAATCAGGATCACCAATTTCAGTTGAAACCAAAGCCGTTCCATCAGATGGCAGTGATGTGCTAGATGAAACCATAGTAGCAGCTTTCCCATCAATTTTATCACCATCCTTTCGATTTCTCCGTTCCCTAGACTTCTTTTCATTTAAACCATCCCACCAATCTCGATATCCATGCAACTTGAAATAATTTTCAACTGCATGTTTGGGATTACCGCAATGAGTACAACCCTTTTCACCATTGCTACTAGCTTTTAAATTGTAATTTATATTCTGGACAAAAGAAACCTTTGCTGCCATAGCCATGCTGGAATCTGTATTATTATTTAACATTGTGTTCTTCCGTTATTCTTCACTTCGAACCATAGCAAAGGCAGATTCTGAATTGGGAAAAGGGTTTGCGCGAAGAATATCACTTCAGACACGATCATAAATGTCATCCAAACTAGTCAGGAAGATATACACACGCTCTTCTTCAATTCCTTCTGTCGAGCTTGGACAACATCAGGTTGTGTGAAATAGATAGGCTTAAGATGATCCAATTCTTGCTATATTTTGCGAAAATCTGCAAAGTATGTAGAAATTGTTTTTCCCTTTTGTTTCATACGCATTGCTTGACAAGAGAGATTCATAATATGTTTGAGATACGGTGTCCCAAATACTCTTGGCTGTCGAAAGACGTACAAATAAGCTCATAATATCGGGTTCCATGGCACCGACGAGCCAACTTTTAACAATAGCATTATCCATACTCCACTTTTCATAAGTGGCATCACTAGCAAGAGGCTCTTTAACTATTCCCCATAAGTATCCCATTTTTCCACGACTTGCAACAAACATCTCAACAACTTGAGACCAAAGAGAATAATTATTTCCATTGAGTTTTACACCGAAAGGAATGGCTATAGGTTCTAGAATGGTGTTTGTATTTTTAGAGGATTCACCCATGGTAGAATAGACTTCGGATATCAAAAAGATAATGATCAGAGAAATAATTTTGCTCTGATACCAACTCAAAATGGGTGGAAAAAGATACTTTCATTATGTATCAACTATACATTATATAGAATTACAAAGATATGGGAAGATATTTACAATCCCAAAGAATATGCTAGTACAATCCTAAATGATATGCTACACAATCCACAAGATATTCTAATTGATATACAATAATTAGGAACAAATCTACCCATTAAAGAAGGCTGATTACTTTTCCTAACTCATGCTAACAGTTATTACCCATTGAACTTATATTGTTAGAGTGTATACTGACTCAAAATTGAATTTCCGTTACTTGCATTTAATTTAAGAGTTTTAACCTCATTCCTTCAATAGTTTGTTGTACTGTATCTCTATTTAATGTTTTTGTAAATGGATCGGTCAATTTTTATTTGATCTCACATACACTATAGTTATAATTCCGCTGGTAACTAACCCTCTTGTATAAGCATGCCTTAAGCTTATATGTCTTGATTTTCCATTATAGATTTTATTATGAGCTACGCACATAATAGTCTCACTATCGCAGAATATGGAAATGGCTGGCATAGGTTGTTGCCACAACTTTATATCTAGTAACATGTTTCTCAGTCATTCCGTTTCTTTTCCAGCAGCTGCTAATGCAATGAACTCAGTTTCCGTTGTGGAATGGAAAATACAATTTTGTTTCTTAGATGCCCAACTAATGGCGCCATCCCCCCAAAGTAAATATCCAACCTGAAGTAGCTTTATTATCATTTATACTTGTAATCCAACTCGCACCAGAATATCCTTCTAATACGGTAGGAAAATCACTATAACATATGCCCAAATATTTTGTTTTCTTTAAATATCCAAGTACTCTAATTATAGCTTTCCAATGAATGCTACTTGGACTGCTTGTAAACCTTGAAAGTTTACCAATGGCAAATGTTATATCAGGCCTAGTGTAATGCATTGCACACATTAAACTATCAATTGCACTTGCATACTCTAATTGACCCACTGTTCTTCCATTATTTTCTGTAAGCTTTATACTTGAATCATATGGAGTATTAAATTCCTTTGTGCCCAAATGATTGAACTTGTTAAGTATCTTATCAATATAGTGGGCTTGTGATAAAGTCACTCTCTTATTATTTCTCTTGACTTTGATACCTAAGATAGTATCTACTTCATTCAAATCTTTCATTTTAAAGACTGAAGTTAGATATTTCTTAGTTTCAGAGATTCCAAGCATGTTTGTACCAAAAATAAACATGTCATCTACATAAAGACAAATGACAACTCCATAATCTTTTGTGAATTTGGAGTAAATACATTTATCAGCAGTGTTATGTACAAACCCATTTGATAATATTACACAATCAAATTTTTCATGTCATTATTTTGGTGCTTGTTTCAAACCATAGAGAGACTTTATTAGCTTACAAACTTTATGTTCATTATCAGGAAGAACAAATCCTTCAGGTTGTTTCCTATAGATTTCTTCATTTAAACTTCCATTTAGGAATGCAGTTTTAACATCCATTTAATGTACATACAAATCATATATAGATGTCAAGGATAAAAGTATTCTAATAGATGTTATTCTTGCTACCGGAGCATATGTATCAAAGTAGTCAATACCTTCTTTTTGAATAAAACCTTTTGCAACTAACCTTGCTTTGAAAGTTTGTATAGTACTGTCTGTATTATATTTTCTCTTAAATACCCACTTACAACCAATAGGCTTAGATCCACGAGGCAAATCAACTAAAATTCAAGTATTATTGGACATTATTGAATCTATTTCATCATTAATCGCCTCTTTCCAAAAAGCAACATCTCTGAAAGACATAGCCTCTTGAAATGTTCTAGGATCTTCTTCTATGTTAAACAAAATAGGCATTTGATTACAGACTTTAGTTCTATCTCCCTCCACTAGAAAAGTTAAAGATTCCGAGGAGATAAAATCAAGACCAAAAGTTCTCTCTCTCCTAACTCTTTGACTTCTTCTTAGCTCTAGGTGAGTATTGTCACTTTTCCTTTTATTGGAATGTGACATCTTTTCCTCATCAAGACTATTTTGATTTGCTTCAGTCAACTTTTTAACAATAACATCATTCAAAAATTATTTTCTAAAAATTCAACATGAATAGATTCTACAACGATATTAGATTCTAGATCAAGTAATCTATACGCTTTCTAGTTTTGTGCATATCCTACAAAAATACTTTTTATTCCTCTATGACCCAACTTTGTTCTTTGATGGTCAAGAACTCTATAAAAAGATATACTCCCCCACACTTTAAAATAAGATATATTTGATTTTCTACCATTACAGAGTTCATAAAGTGAAATATGCATACTTTTTGAAGGTACTCTATTTAATATATGACAAGCAGTAAGTAGAGCTTCACCCCACAAATTGTGTGGTAAGTGAGAATTAAACAACATAGAATTAATCATATCTACTAGAGATCTATTTTTTCTTTCAGCCAACCCATTTTGTTGAGGTGTATAAGGAGCACTAGTTTGATGTATAATACCTTGATCTTCACAAAACTTATTAAATTCACTAGAAAAGTATTCTCCTCCTCTATCACTTCGAAGAATTTATATTTTTCTAGCCTTTTGATTTTCCATAACTGACTTATATTCCTTAAACTTTTGAAATGCTTCGTCTTTTGTTCTAAGGAGATAAACATGTGTAAATCTAGAAAAATCATCGATAAAATTAATGAAGTATCTTTTGCCTCCTCTAGTTAATTCACCATTTAATTCACATAAGTCAGAATGCACTAAATGTAACATTTCTGTAAATCTTTCAATTTTACGAAAATGTTTCTTAGTCATTTTTGCTTGTATACATATTTCACACTTTCCTCCATGTTTAGATTTACAGTTAATATAATCATTTTTGGACATATAATTCAAAGAACCAAAATTTAAATGTCCTAATCTAGCATGCCATAAATAAGAATTAGACACAACAATATAAATAGAAGCATTTTTTATTGCATTAATACTTAACTTAAACATACCATCACATTGATATCCTTTTCCTACAAACATACCACTCTTTGACACAATTACATAATCAGACTCAATTACAATCTTAAATCCTTTCTTAGAAGTAAACAAGCAGAAATCAAGTTCTTCATCATTTTTGGAACATGGAACACATTCACAAGAGTCAGCTTCTGTCCAGAAGTTAAATTGATCTCAATTGTTCCTTTTCCCAAAACTTCGGCCGGATCATGGTTTACCATTAACACCTTTTCAGAATCTTTTACTTCTGAATAAGTCTTGAACATATTCTTGTCATGAAAGACATAAATTGTTGCACCAGAATCAAACCACCAATCTTGATTCTTTGTAGTTGTAGCAGCCATATTCAACTCTAACAGAGATCATAGCAACCAGTCCTTGTGAAGAACTTTCTACGGCGTTTACCTTCTCTGACTTTCCATATTTATCAAATTTTTCAGTGTCTCCGGAATGAAAATTTATTCCTGCCTTTTTAAACCTGCAATCTCGAATCATATGGCCTTTCTTTCCACAATGATAACAATTCATATTCTTTCTCTTTTTATTAAGAGACTCCTTGAAAACTTTCAAATTTTTATTTTCATTTTCAGAATTGTTCTGACTAACATTATTAACTGTGGAACTAAAGGTTTGAACCAAAGCATCTCTAACACGATTCTCACTTTCAATTTGAAGGTGAGTTTTAAATTGTTCCACAGTTAATTTGTCAGTAAAATGTGGAATTTTCTTTCTGTAGTTATTCCACGAAGAAGGCAGTTTCGAAAGAATTGCACCTATTTGAAGTGCATCAGGAATTTTCACTTCAAGGTCACCTATTTTTGAAACTAAGATTTGTAACTCATGAATCTGA
Source organism: Solanum appendiculatum (assembly GCA_018342035.1). NCBI lineage: Eukaryota > Viridiplantae > Streptophyta > Magnoliopsida > Solanales > Solanaceae > Solanum > Solanum appendiculatum. The sequence goes on along the minus strand of JAGDQO010002205.1, from coordinate 274,981 downwards.
TCCATGAGAGATTTTGTATCAATCATTTTAAATTCGAAATACTATAAAGAAAAAAATGTATCGATACCTCATTTTTCATTTTCATATGCGAACTACAAAGTTTTCCAGATTTTTCTTGGAGATTTCAAACTTGAGTGCAAATCATACAAACGGTCAGTCAATGTATTCAAAATATGACCCCGACAGAGTAGTTCATCTTCTTCGCGTTTCTTCCTCTCTGTTTTGACTTCATCGATATTGATAACGCTGAAATACACCTATCACGGTTCAAGATGTAAGCGGTCATTAGAAATATAAACCCAACTAGGAGTTGGGGTTGATCCCACGAGGAATGGAACTAGGTTCAGAATTCAAATACAAAGTATTAAGGTGATTTATCTTTTTGTAGGTAGAAAACATTCGAAACGATACATAATGTAAATTTGCGAATTTTCAAATAGCAAGCTAGAATAGGTTTAACTAATCAATTCTAATAAATTGCAGTTTTAAAATGAGTTTAATCAATGAGGAAAGGGGCCTTAGGGATGTGTGAGTGTTCAACCTCCAATTTCACTAAATGAGTCATCACCAATTGCCTAATAATGTTGATCTGTAATGGGTAGGCAAGATTATCGCTATGATAGCTATTTTGCAACCAACTATCATGCTTTCAATTGGGTTCTACCAAACCCCAACAGGCTAAATACTCAAAGCACAACCTTATACCTTAATTAAACCCACTTTAACAAGCTGAGTGGTACAAGTGAGAACCCATACAGTTATCAGAAGTCAATCCCACTCAAATGCATCTTTAACAAGCATACAAAGAGATATAAACTATAATTAAATTTGAAACTTTAATTCATAAGATAAAAACATGGATTAATAACTGAACTCATACTAAATCAACAAGTAATTTCAGCAATTGATAAGACCCATAAGCTAATTAGGTGTTTGAACACATAATCACACCCCTAAAGCATTGGGGTTTTAGCCAATCATAATGAAAGTAAAGAATTGGTTACCAAATGCATTCTCCATTGAGTTTTTCAATCTTCACACGGCAAAATTAATCAACCAAAAATATACCCAATACAAGAATCTTCCCAAAGAAAAACTTCACAAGTTCATTCACTAAGAAAAACTAAGTATTTTAGATACAACTCTCTTCTCTTGTTCAACACTCTTTTCTCCACCACCTCTCTCTCATTTGAAATCATCTATTTATACTTCCCAAGAATTCCTCATGATTTTGAATTTGTGGATCGATCGGCGACATAAGTTGTGTCTCACCCTTGTATTCGGCGATACGCCGAATTTCTTGATCTCGCCCTTTCAATCCATCACTTTGGTGCTGATTTCACATTGGAACTTTAGGCGAGATAAATCGGGTTCGCCGTCTGGTCTATCCGTTCGCCGTTTTGCCTTAAATTTCTACTTCACCCCCTGAAACTTTAGGCGATGTTTTGTCCACTCGGCGCATCGCCTAGTTGACTTTGGCGAGCCTCAGCCTTTTTGTTCCTTCAATTTTTGCGCTTTTTGCCTTTCTTTTTGCAATGTATTGGCTTCCTCCCATTCTTGTCCCTTATGTTGCACACAAACGATTTAACATTAGTTATAGGTGCATAAAGTGGCATTAAGGACACTAAATTGACACAAACGAAGCTATAAATGAGTCAAAACTACCGACTCATCAGGTATCATCCGGGGTAGGTTTTGGGAGTGCAACCAATAATTGATCAAGTACATAAAATATTTTCAACGCAGTGAGTAAGAAAATCATCTCGTCCTTTCAACTAGTGAAATTAGACCCATCGAAATGATTTAGTTTGATAATATCCTTCTGATTCTCCATAGCAGACAATAATTTCTCCATAACCAATAACTCTTGAAAATTGTTAGAAGAAAATTAACAGAGAAATTAAAAGCTTTGAGGCGTGAAAGATCACTATCTTTCAAGAGTTATTGCATGTATATTCTTTTAGGGATGACAAACAATTCTCTATTAGGATACAACAAAGCCAGAAACATATATGCAATTGAATTTGCTACTTCTGGGAATTCTTCGTATTTATAGAACTTAGGAGATGACTTTTCATAATAGTCATGTTCTCTCATGAACATAGATGACTTTTCATAACAGTTATGTTCTTTCATGAACAGAGATGACTTTTCATAACAATCATGTTCTTTCATGAATTGAGATGATTTTTCATGAAAGCGACACTCATTTTCTGAACAATCACAATCTTTAGTTGCTCTCTTTTTGAAAAGATAAAACTTTTGTTGCTCCCTAATTGAGCATACAAAAGTTTTTCTTTCATTTAAAATTTAAATATTTAATTCAAATTTTAAATAAACAATTTGTTCAAAATAAATTACGAAAAAATAAATCTTTAAATTTAATTAAAGATCCGATCCGGCCCGCGCCCAAGTTCAAGTCCAAGTTATTTAGATATATATTATTAAATATATAAATAGACTTATTCTATTAAATAGACTAAATGAACTAGACCTTAAAATGACCTAAAAAATGGATTTTCCCACCAACGTGGGAACTTTCCTTTCATATTACAACTATCCTAACAAGTTCGATCTAAATTCATTAATTAAAGATCGTGTCACACAGCAAAAGTTTAAAGTGTATGCTCCAACGGTCAGAATGCAATAATGATTACTTGTTTGATTAAGATTAAATTAGTGATTCAATAGAATCTTACCTCTACTTTGTTTTGTATAGATTCAATGCACTCCTTAGAGATTTATTTAAAGGTGTGGCTGGCCTAGCTTAGTAATACATAAATGGGAAACTTTTAAAAACAGCAAACATGCATTAGACTTTAAACAGGATTTCTTAGCTATAGTTTCACTAATTATAATTCTCAGCTATACTTTGATCTGCTATACATTTGTATTTGTTGTATTTTTTGCAGGTTTCGAAAAAAAAAATACAAATATAAACTAATTTATATCAAAATGGGTTTCGGAGGAAAAAAATACAAATATAAACTAATTTGTATCAAAATGAATACATATTAGGAAGAGAGAGGCGAGCGAGATCGAGAGAGTGAGGACAGAGGCGAGTGAGATCAAGAGAGGGAGGAGAGAGGACAAATACAATTGATGCATAATACAAATACAGTTGATACAAAATATAAATATAGTTTTTCGAATACAATTGATATAAAATACAAATCTCTCACCTATATTCAATCTATATTTGATTGAATACAGTTGATATATAATACATTTGAATGAATTTCTTCTTATAGGCATGGGCGAGAGGGAGAGAGAGAGAGGACAGTGGGAGGAGATAGGCAAGAGAGAGAAGGAGAGGAGAGAAATTTATTATAAAACCCTACATATAGCTATGAATTAAAATATTTTAAACTATAATAATTTGTCGTAATTACATATTAATGTTTGGCTTGTTAGTAATTTTTCCAATATATATTCAAAGAAAATAACATTATTGGTATCATTTTAAAAGTAGTTTGCCTACTTTAGTTCCTTTGTCTTTTTTCCTAGACTAGAGGAGACTAGCACATGGATGATGTATGAAGACAAGAAACGTACAAACAAAAACACAAGACAATTCCCAAAATGACTTGTCTAGATTCTATACAATTTCTTCGCAACTCCCTTGTACCTTCTCATCGTTTAATTATTTGATATTTGCAAATTTTATAAGCTTAATGTTTTTTTAGTAATAATGGTGAAAAGAGGGAAATTGATATATCATGGATAGTAAATAATTTATTCTTTTCTAGTAAAAAGAGAATATTTATGGGGATGGTCATGGTCACCATATGAGATTTTTGGTAAGTGGGGGAAATTGGGAATCTTTCTACTTTCCCACAACATAATTATGTCCATCCATTCGTTTTATTCATTCAAAAAATACTATGTGACCCCCCAATAAATTCCTTCCTCCTTTACGTTTTATTTGATATTTTTATGACCTTTTGGGTTTGTTCAGTAGTGAAGGAAAATATTTTTCATTTAAAAAAAATAATTAAGAAAATATGTGGGTATTTTACTCTTTTTTTTTATGATTGGTATGTAAAAGATATTATTCTAAAAGCAGTTGTATATAATTTAGACAAGCACTATCGGAGGTGAGGTTAGGTGTAAGGGTGGTGGTGGTGTGGTGTAGTTGAAGATAAGGTGTGTTGGATGAGGAGGAGGAGGAGACAATCAATAGGGAATATCATTTGTGAAACTTGTTTTCGAAGTAGGAAAGTCATTTTTCTTAATTTTAAGAAATTTATTTAATTTTTCGATAGAAATATACTTTTCAATTTTTTTATTAACCGACCACATGTAAAAATTGAAAATTTCTGAAAAATATCCATCCGTCTCATTTATATGATAGTAAATTAATAATAATATTAAGAGTAGCTTGTTTGTTCAATTTTATTTTTTTCCAAAATAAGTATTTTTTTTTTCTTCTAAAAAGCGCTTATTTTTCTCTTTAAAATTAGGTGTTTGGACAGTTTGGTCAAATTTTTTGGAGAAAATAAGTGATTTTAGAGAGGAGCAGAAGTTATTTTTCGAAAGATAAAAAAAAAAGTAATTTACTTTTTAAAAACACTTATTTGAAAAATATATTTGAGAAAAATAAATATTTAAAAGCACTCTTATAAAGCTTAAACAAACACAAATTACTACTCAAAAGGTTTGTCTTTGTGTGTCATTCATTTTTAGGAAAGTAACAACTAACAAAGGTTGAAAAAAAGAGTCCTAATCTGACTTTATATGACGTGTGCCAATTTTAGTAATAAATTATTCACTTTGCACTTCTGAGATGTGTATAAAAGAGAAAAAAAATCAACACAATTATTCAGTTGGTGCTGTCCAATTGGAACTTTTTTATGTGGTACACGAGTCCTATTAAATAATGGCACCGTTATTTAAATAGAAAAACTTTCTTATTTCTCATTTAATAGTTACTATAAGCATGTCCAAATCATGATTTCACCTTTTGGTTTTCATGTTGACATGGATTCAATTTTACTCAAAATGAATTAAGTTAATAAGTGAACGAGTTATTAATCCGTCTAAAGGTATTCTCCTTTCGTTTCTTTTTAGTTATCATGTTGCGTTTTTTGAGGAGTCAATTTGCCTAAGTTTCAAATCTAAATTAGATTACATTAGTTTTAAATTTTAAAATAAAAATTTAGATATTCAAAAACTATATTAAAAGGACTATAAAATTGCTATTTTTTCCACATTAATATGATCAAGAGGATCATCTTCATTTTATTGTTGTTATTTTCTATGAATTACAAAAAATCTGTCACTATCACCATGGAAGATGAAGAAAGAAAAGAGTATGAGACAGAAAAATGAAAAAAACTATCATTAAAGAGCTTCGAAACTCAACTTTTAAACTTTGACTTGTTGGAAACATGAATTGTTTTAAGTGAATATTAGATTAAAAGATTCAAAATGTTGAGAGGAGCTCATATTTATAATTTGGGACTATTTAGAGGAGATTTGAAATTTGCGAGATTGAAAAAAATCAAGTTGTCGAGGAATATGAACTACTGTAATGTACATAAAGTGTATAAAAATGTATATACATCTTTGATATATAGTTATACATTATATATACTACTTAAATATATAAATATCAAATAAATATCGTATATAGATGTATATACATTTATGCTACATAGTTATTACATTATATATACATGGTTATACATTACATATACATTATATAACTATTTATACAATACCATTACATTACGTATACATACAATCATTTTTGTTGAAAATAATTTTTGTCACCTATACAGTTACATAATTGTCCCTAATTAATCCACCTAAAGATATGCTTGGGTTGAATGGGCTAGATCAAAATAGACTAAATAGTAGGTTATAACTCAATTCATCCAATTCTAACCAAATTTTAACTACTCCATTTATTTGTTTTCTTATAAGTTATTTAATGAAATTTTTACATTGATAAAGCTACTTATAAGAGCTTATTACCATTTTAGGGTACTTCATTTTTATTACTCTTCAAGTTCACTTTTACATGTCCACCTTAAATTTTGTATGCACCTTAAGAAATAATAATTAATATAAGTATTTTATCAAACTACTCGTATTAATTGATTTATGGTCTTAGGTCTTGAGAAATTATTTGGGGAATAAGTAATTATGTTGAGGGTAAAACATAGAAAAAAAAATCTCTTAATAGGCTAAAAGTGACAAGTAAAAAAGTGAACATCTATTTTTAGTATAGTAGACAAGTAAAAATGAACGAAAAATCGATAATGCATGTATTTTTTTCTACATATTAATTGCTTTCTAACAAAGTACTTAGTGATTCTTGAATGGTGTTCATGCAGGTATTATTTTCTCTTCATATTGATTGCTTTATTTAAGTGTCAGCAAATTTCATGTGCATTTCATTCAATGAGTTTTCTGCTTCACAGATGTGAGCTTAAAAGCTTGCAGTGATTGGATCTTTTCAAGAATAATCTATCTAATTTGCTTTCATCTGAATTAGAAAACTCATGCAATTTACTTGTGAAATTTTTAATAATCACATTATTAGTTTACTTTCAAATTTCTTCTCATCATGGTCTTCTCAACAAAATTTGGATTTGTTGAATAATAATCGACTTAAAATTTTGTATATTGTAGATCACTAGTGAATCAAGCATATTAACTCAATGAACGAGGTGAAAATTGAAATATTAGAGATCTTAGTACTGAACTCTTTTGAAATTGTAACGAGTCATTGAATAACTACGAAAATGTAATGTATCTACTTTTTTTTAAAATCTCAATTTTACGTGACAACTCACGTCTCTATTTTATCTTTATCGTTAAGATATCTGATTTTTTATGTGGGTTATAATAAATAAAAAAATGTTGAGCTAGTCATGACTGAAAGCACCACAGATGAGTATGAAGTATCGTCAAAATGATATCATAAGTAAAATGATAAGTAAATATCATTCTGAACAAATAAGGTGAGACTTCGTTATAGTGATTTGAATGCTTCAAGTTATATTAATGACTCATGTTCTTTTCAATATTAAGAGAGGTACAATCAAATATTAAAAGGTCACAATTAAAATCAAGACAATTACAATATTCTAATGAATTCAATTGATGAAGATTTTCAAAACGTACATAATAATGAAAGAATATACCTAAATAATTAGCTGGGAATTTTGCTTCTCCCTAAGAAAACTTTGTTCAAAGTTGAAACCCCTATACTAAAACCCCATCTGTTTGATTTTCAACTCCTCATTATATTTTTATTTTTTGAATTTTTGAGGGAAAAAATCTGAATCTATCGCTGTGTCACTTTAATTTTATTTATAATTAAAAATAATTTAATTTAATTCTTAATAAAATAATTTATAATTATAAAAATAGCTAAAAATAAAATTATTTTAAATCATAAATTTTAATATATATATATATTTTCTTAAACACAGTGTCAAAATTAGGCGATATATTATGAATTTGAGGCGATTGTTTCTTAGAAAAGACATGTTACCCACAGAACGAGTCTATAAGTACACACTAATAAGGATTGTAGCGGAGTAATAAGTACTCTTTCATTCTTAATCAAGAGGTCTCGTGTTCGAATTCCTTTGGGTACAAAGTCTCCTTTATTAGGGAGCGCTTTACCCCAAATGTGAGATTTTCCAGCGCGAATCCGAATTTAGCCGAGCCCCAATGTGGATACCGGACACCGGATAGGAAACAAAAAGAAAAGTCTATAAAGTACACGTCACCTAATTAATAACGTCAGCACAGAGCGCCCACCTATTGGGAGTCCAAGTCAACATGACGTCATTCACCAATTAATTCACACCCTCATCACTCCATGTGATTTGTGTCCATTTTCTCTACTATTTTAATACTCTATATCTCAATATTACCCCTATAACTTTCAACTATTCCTGACCTACCCTCCTACCTCCTATTTTTAACTATCCCACGCGCCTTATTTGCGTTCTAACTTTCAACTATTCCTGCCCTACCCTCCTACCTCCTATTTTTAACTATCCCACGCGCCCTTTTTGCGTTCTCTCCCCTCTACTTCTTCCCTTTTCTTTTATGGGTGGTTTAGTGTGATGGATAAAGAAAAATAGCTTCGAAATAAGTTTTTAGTATTATCGGATAATGTGGGAGAACTTATTTCAAGATTAATAATTATAATTGGGATAAGTTATTCCTATTTGTGGGTGGAATATTAATTGCGGAATAACTTATTTCAGTATAAAAATGTAAAATAACAAAAGTATCTCCTTAAACTCTCTTTTATAAACAAATAACTTATTCTTAGAGGGTATTTTTATAAATAGATAACTTATTCATAGAAATTATGTCATGCATATTTGACAAACCAAACAACTAATAAAAAATAATCTCAACATAACTAATCTCATCATAACTTATCTCATCATAATTAATCCAAACATAACTTGTCTTCAAACCAAATGACTCCTTAAGGATAAATTATCTATATACACAACTTAAGCTATCATAATCTCTAAAATTTCCTACCATTTAAAAAAATTACAAAAAATTCCTCTTGGATACATCTCTATTCCCCCTCAAATACATCTATCCCCTCCTGGATACATCTCTCCCTTTAAGTAATGTATTATTTGCAATATATTAGACAATCAAGGAATGTATCCGAAAGCAATAAAAATTTGAAATTTTTGTAATTGGAAAAACTTTCGAAATATAAGATGTAATTAGCCCTTAAATGTATGTGATACATATTACTTTGGAAAAAAAATATACTTTTTTATCATGTCAATTTGATAAATTTCAATGAACTTTCTTTAAATTATAATATTAAACTTTTACAAGCAAATAGTGTGAGTTGTACTATTTATATCATATTACATTGATAATTTTTTTTTAATTCTCTTTTGGTGTTTAAATCCGTCTGCATGGGCCACGAGGTCAACTTTGTTAATCTTAAACAATTAGACTTTATGCAAATAGACAGAATAACGTGACATGTTCTCTAGGAAAATGCAAATATAGCTTGTAAAATAACTGAGATTTTACAATTATTTCATATACTTTTAATATAGAAACGTAATAACCTAACCAATGATATTTGACTATCTAGAAGCCAGTTACGTTTTTCATGAGTAGGTGTGCCGATTAGTGACTAACATGTTGAAATAGAGTCCACTTTCAAAATGTTATATTCAGTTCATCCTTTGTGATAAATTACAACTCACGTTTGAAGAGAATTTCGTACCCTTTCGCAACGATTACACTGTTGATCGACCTTATCTTGACTTGATCGTACCTTCATATTTCATCTTTATTACATTATAGACCTACTAATATGACACCAAACTTAGATATCCTAGATCTAAATCCTCCGAAAAAAACTTTAAAAGTGAAAGTGTGCATGAGGTAAAATTTTATGTGGTTGCCTCTTGATAGGGTAGTTAAGGATTTATAAATTCATCTACAATTAATAGTTTTATTTTGAATAATACATATAAAAAATCAGAATTCAAAAACTGTAAATTAAATAAGAGAGAAGTATTAAAACACTCTTAAATTTGGCGCGAATAGTTAGTTTCATTCTTGAACTACCGACAGTCTTAAAAACACCTTCTACTTAACTAACTGAACTTAAATATACCACTTTTCTTGTCACATGGGTGAAATACACCCATAAAATCTCCCCAAGTTTAAGAGTGTTTTCAACGCTTCTTTTGATTTTTTATTAGGAGTTTCACGCCCCTACAAGAGTTTGAGACCAATTGCTATACCATCTGCCAGATCAGGGGTGTATTTAAGTTCAGTTACTCAAGTCGAAAATATTTTTAAGACCCTCAATAATTTGAGAACGAAACTAACAGTTCACGTCCAGTTACATTGTACTATTAAAACATTGTTTAGAATTGAATAATAAAAGTAAAGGTAATGTAAAATACAAGAAATAGATGATTAAGATGTTTATCTTTTGTCGTCTAGTAGCACCTCACTCTCAGTTTCCCCTCCTCGCGAGTCATATAACTTTCTCACATAACCTACTACCCCCCTTCTACTACTAGGGGGTGGAGGGGGCCGGGGCCATGGGGGTTATGGCAATCCCCATAAACACAGCATAACTTACGTAGTATGTTACTTTGTGATGTAACATTATTTGCCACCTTCCCAATTTATATAATAAATACTCTTCCCCCTTCCCTTTTCTCCCTAAGAAAAATTAATCAAATCCTTCTTTTCTCTCTTTAATTTCTTCATCATGAGAACCAACAACTTCTATGGCGAAGGCGGGGTGCGTCTAGAACTCACTCCAACAACCAATTCCCCGCTCGCTATCGACGTGACGGAGTCTACGGAGATGAGAATTCAACGTCTCATCTCCGAAAACCCCATCGTCATCTTCACGCGTTCCTCTTGTTGCATGTGCCACGTCATGAAGAAATTACTATCTGCTATTGGTGTTTACCCAACTGTAATTGAACTAGAGGAGGAAGAGATCGCTGCTCTACCTCCTTCCTCCGGCGTCGCCGCCGGAGATCTTGATCATCATCATCATGTTACTAATATTCCCGGCGATGCTCCGGCGGTGTTTATTGGTGGGACGCGTGTCGGTGGATTGGAGAGCCTTGTTGCACTTCATTTGAGTGGTCGACTTGTTCCTAAGCTTGTGGAAGTCGGTGTCATCACTCAAGTGGTATAGTAAAATTTCCATGTTTTTTTATTTTTATATATTAATCTGTACTAATTAATCCAAATGTCCAGCATTAAAAAAGAAAATAATTAAGTATGCTAGTATTAGTTGTTTTTCATCTTTAATTATTCTATTTTTCGTGTAGTATCAAGTGTTGATTAAATAATACTCAATCTGTATTTTAATTTTAAAGAAAGTGTGTTGCTTTTTTTTATTTTTTCTTTACCTTATTTGGGGATTTAATTTACTTTTCATCAAAATGACTAAATGGAGCTGCTATTAAATATTGTCTCAATCTCAATTTATGTGACATTTTTCATTTTTTGTGTTACTGGAAATTTGTGTATGAAATCCTAAAATTTTTTGAAATAAAGTTTATATATTTGTAAACTATGTATAAAGTATTATAAGTTACAATAATTGACAATTCAAAATATTTAAAAAATAAATGAAAAATTTATTATTAAAAATAAATTTATTTGAATCTAGAAATTTGAAATGTATCAGGTAAATTGGGACGATGGAGGTAGTATTTCCAGTTTAAGTAGTCTTATTTGCTTTGAATATCCCTAGCATTGAGGAAGAATATTCTTGAATTATTTAACAATTAATTACAACTGTTAAACAAAATATTCAATCACTTACCATAATTTTGGGATCAACGCCGTTCTCCTTTTAATTTTCTTATTTTGACCGAGAAGAAATGTCAACGTAAGCCATTTGCTGAAAAAGCAAGGAAAAATGTTACTCCCTCTTTGGTGGTATTTTTCAAATTTTGAGATTTAAATAAGTTTATTTTTTATAGTGAATTTTATATGTATCTTTTAAATATTTTAAATTGTTAATTATTGTGACTTATAATATTTTTACGTTTGAAGGTTCTATGTACAAATTTTAAATCAAACTTAAACTGTTTGACTCTCGAAAAATGAAAAATATCACCTAATTTGACACAAAGGACAGAGGGAGTAGTAAATGAATTATATTCCTTAATGTTGGTTAATTAAATAGGTAGGAAAAAGGGGTTGAAAGTAGTATTATATTCCATAAGTAGAGGAAGAGAGAAAGTGTGAAAAAGAAAGAAGAATAAAAGAGGAAATGAATCTTGACAGACTTGAATGATGCATAGAGGGAGTAGAAGAAAGAAAGAAACAGAAAAAGAAAAAGAAAAATAAAAAGAGGAACCTTGAAAATAATTGGTGGGCAGGAAAGAAAGAGCAGAACAAAGTAAAGCAGCAATTGCTTTGGTTGGTTTTGGTGCTTCTAACCTTTAAGTATTTCCAGAAGTTATTTGAAAAAACTAGTTTGGTCACCACAATTTATTTTTATTTTTTTCTGTTTTTTATTTTATAGATTAATACCATTTAAATTATATTTTATGTTTTTTTTAAAAAAAGTATATTCAAATTCTAAATATTTGTTGTATGGGGAAACACGATCTTAACTTCTAACTTTAATTTTGAAAATTTTAAATAGAATACTTTTATTTTTTCTCATGATCAAACACTACTTATGTGTTCTATGTGTTGTTTGAAGATGTGAAGTAAAATAAAACACCCAAAATTGTGGTCAGACGAGTAGGATTATGAGTAATTTTTTTATTTTGAATTAGAAATTTCATATTCAAAATTTAATGATTCCATAAAGAAAATTGCTTACTTTTTAAATAGGTCGTAGGTATTACTAATTCAAATTAATTGAAGTCTCAAATCGAATATGATATACTAAGCAAGAAATAATAAACAATCTTGAAAATGAAATAGAGAATGGCCAAATTTACATAAATGCATTGCTTTAAAAGATCTACGTCGTCTCATGTTGTTATTGTCGTCGTCATTGGGTGGCAAGCGTCATTTCACTTGTATTACTTTCTTTGTTTTTTCTCGTTTTTCACCTAGTATTTGAAGTCCATATTGAATTTCCGATTAAATTAAGATCGCCCACTATACGGATTCTTTGGGGGTAGCGCTCCCAACAGAATTTTCTTCATATCTCGAGCCGAACATGAAACTTTTGGTTCAGGGTTGTTTTCTTTACTTTTTTGCAATCAAAATTTGCATCCATGTTTGTTTGCGGCGACAGATCTAAAATTTACACGCTACTTTCTTTGTTTTAATTCGTTTGTTTAATTTTGGTTTAATATGAAATTTAATAAAATAAAAATATTTTTAAATTTTATAATCTTAAACTAAAAATATTCAAAATGTATCAAAATTTCCTTTAATCTTGTGATATTAAATATATCACATGAAAAGTAAAAATTAGAGAAAAAACTCAAAAAAAGAAAAAGACATTTATTTTTAACCGGACAAAAAAAAGCAAGAAAAATAAATTAAAATAAAAAAATTATAATGGAGTAGATAAACAATTTCAAAGGAATCAATGATATACAGGAACAATTTATTTATCCAAAAACTGTCTAGATGCATAGAATTAAGGGAAATAATAAAGTATGTCAAATTTGTGGTATCTAAATGATGCTATACATGACTTGTTTGTTATTTTACTACTCCGTCTGTCTCAAGCTATATAATTTATTTTCTTTTTTAATTAGTTTTAAAATAATAACATATATTTGTATTTAGTACTTTCTTTGTCTCAATTTATGTGGCATCTTTCAAATTTTAAGATTCAAACAAATCTATCTTTAGCCATAAATTTTTCATATATCTTTTAAATATTTTGAATTGTTGATTATTGTAACTTATAATACTTTTTTTTATGTATTTTACAAATATATAAATTTTATTTCAAAAAAATTGAAGATTACTTGAGCAAATTCCTGGTCAAACTTAAACTATTTAACTCTCAAAAAACTATTAAACTATTTTATCTTTAATAAAATAATTTTTAGTCACACAAATATCTACAACTTATTTTAGACTATAAATATCAAAAGTTTTTTTCTTACTTAAATTACCTGTCAAGTTAAACTAATTCATTTAAATTAAAATCGACAATATCATTTATTTATTTTATGAAAAGGCTTCCTTTCCTTTATGTTTTTTGTCCAATTTTCACGTGGGACCGGCGCTGTTCCCTTCCCTATTTTTAAGGTTAATAGGAAATTCATGGGGATATTTCTTTCTTTAGTGGAAGAATCTGACAAATGTCATGATATTTATAGGGAAAATGTTACTATTTGATTTGATTTGATTTTGACTTAATATTTAATTTTAAAAACAATTAATTGTAATTTAAATGTTTCGAAAAATACACTTTTTAACTTGAACTTAAAATAAATTTAAAAAAAAACTAAGAGAAGGTGTCATCGTACGAGATATTATTCAGGTTGTGTCAAAGTCATGAAGGACGCATGCATGTGTGTTGGATACTCGATCTAATGAGCAAACAAAGAAAATAAAAAGGATTGACAAGACATTACAACAAATAATAAGAGAAATATTATCATGTATAGATGAAGTACTGAGATATCAATTTTACACATCTTTATCTCTATAGACGAACTTCAAAGATGTGTACTGCTATTATATACTCTGTCCGTCTTTCGGTCTCACATTTTTTGACTCGACACATATTTAAGAAAAAAAGAAGAGAAAAGGGTTCGAAATATATTTAAGTTTTGATCGAAATTACTGTAACAATCTCAAATTTAGGGCAGGACCTATTATTCCTGCACTATTTAATAGTATATTTTAAAGATATATAAGTGTTCAGCTAGACAAGTTACTATTTATAATGATGCAATATTTATGATGTCCACGTGGGTACGTATATCTTTAAAATACACTATTAAATAGTGCAGGGGGGTAATAGGTCCTGCCCAAAATTTGGATTGTTACAACAATTTCGATCAAAGTTCGGATATATTTCAAACCTTTTTCCCAAAAAAAAAGATTTTTAAATTTTGTAATTTAAGACCATGCTTAGATATTTATATGGCTGAAAATTATTTCATTCAGAGTAAAAAGAGAATTTAAATTAACTTGTTTATAAATATAGTAAGATGACATTCTTTTTGAGATAGACTAAAAAAAAGAATGTTACGTAAAATGGAACGGATAGAATATATAGTACTTAAAAATTATTTTGGCTTAAAAGATTTAAAATAAGTCAATCCAATACAAATTTTAAAACTATATATGGAGATCAAATAAATTCCAAATTGATCCAAATCATTCTACGTTCGAAAAATACATTACTAACTACGCTTGAATTACGAAGAAAATTCAGACAGAAGAATTAAGAAAAGAAATATATTTGCACTCACAACATTTTATCAAATAAAAATATGTTTTTTCATATTTTATTTCTAATTACAATTTATTTTCTATCCCCTTACATTTCATTGCAAACAACTTCATTAAAAATCATCAATAATTAGAAATTTAACAAAATCGATCAAAGGGTATCTGATGAACTTTTTTGTGAATACTAAAGCATAATAGTAATGTCTTTTAAGTGTTACTTGGAGATAGTAAGACAAAGTTAAAATTAACAACTTCCATGATTTCGTCTATTAGTGAGGGAAGTCATTTTCTTTTTTTAATAAAAATATTTTTCTATGACTCTGTAAATTAGATTGTAAGTTTATGTGAATATGGTTCACTCATCTAGAGGGGTCTGGATGAGTTGTTCACCCAATACCACTACTATAATTAGTGTTGATGAAACGATAGTCTTCTCTTAATTAAAGGAAGAAAGTGATATTATAGTACGAATGGTTAGTCTACCTCCTTTTGTTTTTTTTTTCTTACATATTGTTTGATATCTGTATTAGAGTTTGATTATTATGAGTTCATTCCATTCCAAGGGAAAAACTCATTAAAAAAAAATTCTATATTCATAATTCGAACCCAAAATCTCTTATTAAGAAAGGAATAGTCCCATTCACTGTATCTAGAGGTGTTCGTGGTTCGATTTGAATTGGTTATTGGTTAAAACCAAAATCAAACTAATTTAGTCGGTTTTTAAATTTTTAAAACCAAATCAAGTCATACGAAAAAAATAACCGTCGGTTTGATTTGGTTTGGTTTAGTTCGGTTTTTTTGGTTTTCTCGGTTTGAAAGTAATAAATTTTTTGAGGACATACGTATCTCGATAGACACAGACACCTAGTACATGAACAATCCACAGGAAAGTTACGGTGGGT
Organism: Solanum appendiculatum; assembly: GCA_018342035.1. Lineage (NCBI taxonomy): Eukaryota > Viridiplantae > Streptophyta > Magnoliopsida > Solanales > Solanaceae > Solanum > Solanum appendiculatum. Next base: position 259,190 of record JAGDQO010002205.1, on the reverse strand, counting down.
TTAATTAAGCAATACTAGAGTTATTATTACACGAACAAAGTGTGACTATCTTATGTGAGGTGGGGTAGGTAAAAATTAAAGTAATGAATTTTGGTAGACTTGGACTTAAGGTTGTAATAGTTGGACTAAAATTTAAGTGTTGGGCTTGGGAAATGATAAAGTTAAAGATTTAAGCTAATTAAAATTTAACAAAATATTTATATTTTATTTATGAGTAATATATAAATGATTATAAAATTTATATATCTAATTTCTCGGTTCGATTTGATTATTTTTGCGGTTGTGTTTTAGTAAAATCAAAACCAAATCAAACAGTATCGATTTTCTAAATTTAAAACCAAACCAAACCAAATATCATTTTTTGAATCGATTTGATTCGAATTGCGGTTCAATTTGATTTTTTAACTATAACCATGAATAGCCTTAACTGTATCACGTTTGTTGATGGTTTACCTTGTTTTTAAAGGCCAAACAACATAGACATACATCAAGTGAAAGCAACTGATTCCAACTTCATCTCACAATAATGTTCTTTTAATCCTCTGTCGGCTTTCCCCATTTTGATATACAAGGTTGGGTTTGTTATGAAGGAAAATATATGAAAATTAAGCCATTTTTTAATATTGAATGAAAATATATGAAAATTAAGCGATTTTTAAAACATTTTTTAGTATTTAATAAATAAATAAATAAATATTTATGTATAATTTAATTGAAATAATTAAGCACTATGGGTGGAGGCCGGTGATGGGCACTGAGGGGATGAGGGATGAGAGTGCCAAAGGGGATGGAAGTACCATCAACATTAAATGTAACTTATGAAATATTTTTATTATTTTAAGAAATTTATTTTTCGAGATAAAATATTTTAATCAATCAAACATAAAGAAAATTGAAAAAATATAAGATTTATTGTACTTATAAATTGATAAAAGGGGTTCTCTTTTTTCTCATCAATACAACCGGCCTTGATCCCACATTAGGACTATCGAATGTCCGGTAATCGTATTAGAGATTTAATACTTTCAACTATTCCACCACAATTCAGATGATCAATCCCACTTTAGTTACTTTACTTTACTTACTTATATAACTTAGGAGAGTTGAACTCCTTTTTTAACTACAGTTAGGGGCATTTTTGGTTATTCATTATGTACTGCATAGGCTTAATTGTACAACCATATTTTTAGATAGTACTTTATTTTAAATTTCCAAAAAAACCAATCCCTTTTAGAAAGTACCAAATCTACCCTTAATTTCAACTAGCTGCTGCAATGATATTTTAGGTATTCAACATTTAATTTTTGCTTCACACATTTGTACCTTTTGCATACAAAATAAATTAGGATGATTTGATTCTAAAAATAACCCTTTTATAGGAAGACAATTGAAACTTGTTCATAATTATCTTTAACTTTTGCTAATTGAAACTTGTTCATAATTATCTTTAACTTTTGCTCTTCTCAAAGTAATAAAAAATTGAATTTGTTGTATTGAAATCAGGGACGTTGCTTGGAACAGATTTCCTGTAGATGGATTTTTGCTTTGGTTTGTCATTAGATTTCTCTAATCTACAAATGCATGTATATATATTGGTTGCTTTTTGGGTGCCTTTTAGTTTGGTTCTTGCAACATAATTTCTGTGTTAAGAGTAGTAGTAGTTTTTTATTTTATATTTTTCTGAGATTCTGGTTATTTGTGCATAGCGTTCTTTCCCAATTTTTAGTTCTTCTTTGAGGGTTTTTCGAGTTTGGTTGAATCTCGTTTTTTAAAATCCTTTTGTTTCATCAATGGCTCATCATACACATAATAATAACAATACATAAGCGTGTCCATTTAACTTGATATCTATGTCTTTCAATTTTGGTGTCTATAAATAAACACTTAAACTTAAATTAAATTAAATAAGTAGACATATGCATCCTACGTGGCATAATACATATAAGACGTGAATTATCAGGTAGGATGTGATGCAAGACGCGTGTGTCTATTTGTTTAACTTCATACAAGTTTAATCAACTAACACTAAGTTAAAAGACATGTTTATATGTTATGTCATTTGACTTTTGTCATTTTCATTTAAATTGTTAAATATTTTAATTGATCTTTTATATGAGCTGAAACAACTGACTTGTGGTGTTGGGTCCGTGCTCAACACGGGCACTCTTATACTAGTAAAGTAATAAGTCGAGCCTAATAAGTTCAGAAAACTCATTGCTTGCTCACTGAATCTGCCCTGGTTGTGGTGCACAAGTTATAAGAAGGCTTGTGTGCAACACAAAAACATCTTAACTATCGTTATATATATATATATATACACTCCAAAAGGGTACATGAAGGAGAAAACTAAGAGCAAATATCTTTTTCCATTTAGGGTAATAAAAAGGAACCAAAATTAAATACATATTTTATTGGAAGAAAAGGGTAATATAAGTGATAGGAATGTCGCTAAGATTTCGATTCATTCAGTTCTGTCTTACTAAGCCCTACCCCATTTATATTAACTTCTCCTTTTCATTTTTCACTTTACAACGTGATATTTAATTTAAACCGTACCTAGTATATTTCTAGGTTCATTCTTGAATTCAAAATATTGAATTTACAAGAGTCAAATGATACTTCTAATACAATTATTCATATTCTTATTAAAAAGATTTTATAGTAATCTGAACTTTGCCCTACCTTACCCTACCCCGATCCATTAAAAATTGTAACAATAATATTTTGTCATACTCCACTCTATCTTACCCTAATTAAATCTTCTCCGTTAATTAAGAGTTTGTCCTGTCCTATTTGTCATCCCTAAATCAAGTGATGAATGATGACAATAGCAAAGACACAATCACCCACTACTAATACTTTAAACACTGCTCCCACAACCCATAACCCCACCAAATTTGGTATATGGAATCCTATGTGGCACTAACTCATTGGTCCATTTTGTAGACCCCTATTTTTGTTCTCATATTAGAAGAATCCTTAACAACAGCCCAACCTCAAAAAGAATCTACAATTGAATCTATCAAAAAGTACCCACCAAAGTGCCACACCTTCCAGCACTCAATCATGCATAAGTGATGAATAGTGTAATGCATTATTAATTATTTTATCAAATACTTTAATATGTATTCTTTTTCATCAAGAAAAAAGAAATGGGAAACAGATCGATCGCAACCTAATGTTTTCTTGTGCCCACTTGCAAAATATTCTTAACGACAAGGTTTGGTTATCACATTTTAATCAGAAGTTGTGAAAATTTCGCCGTCTTAGCATTCGATGAATTCAAAATTTGAAGTTTTTAACATAAATTTATATTATCCTTAAATTATATATTTGAATTTAGAATTGTTAAAATTTTAATAGATTTCGCACACATACATATATATTCCATGTTAAAAATAATGAATTTGGATGAATCTAATGTCGCGGAAGAGCCCCGATGGCCGGATATACCTCACCCCTTGCCCCCTTGCAGAAAAAAAACAATGGAGCTCAAGATCCATGTTGTACTATATTACGCCCTCAGTCTCAATTTATGTGACACATTTCAGATTTTGATATTCAAACAAGTCTATCTTTGATCATAAATTTTTCATATATCCTTTAAATATTTTGAATTATCAATTATTGTGACTTATAGTACTTTTTACGTAGTTTACAAATATATAAATTTCATTTTAAATAATTTGAAGATTTTATGAACAAATTTTCGATCAAATTTAAACTATTAAACTCTCGAAAAAACAAAATTTATCAGGAGGGAATATTATTGATCAATAACTGATACACCCCCTTACATGAATAGATCAACTTCATCTACCATATGATGTTTGCTTCCACTTTACTGTTTTCATTTTTGTATTTAGTAAATATTGACAAGAAATTAGTACATTTGTCACTTTTCACTTTCAAAAAGGTCTAATAAAGTAATATTGGACGAATAACTTTGAGGCGTTTCCTATTCTGGTGACTAAGACACGTACGGTTCCCCTTATTCACTTCTTCTTTAAGCAAAAAAAATAAAAATTAATTGACTATTTTATTCATCTTCCTCGTTCAGTGTTTCTTCGTTAGCTTTCAGACGACATCTTGTTTCAATTTCAATAACATGGTCATAATTTGATTTCAATCGTACATCAAGAGCTTAAACTAATTGGGTAACGCAGTTCACATAAACATTGTTATACTTCTTTTTATAATTCAAAAGACGTAAACTAGTATATACTGAAAAAGAAGAGGTGAACAAGAAACCATTGTATAGTTCTAACCAAATTCATTTTATATTATTAATTTAATATTGATCGATATGTAGAGGTAGTTAATGTAATATGTAAAAAAAAACAGAAATTCTCTTAATATCTTCCTTCTTTTTTTTTTGTAATTGGGTTTGTAATTATATTGATTAATACTATTTATAATCATACATTTGATTATTGTGTAATTCTATATATCTTTCAAAGTATGTAATCTCATTAACTATTTATCATCAATAGTATCAATAGAATTAATATATTTTCAAAGTACACTTTTACATTCCTCTTAACATAAGGTAAAACTTCTTATATCAAAGAGGAATATATGTAAAATTAAAGAGGAATATATCTTTAAATACATTTTTTATATTAAAAAATTTATATTTTTTTTCAAAGTTTTATACTTAATAATATACCCAAATTCTTCAAAATAATTAAAGGAATCCGGCCCACCCTTTTCCACTTTTTTAAACACTAAAAGCAAAAAAAAGAAGAAGATAATCAGTGGGCATTTGAAAATTAAGAGCCCGTTTGGATGGGATTTTAAGTTGGTCAAACTAACTTTTAAATCAGTATTTGACTTATTAGAGTGTTTGGCAATTATAAGAATAACTTAAAATAAGTTAAAAGTAAAAAGTAGGGTGCCCCCTACTTATTTTTTTTAACTTATAAATCATTATACTTTGACCAAGTATATTACTTTTTTACCCTTAATTCTTTTATAATGTTAACAACTTTAAGGGTATTTCAGATATTTTGATAAAAAAAGTGACTTTCAACATTTTTTTGCCAAACACATCAATAAACGCATAACTACTTATTTTTAAAATGACTTTAAAGTAACTTTTAAGTCAATCCAAACGGACTCTAAGTCTTGAAAGTGACCCTCTTGCCAAATTATCTCCAAAAGTCATGTTTTTTTATTAAAGAAAATTAAAATTAATTAAAAAAAATGTGACTTTCTGATACAATAACTTATTTAATCGTTCGAAAAATCACCTCTGTCATTGCTTTACCTAAAGCAAGACTTCAGCTTAAGTTGAAATTTATTATATTATTTGTATAACTTTTAATATGTAGATTTTATTAGTTTAAAAATGTAGTTCCATAAATAGGTAAGATGATCCTTGATAAATGGAAGTAACAACGTGACGCTGAGAATAGTAATATTGAAAAAGACATGAAATTTTTGATAGTGAATATTCAAGTTCCAATAATTAATCATACTTTTTATTTCGCTTTATTGCTTTTATAAAATCTTTTGTTCTTGAACAATAATTAAAGAAAGAAAAAGGAAAGTTGCCTAAAACTAGGAAAGCTACACCAACCTACCACCTCTCACACTCTAATGTGGGTATATATTTATTATATATTCTTTTCTATATAGTTTTAATGGAAAAGGGTAAAAAATGTTAAATTATGTGAAATTTAATAAAAATTATTCCAATTAATAGTTTGGTTAAAAAATTATGTTAAAATTAATAAAAATTGATTGGTCTCATTGAACACACATTATTAATAACTACATAGTTACAAAAAATTGCATAATTATTTTATGCGAAATAAAATATAGTACAAGAATATATTTATTAGCCATCAACGAATAAGAGCAACTTAGAAAAAAAAAATCTTAAAGTAAGCAACCTCCACCTAACAATTCTTATATTATTATTTACTATCGCATAAAAAATAATCCCTTTATATAATTATAATAAGTAATATACGTGAATATAATCTAACATAGTCAGTGCTTTAAAGTAGAAGTCACCTCCCAAAATACATTATGCTTTGCAACCAATCATTTCTTGATAACTTGATATAAACTGGATTAAAAATAAATTAATTGTACTTAATTAATTAAGTGAAACATAATGAATTTCATGGTGGTGATGATGCCATGATGTTATACTCATTGTTTATTCAGAGCAATATTTTAATTTACTAAAATTGATTTATGCTAGTTGAAATAAACTAGCACCAACTGCTGACTCAATTACAAAGTACCAAATATGAGTTTGGTAAATCAGATTCCACTAGTAAAATAAAGAGCGAAATAAAATACTAAAGAACATAACGATGTACTTTGGAAAATCTTCTTGCTTAAAGGAGTAAATATCATGATTTAAAGTGAGTAAGATTTTCATCAATCTTTACTAACTTTTAAAAAAACTTTTAAATTACAACTCAATAATTAAAGAAACTAACTATAGTACCTCAAACACATCATTTTATTTCAACTGATGAACTTAATAAAGACTAATAACTCCGGCCTTTAATTAATCAAACACTGATCAGTTTACTCCAACTGATGAACTTAATAAAGATTAATAACTCTAGCCTTTAACTAACCGAATAACTAAAACACATTAGTTTACTCTAGGTATGACAATGGGACAAGGCGAATGCGGGTGGGGATGGGAGAGGGTTAGAATAACTTTTTGTTAGAATTTTTTGGGGCGAAGCGGTTATGGGTTATAGAATTATGGAATCACGGAGTACTAATAATGAACCACCTGCACCCCTCATTCTACCACACCACTTCTCTATTTTACTTAATCTGTTTGCAGTTGCGGTTGTCACATTAACACTCCTACATCCTTCCTTAGACATATTCATTTTTACAGAAAAACATTCTAGAACAAATCACATTGAGTCAATAAATACACCGACTACTATTTGTATGAAATAATTCAAAAAGTGCTCAAATATTTTTATTGCTACTCTTTTTATGTTTCCACGAATTCTAACCTTTGTCGCTTCTTACAGGTTACAATATACGCTGCTCTCAACAAAGGGAACAAATGATTCCTGTCTTCTGTAAACTTTTTCGTAAATGCTTAAAAAAAATTTAAAGAGGAAAGCAACATAATGTTCTTGGAAATTGCTCTAATCTACTTTATGTGTTCTCTGACCATCCAGATTTAGCACACAAATCTACGAAAAATTGAACTATTAAAATATAGTTTGCTGATTAACAAGATATAAAAACACTCCGTTAATTGGATGATGAGAGTATGAATTATCTAAGGAGTTCAGTAAAAACTTACAAGAATGCAAGACATGAAGGCACTTTTCAAATAATAATATTAGTTGACAAAGAGGTAATATCATTGACACTTTTTTCCTAACCTAATACTATCATTCATATTTACGTTACTGAAGAAATCACCCGTCCCTTAAATCAATACTAAGGGACAAAGATTCAAGCAACTACGTCATAGCTATCAGTAATGTACATGACCTCTATTCGGACTTGATTTGCATGTTAGTTATAGTGAATCCCCTAATTGAAAAAGGTGATAGCAAGAGATGAGGAATTGTCGTGAATGAGTATGAATTTACAATACTATTCTAACTGATAAGACAACATAGAGCATACAACTGTTACTTTATGAGGCAATTTCGCAAAACATAACAATGCGTTTCTGAAAAAGATGATCAACCTATTATTGGCTTATGTAACATTATTAGATCGAGTCTTAATCTATAGAGGTATCATATAGCCTCTTTTCTTTGCTTATACCAAAAATACTAACTATATTGGTTGTTTCCTCACTTTAATATTAGGGTCTTTTGGGATATCAACTGTTCCCATGAGCGGTGTGTTGATCAATCCAATGTTTCAAAGGGCAATAGACCGATACAGTACATTATTTCATTATATGTCGAGCACTATTTATTTTACCTCATTGTCACAGCTACTGTTCAAACTATTATTTAAGAACGTAACTGTTTGGGTGGAACTATATTGTTATAGTCCTTCCAACGCTACTATCGTGAAGACTTGGTTATTGATAATGAGGATACAAATGACCAGGTACTATTCAAAGGTAGCCAGCACTGAAAGATTAATAATCATAGATCCTTGGAGATCATAAGCTATAGCAAGAAGAATTAATAGCAGAATAACCCATTACCGACTTACAAAATATATAAAGGTTCCGCACCAAGTTCACAGTGGCAATAATTAGAAATTTTGGAAAACACATTTGAATACTATTATATGACTCTCAAGATTAGGCATACACGTGCAACACATATTTTATATATTTTTTATAATTTAATTGATCAAAATGTTTAGGATCGTAATTATTCCATATAAAAACTAGCTAAAATCTAAGGAAAGATTACATGAATACATATCATAATCTCTAAAATTTCCTAAAAAAAATTACAAAAATCTCTTCTCGGAAACATTCCTATCCCCTCTCAGATACATTCCTATCCTCTCTCGGATACATCCCTCCCATTAAATAATGTATCATGTGCAATGTATTGGACAATCAATGAATGTATGAGGAAACTTCTGAAATATGATATAATTAACCTATAAGATTTCTATACTTTATACAAAATCTTAAGCAGTTGGCCCAAAGGCAGTGAGGTAGGAGTACATTTTAAATTAAGAAAAAATTACTAAATTACACAGCTTTAAGTAAACTATTTTTCATATTTTCCTATATCTTTTAAAAATCTCTAAAATTCCTTATTTTAATAATGTATCTGTATTAATGTATCAGCGCTTGTATTAATGTATCCGCGCTTTCATTAATGTATCCGAATTGGGTTAATTTTAAGGGATTAATGTAATTAAAAAAAAAGTAGGGATAGATAATAATTTCATCTTTACACTATATGATTTATGTAAGTTATACTTTAATTAAATAGTAGTTTCTTTTTTTGGCCCATGTTAGAGTATTCAGGTTTTCAGTGATTGATCTTAAACGTATTAGCTTTCTTTCGCAATATCTTTAATATTCGCTTCGCCCTAATTGTTTTTTTCTCTTTTAATCAGTCAAAAATGAGTGATTTGTTTTTAAATTTTGATAAAATTAACTTTGAATTTATTTATTTTTTTGTTTCTAATGTGATCATTTATAGCCACAAATTTTTGTGATTTGTTTTAGATCATAAATTTTAATTTTTTTTATTCTTAAATTCTATAGCCAATCTGACACTTTCATATAAATTGGTAGGAAGCAGGCACCATTTACTCTGCTAAAGGTTTGTTTGGATTTATCAGTTAGTATATATGTTTCAGAAAAAAATTAAAGAAGAAGCCATTTTAGTGTTAATAAAAAGGTTAAGTTTCTACCAAAAGCTTTATAGTTTAATTTCATAGGGATAGCAAATTTCATCTCTATGCGTAAAAGCAATTTACAATCACTAAAATGCTCAAGTTTGTGTTAATTCTATCTATTTTATCTCTCTTTGCTCTTTATTTTGTGTCTTTCACTATACTAATGCATGCATTAGAACCCACTACATTACTAATAGGGGCGGAGCCACGTGGTTGTCAGGATATCAAATTGGACACCCTTTGTGGGGAAAAAAATACCGTATATACAAATAAAATGATACACGAAGTGATTAATAACATATTTTAGACACCCTTAATACAATGAACTGTTGTAGCCCCGCGGTTTCAGACGCCTCTAATGAGGCATTTCTCGTAGTTTTAGACACCTTGAATGAGTTGTGTTCGTGTGTTTAAAACTTATAATACACAAAGTTAATGCATGTGTTATTTTCTCCAATATACACTTTGCCAAATGACCTTACTTTTTTATGTTAAGTTTATGTTAACACGAAGGTACTGTATTTTCTTTAAACAGTTCATCGTTAAGGAATCAATAATATAATCTCCACCTACTCCTTATTTTAATTAAATTTTCAACTTATTAATCAAACGTGTAAATGTGTCAACAATGCATCAATCCACATTTGGAAGTGAATCTTGTAACTGCAATCTGTGGGAGGAAAGTGCACATGATACTAACATATAATCATTTTAAATTGTGACAAAAAAACAAATGAATCAACCAAATAATGTGACAAAATTAAAGAAGTCATAATCAATAATGTCAACTTTTCTTTCTTTTGTCTAACACACACACGCAAACTAGCGGCTTCCAAAGATGCCCATTGTATCAAAGATGCCGCACTTAGTTTAGTTTGTAAATAGGGTATTTATATTAGGACGGTTGAAACTTGTTTTGGCGGTATGTTCTATTCCTTCAGTCCAATAATAGTTGTCAACTATTGACTTAGCGCACAACAATAAATAATAGGATAATATTATTATATTATCATTTGAATATGCTAAATTTATTGTTTTGGAAAATATAGTATATATTGAATAATATTTAATAACAAGGGTAAAATAAATATAAAAGGGTAAATTATCTCTTGATTTTTCAAACTGAATAAATATTTGTAGGAAATAAACCAAGAATCGGATTCCTAAGTAGTTTAGGATTCCTTACTAGTTTAAGATTTGTTATTTATGGTATTTACTTATTTATGGTTTAATTAGGATTTGTTAGTTTTATAGTTTCCTAATGCTAGTTTGCTTGATTGTTAGTCCTATAAATAGGGGTGCCTTATTACATATTTCAATGTAGTGAGAGATACATTCATTGTGTAGTGAGATATACATTCAATGTACAAAAATACAAGAGTCATTGAGTTATTGAATCAAGTCTCTTACAAAATCATTGTTGGGTCTTTCACTTGTGCATATATTATTACCTTGGGTAATTTTATTTCTTTCAAATTGGTATCAGAGCTTGTGTGAGATCTTTATAAAAGCTTGTGTGTGATCCTTATAAAAGCTTGTGTGAGATCCTTATAATAGTCGTATGTGAGATCCAACATATACAAAAGAATATGGATATTCCATATTTCCCCGAATGTCCCGTTTTTGTGTTTGATGGCAAAAATAATTTTGAGAGTTGGTATCAACAGATGAAGAATTTTTCGAAACTGTTGGACTATGGTCCATTATTGATATTGGATTCGTGGATGCCCCAGAGGGCATAATATTGACTGGTGAAGCTGCAAAGCAATTGGAGAAAAATAAAAAATTGAATTATAAGGCATGATTTTACCTTGATAGAACGGTCGGATTGTGTATATATAATAAAATTTTATATGCTACGTCAGCAAAGGAGGCTTGGACAATTTAAACAAAAACATATCGACGTGTTTCAGACGTGAAGAGAGAAAAACTTCAAGAACTTTGGGAACAGTTTGAGTTGGCTCAGATGAAACCAACAGAAACAATCAAAGATTTTTTTACAAGAATTAAAGAAATTGTCAATGGTATAAGGATCAATGGAGAAATATTAGAAGAAGTTAAAGTTGTTGAAAAGATATTAAATTCTCTACGTTTAGAGTTTCTAATCAAGAAAAAAGATATTGAGTCTACTCGAAATCTGAATACCTTGAAGCTTGATGATCTAGAAGGTGAATTGGTGACATATGAGATGTCCCTGAATCAACAGATGACAGAAACATTTAATAAAGCGTTGCCAGAAAAAGGTGAGTCAACTTAATCCAAGAGAAGAGATGTCAAACTGGGTTAAGACAAATCAACGATGTCAAAATTTCATAGGTAGAGGACGAGAAAATAGAGATGTGAGAGTGGAGGATGAAGACCAAAGAAAGGATGATAAAGAAGAGATATTGAGTTTGATAGAAATAAATGAAGAAGACCAAAGAAAGGATGATCAATTAAAAGAAGAAGAAGAATCATCAAATCTGATAGAAATATATGAAGAAGATCAAAGTTTAAAAATTATGGAAAAAGGAAAGAAAGATAGAGGTAACTTTCATTGCGGTATAGATGCTTTTAATTGCAAAGAAGACTTCAATAGTGGTCAATCTAATAAATCAATAATTTCTGAAACAACTAAACAGAACAATTTGGCGGAAACTGATGTTGCTTCGATAGAGGTTAGTAATTTAACCCATGAGACATGTAGTAGACATGATTGGTCTATACCTTTGAAGCTATTGAAAAAGAAATTGAAATACTCATTATTGTCTCACAAGAAAAATTAGTTGAAGCTTTTGAAGATGAAGCTGGTAATAAAAGAAGCAAAAGTGTTCACCAAGAGCAAGTTTTTGATGATCTACCCAAATTTGAAGCAAAAACATTTGAAGTTCTAGATCCGCAATTAAAGTGCATGGCTATGAATAAGATACAATCAACTCTGAATCATTATTTAAAATTATAAGTTTTGAAGAGGATGAAAAATTATTTGTTGAGGATCCTACTCTATCATATACACAATCAACTGGTGTTGATTGGACATGCAAGATCAAGTACAAATCAATTGGAGAAGCAGACGATTTTAAGGCAAGAATGGTTATTCAAGTACAAGAAAAGAAAAAAATATGATGATGATATTGTTAAAATATTAAATATGAAGAAAGTCAAGAAGAAAGTCAAATTGATCTTGAATTCTGCTGGAGAGAGATTGAAGTTGACCAAAGATGGCACACACAATTTTGTTGATGCTACATATTTCAGAAAGTTGAAGAAGATGCTGGGCATGGTCATATTTGAAGATCTTGGTTTAAGGGAGGCTATGTAGGAAATAAACCAAGATCGGATTCCTAAGTAGTTTAGGATTCCTTACTAGTTTAGGATTTGTTATTTATGGTATTTACTTATTTATTGTTTAATTACGATTTGTTAGTTTTATAGTTTCCTAGTCCTAGTTTACTTTGATTGTTAGTCCTATAAATAGGGGTGCCTTATTACATATTTTCAATGTAGTGAGAGATACATTCATTGTGTAGTGAGATATACATTCAATGTACAAAAATACAAGAGTCATTGAGTTATTGAATAAAACCTCTTACAAAATCATTGTTGGGTCTTTCACTTGTGCATATATTATTACCTTGAGTAATTTTGTTTCCTTCAGTATTGTTAGACAACTATTTTTAATATAGTAAACAAATAAAGATAGACATATTGAATATTTATATTTATTCATTTGACTTAAAGGGTGATGTATATGTAAATTAACTTTTTTTGTCGTGACTTTGACAATCGATATTAGAGTAAAATGACGTTGAAAAACTAAAAGGAATTATACACATTTCTTTTGGGATATGCAATAAAGTTTTGTTGTGCGATCCAATTATTAATATGTAATGTTAAGTGAGCGTGAACTTTTAGTTTAGACGAGTCTTGTCTAAGATTAGTCATCCTGCGTCGATCAATATGACCTCATTTATTTATCTTTGATGAATGTTTTGATATTATCACGATGAAATTGGAAAGAAAGAACGAGCAATTTGTTATTTTAGCAAGAAGTTCACTCCATACGAGGCTCGTTATATTTTATTAGATAGACTTTTTGTACTTTGGCTTGAATTGTCCGGAAGTTGCAATCCAAAAGTTGAGACATTACTTGTCTTCATATACTACGTATCTCATTTTCAAGTTGGACCCATTGAAGTATATCTTTTAGAAAGCGATACCAACAAGAAAATTGGCAAAATGGCAAATTAATGCTTCTAAGTTAGTTCGACATCGTATATATAACTCAGAAAGCAGTGAAGGGACAAGATCTAACTGATGATAAAATTATGATGATGAAGATTATGAAACACTTAGAATATATTTTCGTATAAAAAATTTTTATTCATGGGAGAAGATAATTTCGAAGCATATCTTAGTTAGAGGACATTTTTCGTTGGAACGGTAATCTTCATAGGTTAAGCGATCATAGTAGTTTTGGTATCAGATTATCGAGTGACGACCAAATTTCGTTTTTCATGCACCAATAATATGTTCGAATAAGAAGCTTGTGTCCTTGGCATCAGATTGGTTATCAGATATGGAGTGTATTTACACATTCAAGTATCGTATTTTATCTAGACTTTAGCTAAATTTCGAATATAAACTCACGTATATATATCCATGAATTTTAAATATAATTGTTGTGATGAGCTGATATATATGATTAGATTAGTTTCAAACACAAAACAGCAAGAAGATTGAAACTCAAGCAAAGAGTTCCGGACTTAAATAAAGTCAAGTCAGGTTAAATAGGCTGGTCCACGGTGCAGGGCAACCACCTCACGAATGAAAATTCATGCGATCGGCTTGGGCCACATCTGAAAAGCAGACAAGAAGCCCACGATGACCCTTGCAGCACGGACCTCCTACTTCACGAATGGGTCTAGGGATGGCAAGGGTGCGGGTGCGGGTGCAGGGCAAACTCGCATAAACCCGCAAAGACTTTGCCCCGCATAGACAAATTATTTATTTATTTCCCTTTCCGCTCCGCATTAATCTGCCCCGCAAAGCTTCAACAATCTCTCGCTGCAAACAGTAGTTATGTTTGATTTTGACACGAAGTAGAATAATGTTATAATTTGTAGGGACCAGAAGCAAGTGGATGATCTAGCTATAGAATAGATTGATATGACCCAATTTGTTCCCATATACTGACGAATTAAGACGGTATTATATATTTTTTTCCTGGTTTATTCATTGATATATGATGGTTGGTTTAAGATTTGAAGATTTATAAATTATATATTTTTTTAGTTTAGATAAGCTACTGATCACCCTCTTTTAAAGTCCACTAAAATTTTATCAGTATCAGCTTGTTTGCTGAGAAGATGAACATTACTGCTACAGTTAAATACCCCAACCCGCACCCGCCCTGCCCCCACACAAAATTAAAGATTTTAATTTAGACCCGCCCTGCACCCGCATTTATAAAAACCCGTCCTACCCCGTATTTGACAAAGTCAAAGCCTAGAACTAGAATTAATGGATATTTCCTACAATCATAATGGATCACATTTTTAGTGTTACGAACTGCCAATAAAAAATAGATTTCATTCTTCTTTGTGACGAACTTCTCCATAATTGTTCTTACCATTGGTTTACTGCTTTCATACAGATTAGTATGGTATGAAGAAGATATTCTTGCAAGAGTTATAATAATTCAAGGTATATTTTTTTTCTTTTCATCTCAATGTTCTTTAGTTATTATAGTTGCTTTTACAAATTTTGAATAGTTAGTCAAACAAGAGTTAAAAAAAAACTTTTGGTTAGAATCTAGTTCAAGTTTTCAGCGGAATCGTCATTTTTGTTATGTCATGATTTTAACCTTTTGAAAAATACGAATTTGAAATGTCTAAAATATTTTCACAATTTATAAAAAAAATACTTAAAGTCGTCACTTAATTTTTGAAAAAGAAATTAAGAAAATTTTAATTTAAAAAAGACAAAAAAAATCTTTTAAAAATTTCAAAATACGGAGTAAGAATTCTTATTAATATTTCAGGAAGGTTTTAAACATTTAAAATAGGAAAAATTAGCAAACTAATCAAAATCCCTAACATAATTATTAAAAACATCTACACTTTAAAATAATTATTAAAAATGTCAAAATGTCAATATTTTAGCAGATAAAATGTATCCTAATATAATTATATTTCTTTCCTTTTATTTCTCAAATCAGGCCCACATTAGATTAATTTTTACCCCACTATCGGTGAAAAAAAAATCCCATTACCCACTTTCCCCCTCTTTCTAGGTTTTTACCCCAAATCACTCTTTTCTCTCTCTTACGTTTTTCACCATTGTTATCCCTTTTTCTTGTCTAAGAAAATCACCTATTCAAATTTCCTTCAATTTGTTCAAGAAATCTAACAATTCATTCAAAAAGATCTTTTAAAATATTTGTTTGTTTAGTTGCTCAGTAAATTCTCCAATTTCGATTAAGGTTTTGGATAAGAAAAACCTCAAAGATTCATCTCTAATAGCAATCTCTAAGAGGATTACAAGAGGTATCCCACTTAATTATCAATTTTCTAGCGATTTGCCATCTTTTGATTAATGTAAGTGAATACGGATTCGGGTTTGGATTTGGTGAACAAAAAATCGAAAAAAGAAACATAGCAGACGAAGAAGAAGAAAGAGAGAGTCAGAGAAGAAGATTGCAAAAATTGTATTCATATTAATTTTTGTTTGTCAATTGTTTTTCTTTTACTCAGCATTTGTATTTTTTATTAAGAACATTGTATTTCTTTTTTAGTTTGTAGTCATTCCAATAGGTATGTCTAATGCATTTGTATTTCTTAAACATCATTTATCCTATTTCTTTCGCAGCCAATTTGTATTTTTTTTAGAATATTGTATCCTTCCTCAACAGATTGTATTATTTCCACTATATATGCTATTTTTTTTTCCAGAATCTTGTATCCTTTCTTAAATCGTATTCATATGTAATGATTAGATTATATTGAGATACAATCAGTAATATTTTTGTAATACAAATAAAAGAAAAATATATTTGGCAGTCATGTAATACAATTTTGATTAATGGGATACAATTTTTAGTTTACACTATGAAAGTAAAATACATACATAACTCAATTATGAATACCTTTTTGTTATATGAATGTGAATCTGTATTTATTGATGATTTTGTATTCAATTTTTGTGGAATACAATGTAGTTATGCGGGATAGGGTCATGTATACCTGATCAATTTTGTATTTCACCGATTATATCAAAGTTCCAGTTGGGAATTTCTTCTCCAAAGATGTTTATCAACGAAATTTTACTCGTTTGTCAATGAAATTCCATACCCGTTTTCAAAATCTTCTTCCCAAACAGAAAAAAAAAATAATTTAATCGAATTCACTTCAATAGAGATTGAGTATTATCAATGAAAATTTAAAACTCGATATTGGAAATTTGATGAACAAGGGGATGGGTGTCCTGTCGTTTATTTTTGAATTTGTAACTGATGAGAATTTTAAGTGATATGTTCCTTTTTAAAAATATTCTCCCTCCCCCCCCCCCCCTAAATTTCTTCTTTCTGTTATTAAATAATTGTATTCTTTCAATTAAAAAAAAGGCGAAATGGTCTAGTGGACTCCTGTACTTATACAAGTTTGTATTTTGGACCCTTTTACTTAACCAATTATCAACTGAACTTTTATAGTCAATCAAAAAACATATTTTTAAACCCTTCCTACCATGTGTGTAGTTCACTCGCTCTTAAATACATGACATGTCAAATCCATGTCATATAAATTAATATCATGTCATAATAATCTTCATTAACTATTCTTAAAAATTATTAACCAAAATTAATAATTAAAAGGTAAAATAATAAAATTTTAATTTATTCTTTAAAGTAAAATTTTGGATCTTCACACGTCTTCTCTCCGTTCCCACCGTGAAATGACCAAATTTCGCCTGAGAAAGCCGCCACCATCACCACTCCTCTTGTCGGCGAGACTAAAAATACTCTTTCCCCTCACCCGTCTCCATCTCCATCTCCATCGCACACCCTCACCATTTTCCTTTCCTCCTTCTCCAACCTCCACAAATCCAGAAACTCTAAGTCATCGCACCACCAACTCCGGCCGCCAAACCTCTTCGCTGCCATGACAAGATCCTCGCCCCTCACCCGCCTCGTTCTCCTCTCCACTGCCTTCTTTTTTCCACACCACCGGCGACGCCTAGCGAACCACCAGTGTCCGCCTATCCTCTCCATCTCGCTGACGTACCAGCATGGCAGGAGACTCATCACCGCCTCCGACGTACCATCATACCAAGAGACTCCTCGCTGTCTCAGGCATACAAGACCACTTAGAGAAAATGAAAGAAAGAAAAAAGGGGTTGGGCAGGCTATGGCTGAAAAAGTAAATGGAGTGGGTGAAGAAGATGAATTTTTTTAAAATTTTGAAATTTTTTAAATTTATGGCGAAATGGTCTGATGGACCCTTGTACTTGTATCGGTTTGTATTGTGAACCCTTCTACTTACCCCTTTGTCATCGGGACCCCTGAACCCATCAAAAAACAACATTTTAAACACATTTTTTCCTACTCAACTGTGTGTGTATCACAAACGTTTGACACATAATTTTTAAAATAATTATAAAAAGACACGTATGGTTAAGAGATGACAAGTGTATATATAGCCACTCCATGTCATCCTTTCCTTTTATTATATTTGATTAGTGTATCTGTACTTCCTTTTCCAATTTTTATTTGCCTATGCCATAGCTATCTCTATTCCCACAATTTCATTCCATTTCTCTCTCTCATCTTCCTTACACTTTTCCTTTCCCAACCACTTCTACTATTTCCATTGAAGAAAAAATGTTGGAATGATTTCTCATTGTTCACAATCTCCCCAGAACTTGGAGTTGATTTTGGGCTCTGTTGGGTTGTGATTTTGGTGGTGACTGGTGGTGTTGAGGAAGAGTGGGGATTTGTTGGGTAGTCTGGTTGTTCACAATCTCGCCGGAGTTTGGGGCTAACGGCGTTGTGAAGATCGAGGTTTATTGGTGGAGTTGCTTTGGGGTTTTATTTTTATTGTTGGCTCTCGCTTATAGTTGCTGATTGAAGCTTGTTGGAGACGGTGAGAATGAAGGCAGTTTGAGCGGAGAAGGTGTGGAGGAGGAGAAGAAGACAGTGAGGTTGGGTTTGGCTTAGGACTGAAACAGGGATCATTTGGGTGGTGGATGACTGAAACAGGGGATTAATGCCGGAAACTATTTGAGTTTTTTTGTTGTTTTTGTTCGATTTTCAACTTATCTATGTAGGTTTTTCAATTTATTTGTTGTTTACTCTGGATTTCATCTTCTATTTGTGTCTTTGTTTGATTTTGAGGTTTTAGTCTATTACATTGAGTTTGTTGAAATTTTTTCAGAATTTTGCTTTGTTTTGTACCTAACGTTAGTGTAAGATGTTTTTGTAGTAGTGTTATGCCTTCAATGGTATGTTTCATGATTTCGATTAGATTATAGGATTCTAACAAAAATGAATTTTCATGGTGATGAAGAAGAATACGACAAGATCAACCAATATTGAAGAAAAAAGTAATTGAAAATGCATGATAAAGAGAGCATTATAATGACAAGAAAAAATAGAGAAGAAATTTGAGGGGAGAAGATCGAAAAAGAAGCCACAAAAACCTCAAATTTTGTCCAACAATGGTGTTAGATGCAAATGAGAAGATGATGGCTTTATAAAGTCCTAATGTGACTTTTAGACCCTTTTCCAAGGGTTTCACGCTCCTAATAGGTGTGTATCACACGCTCTTTGATATTAGCAGCCACATAGGATGCCAAGTCAAAAAATGTGTTTAAAATGTTGTGTTTGAATGGGTTCAGGGGTTCCGATGACAAAGGGGTAAGTAGAAGGGTTCACAATACAAATCGATACAATTACAAGGGTCCACCAGCCCATTTCGCCTTTATTATTTTATTTCTTTTATAATTTTAATACTTTTAAAATTTAAATATGGTGTTCACTTGCCTTAACACGCGTGTAGTCACACTCTCTCGCCAACTCAGCCATCTTAATGCCACATAAGCACGGTCAATGGTAAAAGGGATTTGATATATTGTATTTTATTGAGTTTAAGGGTCCAATTGGTAAAGGGTGAAGTAGAAGGATCCATAATACAAACTCATACAAGTACAGGGGTCCACTAGACCATTTCGCCTTAAAAAAATAAAAAAAAAGCATAAATAAGATACACAACAAACTAAAATATTGACATTTTTAATAAATATTAAAAATGTGACTAAGGAGTCCTATGAAATGCTAAAATATTGACATTTTGAAAAATTTTCCATTTAAATATTTACTAACACACGGTTATCTATCGATTTAACTAAACAAATTATTTGACTAATTTAGAGCAATTAAAAAAAGATATTTCGAAGTTGTCTTTAAAAAAAAAGGAAATTACTTTGTTCAAGGGATAAACAAGACTTAACTTGATTTCATTTATTTATTTGAAAATTGAAACGGACCAAGTCTATGAAGAGAGTTACAATTTAATTATAATTTTTACTAAACCCGTGATAGTTTAGTAATTGCAAATGAAATTTTATTTGAAGAAAAATGTTAATAACAAAAGAACAACCGCTCTAAACTAAGTTAAATAGAGTTGAGGTTTTCTCAACCCAAATGCTAAAGTTCTAAATTTTGGGCTTTTCATCTCGAAATCTCCTCTCCAGCAAACGGTCTTCTCTGAGCATTGGGCTTTTAGCCCATTAGAACTGTATACGATCTGTGTATATCAGCCACATATTTCATGCATATTTGCTTCCCTTTTCTGTATATTAGGCCCTGATTTTGTATACTAGTTTTTGGACTTAGTATATTGTTCCTCCATTTTGAACTTAAAATTAGTCCTTTAAGAACTTGGGCTACGACTGACACTTGAAATTTGGGCTTGGTGTCCATTTGGACTCATTGAATAGAGTTCATGCCAAAGGAAAAAGGGTAAATGATTAGTAACATTTAAGAAGCAAATGATACATTTGTATCAAAATGATTACAAATTTTAAGAAGCAAAAGAACCAAATTGTCACTTTTCTCATTTGAGACAACACTGTTTTAGATGAAGCAACTAAACTACTCAAATGATTTGCTAAAATTAGTCAGAGAATAAACATACACAAGTTCATACCAATACTTGGACCTATAATATTTCTTATTATATTTTGATATGCATTGGATTCCGTTATCACCAACATAAGAAATTTTATATTTAGCCAATATTCACAGCAACAACCTTCATTATGGTATAAATAAAATAATATATAAAAGGTTTAGTTGTATAATTTGTAATGTTCAAATTAATTATAACTAATATAATAATTAAAATTTTATAAATTTGTATTGATGAATTTTTCCTAATATAAACAGTCGGTTGGAATTATCCTATTTGTGCCTATAAAACAATAAAACTAGCCGAAATCCTGTAATATTAGTTGATGGTTCAATGTTAGCCTGCAATAATGAATTGTGGCTTGTTTATCTTGTATGAGTCCAATGAATTAAATTGGTCAACCAACTCAATTGACATGCGAAACTCTAAAACGGATAGAATTTTCGAGAAGTTTCTGAACGATTTCTTTTATTATGTGTGAGTCCAATGAATTAAATTGGTCAACCAACTCAACTGACATGCAAAACTCTAAAACAGATAGAATCTTCAAGAAGTTTCTGAACGATTTCTTTCATCATGTGTGAGTTCAATGAATTAAATTGGTCAACCAACTCAATTTACATGCAAAATTCTAAAACGGATAAAATCTTCGAGAAGTTTCTGAAGATTTATATCATCATGTGTGAGTCCAATGAATTAAATTGGTCAACCAACTCAATTGACATGCAAAACTCTAAAATGGGTAAATTCTTCTAGAAGTTTCTGAACGATTTTTTTTTACACATTATCTCTAGAGAGAAACATTTGCTTGACGTCTTTTAACTTCTTGGTCATTTGATTTGCTGGTAAAGTTAATTTGAGATTATAACTTTAAAATTATAATTTTATGAATATTTTTAAATTTAAAAAGTTGAATAAAATAATATCAATTAGGATAAATAAGGTGGAGTATTGAGAATTGAAATTAGAGCTCGTGATTAAATTTATATTATGTTTAGTTGAAAATATAAATTTATTATCTTAAATTAAATTTACATCTTCAATCGAATAGAATATAATTTTATCTCCTAACTTAATTTTGGAATATTCTATCTTATCTAGCGTATCAAGCAAGCCTTAGGTTCATTTAATAGGGTGTACAATGAGATCTATTTATAATGTTGAAATTAGTTGTACGATAAAACCTTTGATTGATTTGATTTGTTATATAAAATGAATAGTGTGTATTAAAATATGATTAGTGAGATATTGAACAGTGTACTAGAACAGAAATAATATCACATATTGTAAATATCATGATTTATCAATGATATAAGAAAAATTGTATTAAATAGAGTGTATAACTAAAAGAATTGATTTTCCAGGCCATTTACTAAATAAAATAAATTAGATTTATGATTTATTTATTTTTCACAAGAGATTTTCATTTTTTTCAATTAAAAATTTTCTTCATTTTTAAACGACCTAGAAAATCTATTTTTCCTATTAATTTTGTAAGTCGTCATTAAGTATTAAATTCCTCTCTATATAACTAATACATAAATTGACCATGTCAAACTTAAATCTGCAATCAAATATTATACGAATTTCTTTGTTTCAATTTCACCATCGTATTTTAACTTACCATGAAGATTAAGAAATTTTAAAAATAATTAGTTAATTTTATAATTTTAAATTAAAGATATGTCAAATATACCAATATATTCTTTAATTTTGTGGTATTAAATATATCATGTGAAAAAAATTAAAATTAAAAACTTATCAAAAAGAAAAAAAAAATTCCTTTTAAAATAAACTTTAAAAAATAATTAAGAAGATTAAAAAAAAAAAATTAGTAAAATTTAATCCTATCAATATAGTCCCACTTAATCCTAGTGTACAAATATTGGAAACTTCCAAAATCTAACTATTCCATCTAAATTCCAAATATCTAAAGATAAGATATTTTCTAGACTTCTCCCCTTTCTTCCATCTGTTTTTCTCTAGAACTTTCTAGTCCACTTCCCATTCTTATATTACTCACAAACTCACTCCTTAATACCCCTCAAAACTCATTTGTTTATCCATCTTAATTGTAATTAGCAAACTGAAACATTAATGGAGGAAGTAGTCAAAGTGAAGGTCGAAGAAGATGGCATTTCCACTGCCGTCCTGCCTATGGAAGGGCTGCACGACGTTGGTCCGCCACCATTTCTGATCAAAACTTATGAAATGGTGGAAGATTCTTCAACTGATGAAGTCATATCATGGAGCACAACAAGGAATAGCTTTATTGTTTGGGATTCTCATAAGTTTTCCACCACATTATTGCCTAGGTTTTTCAAGCACAGCAATTTCTCCAGTTTCATTCGGCAGCTTAACACATATGTAAGTATCTTTTTGCTTCTAATTTTGGTATTCCTTATCTAGATTAAGTATATTTTCTATGTGTTAGGTTTAATTTTTCGATTAGTTAGGGTTTCTAAATAGCGATCTGTTGGTGGTGATCGATTTTGTTTATATTGACATTGATTACTATTTTTGTCAATTGAAATGGGTGAATTTTTCGAAGGACTGATATAAATTGGCATTGTTTCCGTTTTATTGATTTGTTGGGAATGTGGTTGTGCTGAGTGCACGGTATTATCCGGATTTGAATGACTTTGATATATATTTTGCTCCATTAGCTTAGGCAGAAGTTGAGCTAGTGTATGAGCAGATGGTTGGTGATTCTGATGAGTTCTACTGCTTGTGAAATTTGATGATTGTACGATGAATACTCGAAGAAAGAAGAAAGCTAGGTTGTGTTTCTTCTGTACCAATGTTGGTTTATTAAGCATATGTTGTATTTTTCTGCAATGGATTATGAGTTTTATTGACTCTAACTTGATGGGAATGCAGGGATTTAGAAAGGTGGATCCTGACAGATGGGAATTTGCGAATGAAGGTTTTCTGGGAGGACAGAAGCATCTTTTGAAGATGATTAAGAGGAGGAGGAATGTTGGTCAAAGCATGAATCAACAAGGATCCGGCGCTTGCATTGAAATTGGTTATTATGGGATGGAGGAGGAGCTAGAAAGGTTGAAGCGGGATAAAAACGTGTTGATGACTGAGATAGTTAAACTTAGGCAGCAACAGCAGTATACGAGAAATCAGATTATTGACATGGGAGAAAAAATCGAAAGCACGGAGAGGAAACAGGAGCAGATGATGAGTTTCTTAGCAAAGATCTTCAGCAATCCGACTTTTCTCCAGCAGTACTTGGACAAACATGTGCAGAGAAAAGATAAACAACGTATCGAAGTTGGACAAAAGAGGAGACTGACAATGACCCCCAGTGCTGAGAACCTTCAAGATGTAGCCACAGGAAGTGATCAACCTATGAATTACTCAAACCAAGAGGGCGAAGCTGAGCTTGCAAGTATTGAAATGTTATTCTCTGCTGCAATGGACAATGAATCAAGCAGCAATGTCAGGTCGGCTTCTGCTGTGATTGCAAATGGAACTGATATGGAACCAGCGCCTGAAGATATTTGGGAAGAGTTGCTCAGTGAAGATGTTATATCTGGGGATCGAGCAGAGGAAGTACTGATCGTTGAACAACCTGAATTTGACGTGGAAGTTGAAGATCTTGTTGCGAAAACACCTGAATGGGGTGAGGAATTACAAGACTTTGTAGATCAACTTGATTTCCTTTAGGTCCAATCCCTTGAAAAGCTTCACTTTGAGGGGAATTCTTGTTGTTCCGCTGGCCTCCTCAACACAATTCCAGTATCCTATATTTAGTTACTGCTTTCAAATATGTTTAGCTAATATTTTGTGCTTGTTATTTTCCTTGTATAGCAGGGAATGATAGAGTTATAGGACGCCTAAAGCTAAATTTTTTATTTTATATCCTTTATCAATATAATATTTTTTGAAAAGTGAGGTGTAGAATTAATATATCCTTCCATTTGGTTTAATTTCAGGTTAGGATGCAGATCTACTTTCAGGAAGCTTTGAGGCAATCTCTAGTAGCTCATGTTTACAAGTAATGCCACTTAACAGCTTTTTGTTTCTTAGATTTCTTAGTTTGTCTGGAGGAAAGACTGGTGGCTATTCATGTATATAATGTCTTTTGAATGGTTCAGGTGCAATGATATGTTTAGGCTGTCGTGTTGTAGCATTTCTTTTGATTTTTCTTGTAATTTTGTATAGAACTGAGGTCCATGCCACTTTCAACGGAGCTAATATTTAAGTTTCTATATTTACAGAATCATACAATTGACAATTCTTTCCATCATTAATTAGTACATATCATGTTTCTCTTACTTACGAGTTTATCGGTTAATTTTAACTTACTTGCGATTATCTGGCGTTCATAAACTTCTTAGGGGGGTTGTTTAAATATGCAGAGGTTAGGGGCTGGCTTGTAAGTTGGATGTTTGGTTCATACCGGATCTCTATTGTGGAAACTGAGAGGATAGAGTGTATGGAGATGTTTCGTTTGTCTATACTAGAAATTTGATAATTTGTGTCTAAGAAGAGCCTTGCAAGTGAGCAGCATCAACATGGACTCGGCTTTTAAATCACAGTTGAAGGATACTTATTTACTAGTGTTCTGCCCAACAGTTCAAGCTGGTTTACCAATTTCGATCCATGACACTATCAATAGCAATCCATGACAAAGACAGAGCAGCCATCAGTGTAATTGCTTCCAATTCAATATAAATCATGTTGATGCTGATTATGTTATCACCAAAAGGTAAAAGAAGCACCTACTCTCTGATCTGGGAATATGCCAAATATAGGGTTGCCTAAGGGGACAAATATGAGTTTAATATAATCAAAACAATATTAAGCAGGAGGTCTGACTTTAGGGTCGAGACAAAACTTGAAAAGTGGGAATCCTAATCAGAGTCATGTCCGAATATTATTTATCTCTTCTGCAAAGCATCAAACATGTAATTGAACCCAGAATAATTAAATAATTAACCACCGCCAGAATTGAATTGAAAGAACATTTCATGTCACAAGTAGACATTTTTAAAGTATATTTTGCACTTGCCTAATAGCTAATAAGCCTATAACACTAATTCCATGGTTTCTTTACTTCTTCAATATTCCCTTTTAAGGATTCAATTGATTTTTTTGGAGTTGATACATAAAAAGGAGTCGTTCGGTAGGATGCATTAGAAAAATTAATATTGTGTATTATTAATGTCTTATTTAGTACATTTTAAAAAAATTATGTATAACTAATGTAAGTATTAATTATATACTCTATTAGGTAATATGTTATGTATCATGATATTAACAATGCAAGAGTTTTTAATGTATGCCTTGACATGGTTAAAAACACAATTGCTCCTCAAACCTTTTCCACATCATTTTCATCATATTTGTAGAGTCAATTTTTTTCAGCATAAATAATACCAGGATAACTATTCTGTTAATCATTTGTCTAATGACACCTTCTTCATAGGAGACAATCTCGTGTTTGCCCTTGATCTCTGATAGAGCTCAACGCAAAGGTAATTTTAAATCATAATTTGAAATTGAGATGTAAATATGACGATGGAGTTCACCCTTTCCACTCTAGTTCCGTTAAGACTCCATCCATTCCACTCTAGTTCCGTTAATAGCTTAACGGCAAAAACAATTACAAGACGATTTACCGTTAGTCAATTCAAACAGGCTATTATGCATATAAGATCAATTTTTATTTTTTTTTTGTATATATGATAAATGTTGAATTTCCTTAGTTTCTTCTTGATTACCTCTTCAACCCCTTTAATAAAAATTCCGACTCCGCCATTGAATTTCATGTGCAAGGAGTGAGGCCTTACCAAATTGATTCACTGGCTTATCACTATTCACTTCACTCAAAAAAGGACAATGAGAATATAAAAAGCATCACTGCAAACATTATATTTGGAGAATCTCTACCTATGTTCCTCTAGACAAGAATAGATTTATTCTTATCTGTATCAATCCAAATAAAAGTTTGTCATTTTGTACTATATTTTTCCTTCCTTTACCTGCCATTCCAAGTGCAATCTGCAACATCAAAATATCAGTGGAAACGATAAAAAAGTAAGCAAAAATATAGAGAGGACCCTACCATTTAAGCATAACCATCATTAAGAACGAATACCAACAACTCATGAAATGATTTGATCATAGATCAAAAAAATACTAGGCAGGCTATACCCCATTAATTTCAAGATTCTCATAAATACATATATATAGTCAAACATCCATTTGATCTCCTCCTTCACCAAGAAAACAAAAATGATGTTTCTAAGCTCAGCAATTCAAGAATCACCCATAGTCTCAACCATATTTACTATACTAGCTGGTGTTTTGATCTACTTGTATCGACCTTATTGGCGTGTGAGAAAAGTACCTGGTCCTCCAGCTTTTCCACTTGTAGGACATCTCCCTTTGATGGCTAAATATGGCCCTGATGTCTTCTCTGTCTTGGCCAAACAATATGGTCCTATCTACAGGTGATCAATTCATCTTCTTTCATTTCAGAAAAGTGTCGTTAATCGGAGTATTCATTCAAGTTTTTACCTTTCTTGAGCAGATTTCACATGGGCAGGCAGCCACTAGTTATTGTAGCTGATGCAGAGTTATGCAGAGAAGTTGGGATTAAGAAATTCAAGGATATACCAAATAGAAGCATTCCATCTCCTATTGCAGCATCCCCTCTTCATCAGAAAGGCTTATTTTTTACTAGGTAAATAACTAAAGTTGATTCCTTTAACTAGAAGAAGGCTAAAGTTGTGTTAATTATACAGGGACTCAAGATGGTCAACAATGAGAAACACTATTCTATCAGTCTACCAGCCATCTTATCTTGCAAAGTTAGTGCCAATCATGCAATCGTATATCGAGTCTGCGACTAAAAATCTTGATTCTGAGGGAGATCTCACATTCTCTGATCTCTCTCTCAAGTTAGCAACAGATGTAATTGGACAAGCTTCTTTTGGTGTGGATTTTGGACTTTCTAAACCAACATCAGACAAAATGAGTCATCATCAAGATGATAGTGAAGTACAGGAATTCATCAAGCAGCATATTTACTCCACAACACAACTCAAAATGGACTTATCAGGTTCTGTTTCAATCATACTAGGCTTGCTTGTTCCGATTCTTCAAGAGCCATTTCGCCAAGTTCTCAAAAGAATCCCAGGCACTATGGACTGGAAAGTGGAAAGAACAAACAAGAATTTAAGCAGTAGGCTGGATGAGATAGTGGCAAAGAGGATGGAGGAAAAAGATCGTGGCTCGAAAGACTTCTTGTCGCTTATAATGCAGGCCAGGGAGTCAGAGAAGTTAGCTAAGAATGTTTTCACCTCAGATTATATCAGTGCTGTAACTTATGAGCACTTGCTGGCGGGTTCTGCAACGACATCCTTTACTTTGTCTTCTATCATCTATCTGGTTGCTTGCCATCCAGAAGTTGAGCAGAAGTTGCTTGCTGAAATAGATGCTTTTGGCTCTGATGATCACATACCCACTGCCAATGATCTTCAGCAGAAATTCCCCTACCTTGATCGGGTAAATGCCAAATTTTTTATATCTTCATCTTCTAAGAAGTTATCATAAACTACAACTAGTTTATTATCTCGTTCTTCTTGTAACTGCTTATAAACTTTAGGTAATCAAAGAAGCAATGAGGTGTTACATCGTCTCGCCCTTAGTTGCCAGAGAAACATCAGCAGAAGTGGAAATTGGAGGCTATAAACTTCCTAAGGTTGGTTAATATCTGTTTTTCCTGTGATGCTTATCATTTTACACAAGATTTCCATAGATTGGGCCCCCACCTCGGAAACCACGGGGGAGGAATAGGTTCTAATCAAATCTAGCTCCTTTTTAGTATTTTATTAACATATTTGCTTACCATTAAGCAGGGAACTTGGGTTTGGTTGGCTCTTGGAGTTCTTGCCAAGGACCCAAAGAACTTCCCTGAACCACAGAAATTTAAACCAGAGAGGTTTGATCCAAACTGTGCAGAGGAAAAACAAAGGCATCCTTATGCAAATATTCCATTTGGAATAGGGCCACGAGCGTGCATAGGACAGAAGTTCTCCATACAGGAAATCAAACTGTCGCTGATTCATTTGTATCGCAAGTACATTTTTCGACACTCTCCCCTCATGGAAAACCCTTTGGAACTTGAATATGGCATAGTCCTGAACTATAAGCACGGTGTCAAGGTTCAAGCCATCAAACGTAAATGAAACTTCCCAACATATCTAATGATGCTATGTGATATACAAGAGACAAGAAATGGTGAGAGCTCAACCTTATGCAAGTTTAAAAATCAAACCTCAATCCAGCCCCATCTGTGAAACAGAACTAGAATGCATACTTGTAACTTTTACTATTTCAAATGCAACTTCACATGTAACTCCACTCCATTTAATGACAAAAAAAGATGTGAAGTTTATACTTAGTCACTCAGTCAAGATGTGAACAACTTATCTCAGTAAATTTATGATAATAAAGCAAATGATCTACATAATAACATCCTTGCTACAATTGACAACTGCAAACCAAGTCCAGAACAAATTAAACATACCTACCAGCTTTTTGAATTTTTTTTTTTACAACAACAAGCTGTTGTAGTCATTCTATTATTACTCAAAGACACAGTTCTGCTTGTCTCCTAATATAGAGAATTTATCCATTCTAGTAGGAAGACAGAGAGGCCTTGAGAAATTGACTGAAGGATTATAACCAGCACAACTCATTGAGTCACCATTGTTTAGCTTAAGAAATTGGAACTCATCCATGGACTGTCTAAGCATTCTCTGATTTCTCTGCTTGGCCTTGGTTGACTCAGTTAGGCTCATGTAATTTGGTCGACTACTATTGCTATCGTCAGTTCTATCAGATGCCAACATCGTGTTTCCAGATATCGGTGTTGTTGATGTGCAGAATGAAGAGGATGCTGCTGAACTCTCATCATATCTAAATTCAGAACTTGGGCTTGAAGAAGAACGAGTAGTATGCCCGACCAGTGGAGGTTTAGCTGATATCCTTTTGGTGACATTGTTCTTTTTCACTTTGACGGAGCATGGTTCAGATGTCGTCTTGTCCTTATACTTGAGAGTCTCTAAGCAAGCCTTGGACTTTGGTGTAGTCTCCAAAGAATCAGTATATGCTTGTTCCATCAATCTGTTTTCCCACGGCCTTGCTGCCATCCAACGTTCTAACCAACTCCATCCGCAGTTACTCTTATCATAATCAAGACTTTTGAGAGATGGAACCGAGATAGTGGTTCTAGAATCAAAATTCTGGCTTGATTTAGACTGCTGCTGCAATAGTTCATAAAGCATCTAATCAATCAGATTACTACAAAGTGAAAATTGTTTGTTCCTAAATAGTCACTCCATTATTTACCTTTTGAACTTGAGAGTATGCAAGTGCTCTTTCTCTCTTTAAGACTCCCTCTTGCCTCATGTGTATCTTTGTTTTGACCTCTTCAAGAGTCCCTTTACTGTCACACCATCCTTCCTGGTAAAATTCAGAAAAGAAGAAATGTGTTTACGAAATTTAACCACTACTTAAAAATCTTTAACCAAAAATTTCTACCTCAGCTTCTTTCATGGGGTCAAGTTTGCCGCGGTGTTCCTCAAGTATCTTCTGCACAGCCTGCCCCTCAATGGACATACGGACACGACGAGCTCTAACTCGGGCTTGTACTCGAACCAGTGCTTGCATACATCTAAGAGTCACTGCAGCCTGCTTTCTTACTTGTCTGCCCCGAACAAGAGCTTGAAGCCTTACCAATCCTTTCAAGGCCCTAAATGCTCTTCTTGCCTAAAATGTCAATTAGACACATCAAAATCAAGATCAATTTGGAGGAACATAGAATACTAAAACAGATCAATCGTATCATTGTTCAAGATAAATGTTAAATTTTTTCAGCAGAGAGAATCAGATGCTGTCCAAACAGATATTTCTGTAAACATTCATAGCTCATGCTCATATACAGAAAAGACAGTAGACAAAATTTCTGAGCCTACTGCTAGTTTAACTTAATAAAAGTCTGTGAATCATAACACATATGTTGTTCAAATGAAAGAATTATAATTGTGTTACAGAGATCTCCCCACTGATCCCTCTCCACCATTTTTCTAGTTGACTCGAACCTCTAGACACTAATAGTAAATTATCAACACAATCATGAAACGGCCATCATGATTCTAAGATAGCGTTTGACCATAGATTTCGTTGAAACAAGAAAATAAATGAATTTTTAAAGTTGTGTTTGGACGTGCATTTTAAGTTGTGTAAGTGATTGGTCTGGGCCAGTTTTTGGAACACTGACCAAACTTCATTAGAAAAAATCTACAGCCAAACGGGAGCTAAGGTACTAGAGCAAAATACTTTGATAAAACAACACGTGGCCAGCAGTTTTCAAGAACAAGCAAATGTGAAGTGCAGAGAGCAATAAAACGAGAAACAAGAAATCCAAAAGGATTACCAAGAATCCACGAAAGGCAGTTTGAATCCTAATTGCAGCCCATTCTTCCCTAACAGCCTTAAAATCTTTAGGAGGAGCTCTAACCACAGTAGCTACAGCAGCTGTATAAGCATCATTGTTCACTGATGAACAATCAGACCCTTCTGACCCAACACCATTTCTCTGCTTCAAACTCTTCCCTCCTCCAACATCACTCCTCCATAGCTTCCATTTCTTCACCTTCTTCTCCTAAACAACAACAAACACAAATTCAACAAAAAAATGGTAATCAAGAACCTTAAAGATTCAATTTTTATCACTTACATGATCCTCTTTTTCAGTCTTCTTGAATCCTATCAATGCTTTCACCCATTTTCCAGAAGCACCCATTTTGTTTTAGACAAGAAAGGTTTCTCACCTTTGAAGAAGTCAAAGCAGAAAGAGAAAGTTCTTGTTAACTAAATGCTTCACTTTGAAGGGAAAAAAGAAGTTAATAGAGACTATTAAGAGGAAAAAATGAATCTTTTTTATTTTTCCTTACTTGAAAACATAAAAAGATTGCAACTTTTAATGGGGAGTTTTTGAGATATGGGATACGTGGGTGTAGTGGGCGTGGGGGTCGGGGTGGCTGACTGCATTGTGCAAAGAGCCGTTGGGTTTTGAAATTCAAAAAAAAAGAAAGGAGAGGGACACTATCGTCTTGTTTGTGTTCCAGTTTTCCCGCTTTGGGGGAATGTGTACAAAAAATGACACTGGTTTTGTTTGAAATTACAAGAATGGGATGGGACCCAAATGCTTTTGTATTTGACCCTAAAAAGGAACGACCCGTTTTATGAAAAGGTGAACATAACATAACATCAAAAAGAAGCGGACAAAAAATCTACAAAATTACTGCTCTTAAGATCTCTTTTTCCCTCTCATTTACCGTTTCAATTTGTTTAATTTATTTTAAACATAAAAAATTTATAATTTCAACTTAAAGATTTATTAAATGTATTAATATATCGTTTAATGTCTTGGTCTTAAACAAATCACTAGAAAAATTTTAAAAATTAAAGAATTGCTAGAAAGTAAAATAGTCATTTTCTTAAAATGAACTGAAAAAGAAAGTAAGTCAAACAAATTAAAACGACGGAAATAATTATTTTGTTGTATTTTCTTCGTTTTATATCAATTAACCTATGTTGATTTGACATAATTCTTATGAAATGTTTTTATGAAAAAATTATTTTAATAAACTAACCTTATTAATGATACAAGAAAAAAATTCTTTTGATATTATAAAATGGATAAATAAAAAAATTATTCTTAATATAAGGACAAGTAAATTGAAGGAGAATTAATACAAACAAACAACATACATTTAAATATGAACAAAAAAAATAGAAAAATAAAAGTATAGTTAATGTAAATTTGAAAAGACAGAATGGTATTGCATTGGATCCCATCTAGGGACTGTCCTATGCTCTGTTATCTTTGGATTTTGGAGCAACAGTCATACCATTCAAATTCAAGTGCTCAATTATTGCCTTATATTTCTACAAATTTACCCTCCAACATTTTCCTTGCCCTTTTTTAAAACTATGTTGTGGACAGATGCAAAAAATTTAAAAATGGAAGTAGAAGAGTACAAATTTTTATCACAAAGGAAAGGTAATTTTTAAGATGATTATTGAACATGAATTTGGTGAAAATGTGTTTTGCAGAATGAAATAATTTGATTAGAACGTTAATAATGAAATTGTCAAGTCCCTTGAAAAATCTTCTAGAAATTATATGTATAAGTTACATAAATCACATAGTGTAAAGATGAAATTACTATCTATCCCTATTTATTTTTTCTAATTACAATAGTCCCTTAAAATTAACTCAATCCGGATACATTAATGAAAGCGCGGATACATTAATACATTAATACAGATACATTATTAAAATAAAGGATTTCTCAATCCGGATACATTAGTGAAAGCGCGGATACATTAATATACAGCAATCCGGATACATTAGTGAAAATGCGGATACATTAATACATTAATACATTAATACATTAATACAAATACATTATTAAAATAAGAGATTTCTCAATCCGGATACATTAGTGAAAACGCGAATACATTAATACAAATACATTATTAAAACAAAGAATTTTAGAGATTTTTAAAAGATATAGGAAAATATGAAAAATAGTTTATTTAAAGCTGTGTAATTTAGTAATTTTTCCAAATTATATAGACCAAGCCTTTTATTCACTTCAAAAAGAATTTGAATAATTCCAAGTGTATAAAAATATTTTTGACATTCTATATAGTGATCAAAAGTTGAGAAGAATTCAAAAAAGAATATCTTGACTTATTTTTTTCTTTTTTTTTTATCTTGACCTTGAACGTTCCTTAAAATATAATACACAGTTATATTAATATTAATGATTTAATTTTAGTTTTTATAATTAAGGGTTCGTTGGGTTGAAAACAAGTTATCCCAGAATTAATTATCTCGAGTTTAATTATTTCAGGATTGCTATGTCACTTTCAATGTGAAATAAAAATAACACTATAATTTTGGAGTAACTAATTCCGAGATAAGTTATTCCACGATTTTGTCAAAACTAAACATGGAATAAACTCATCTTAAAATTAATCATGAAATTAGTTATCCTTTATCTCTGGTACCAACTGAGTCCTAAAAGTGTTAAGCGACATATCACCACTAATCTAAAAAATCAAGCAGAAAAAAACTTAATTATTTTTCAAATACATAAATTGCTTATAGAATAATATTAATAATTATCTCAAACAAAAAGTTTTCAAAATTAATAAAATCTTGTCCATTGTGTCTACAATAATTAACCTAGCTAGTTCACATATATATAGGTCATGCACATCATGCTAATACACTTTTCATACTGGGCTACTATAATTCTGGTTTTAGTACTACATTAGTCACATGCAGACCTAAATACATGAGTGATCCAAAAAAGTAATTAAACTTGTCATTCTAGGTTGATAGTTACTTGACAACCCTAACTCTTTCTTTGAAATTTGAGAACATTTGATGAACCTTTCAACTAAACTCATGTAACCATCACTCTGCTGCTACCCTATTTCATTATGTAAATGGTAAAAGGATCAAAATATATTTAAATTATACGAAATTGAATAAAAATGTTCCCATTTAATAGTTTGATTTAAAATATCCTTGTTGTGAATAGTTTGGACTAAAAATATTTCTATTGTTACTTAATAGATCAAAAAGGTCACTTTTCTAATTAAATATTTTCTTTTTCTTTTTAAACACTTTCTTTTCTTGGTGATGATTTTTACAATTAGACAATGCTTATCCTACCTCAATTCAAAAAAAGATTGAGATATAAAAACATTTTCTATTTTATTAGGAATTTCTTATCGTCATCTGAATGAAAATTAACGAAGGGGTGATGTTATATATATTACTTATATTCAATTAAAATGATAAATGAAGTTCGTTAAATTTGATTTATATCATCTTAAAATTATTTTTGTTATAGATCATACTTTTTGTTAATGGTATAAAAGGAAAAAAATGGTTGTGTATGACCGGTCAAGGATCAATTAGAGTAGCTTGAATATGGACAGTGTCCATGAGTTAGAGTAGAAGTTGATAGCAATGGAGACTTGGTGTTATCTCCTCTATTCAGATTAACAAATCAGAAATAATAAAAGATGAAAAGAAAAAGAAAAGAAAAAGAAAAGAACTATCCGAGTCCACAGAATTCACTGTGTGTCCTTAAAAAATTTAATCTCCTCAAGTATCCGAGGTTGTAGATTAATTCCTCCTAAGATAAAACGGATAAACCATTAAAGAAGTAGCGGTACCTCAAACTTCGATAATTTCAACGAACTCAAAAAGACAGGAACGAATCACACATAGGCTCTATTTTGTTTTGTAAGAAAATATATGCAAAAGAAGGAAAAATTTCATCCTTAAAAATGAGAGAAAGCCTCTCTATTTATAGCCAACAAAGGGTAGTACGAAAATGTGTTAATTGTGCCTTATCGGAAAGGTCACAACTCTTTGGAAAAGGGACAACCTTTCATGAAAGGTCACAATCCTTTGAAAAAGGCACAACCTTTCAAACGGTCACAATCCTTTAGAAAAGACACAACCTTTCGGTAAAGTCATAACCCTTCAGGAGAGTCACAACTCTTCATTTCCTATTCACAGCTTTAAAACCCAGTAATCCCCCACATGAATAGGGAATGACTATTGTTAAAACATATGCATGAAAAAACTGTGTGATTCGTAAGTAAGGATTGATTGCATCTGGATAAGTGGGTTTCCCTTTGAACTTTCCGTAGTGAACATATATCGGATATACTCGGTCAATCGGTAGATTTGATATCTTTGAACCGTCGAGCTTTGGTGTATACCTAGACAACATAAGTCACACAATCAACTCTTGAACTGTTTTTGGTTCTCATTATTTTGTTCGTTTCAGCCATAAACACGTCTTGGTTTATAAGTGCGTAGAGAACTGGCCTTACCAGATTCTCCTTGAAGCGGCTTACACTTCACACTTACATAGGTGATTTCTAAATGTGTTATCCCGTAGATACACCATTTGATATACCCTCTATCAAACTTAGAAACCATTAAAAAGTCCTAACGCCTTTATCCTTGTTAATAACATTGTCTTATCATGAGAATGTACCATAAAAAATATTTTGACAATGTTGGACCGTCATCAATGACTTTGTTTGATCTCCTTGAACCTAGATCTTGGGATCTCCAGTCTTCTAGGTAGAGTTACCGCCACAATGACTTGTCCTTGGCCATAGTTTCATTCCCTTTGATAATCTATCAACTCCCTCTCTAGTTAGGCCTTTTGTAAGTGGATCCGACACATTATCATTTGACTTTACATAGTCAATTGCGATAATTCCACTAGAGAGTAGTTCTCTAACGATACTATGTCTACGTCATATATAACGAGACTTTTCGTTATACATCATGCTCCATGCCCTACCTATTGCAACTTAACTCTCACAGTGTATGCATACTGGTGCTAAAGGTTCGGGCCAAAAAGAATATCTTTCAAGAAATTCTGGAGTCATTCAACTTTTTAACCAGCCTTATTTAGAGTGATAAACTCAAATTTCATAGTAGAGCGAGCGTTGCATTTCTGTTTGGAAGATTTCCAAGAGACTGCTCCTCCACTAAGAGTAAGTACATATCCACTCGTGGATTTTACTTCATTTCACTTGGTGATTCAATTTGCAACACTATATTCTTCCAATACTATTGAATATTAGTTATAATACAAATCATAGTTTTTTTAAGTATGTTTTAAATACTCTAAAACTCTTTTCATTGTCATCCAATAAGTTTGATTGAGATTACTCGTGATCCGACTCAGTTTACTAATAGCACATGCTATATCTGATCGCGTACACTTCAGGATATATATCTTACTTCTCAATACTCTAGCATAATTCAATTGTATGTCACTTTCTCCTTCATTCTTTTGAAGTACAAAACTCACATTTATTGGAGTCTTGACAATATTGAAATCCAAATACTTGAACTTGTCAAGTACCTTTTCAATCATATCAACAACTTTAATGTCTTTCATATCGAAGTTACTTTCTAGCATATGCTTAGTAGCATTTATGTCAGAAATGTCTCTTTTGATGATCAACATGTCATCAATATAAAAACAAACAATGACCTTGTGATTTGGAGTGTCTTTAATGTAAAAATATTTATCACATTCATTAATCTTAATCCATTTGCCAACATGGTTTGGTCAGATTTCTTATGTCATTATTTGGGTGCTTGTTTTTAGTCCATAAAGTGACTTAACAAGTTTACACTTTTTTTTTCTTTACTAGGAACCACAAAGCCCTCAGGTTGTTCCATGTAAATTTCTTCCTCCAATTCTCCATTTCAAAAAGTTGTTTTAACATCCATTTGACGAATTTGAAGGCCATATACCACAACTAGCGCTATTAGCATCTGAATTGATGTAATCCTAGTTAGTGGCTATTATGTGTCAAAATAATCAATGTCTTCCTATTGTTTAAAGCCTTTGACAACAAGTCTTGCTTTGTACTTGTCAATAGTTCCATCGACTTTCTTTTCCTTTTGTAGATCCACTTTGAACCCAAAGATCTATTTCCTGGAGGAAGATCAACCAACTCCCAAGTATGACTGCTCAAGATTGAGACTCATTTTCAAAAAGAAATAGTACATTCTCTGAATCTCTCTATTAAGTACATTCTCCTTTGGTTCTTTTCAAGGTTGTTTAGACCCTTCACTTGACTATCCGACGGTTCGGACTTATGAACCATAAATCGACATTCTTTAATATTTGTAGCATATCCAATGAACATACAATCCACAGCCTTAAGTCCTATTTTGACCCTTTTGGGAATAGGAACTTGAATTTTTCGTGGACACCCTCACACTATGAAATATTTCAAGTTGAATTTCTCTCATTTCCATTTCTCATATGGAATAGACTATATTGGAAATGATATGATCACTATCTTTCAAGAGTTATTGCTTGTATGTACTTTAAGGGGTGACAAACATTTCTCTATCGGAATATAACAAAGCCGGAACAAATAAAACTTTTTGTTGCTCCCTTTCTTAACAAACAAAAGTTTTTTTTGTTGCTCCCTTTCTTAACAAACAAAACTTTTTGTTTCTCTCTTTCTGAACAGACAAACTTTGTGTTGTTCTCTTTTGCTATAATGATAGCTTTCTCCCACAAATTTTGTGGTAAACCTGAACTTATAAGCAGGACATTCAACATATCCTTCAAAGTTCGGTTTTTTCTTGTCAGCAATTTCATTAGATTGAGGTGAGTATGTGCAGTAATTTGATGGATGATTTCATTTTTCAAATATATTTCTGCAAACGAAGATTCATATTCTCCACATCTACCACTTCTAATCATGACAATCTTTTTATCCAACTAATTTTCAACTTCAGTTTAATATTACCTAGATGTTTTTATTGCTTCATCATTTCCATTCAACAAATAAACATAACAGTACCTAGTGCAATTATCAATAAAAGTTATAAAATACTCTTTTTTTCCCACCACGAGATTGTGTTAACTTCATATCACAAATGTCAGTGTGAATCAATACTAAGAAATTAAAATTCCTTTCAACAAATTTATAAGAATGCTTAGCATACTTAGATTCAACACAAGCTTGACATTTTTATTTATTGCGCTCAAAGTTAGGATGAACTTCTAAGTTGATCAATTTTCGCAAGATTTTGTACTTGACATGTCTCAAGCGTTCATGTCATAAACAGTTTGACTCAAGCAAGTAAAAACAAGAAAAAATATTGAGTTTGAAAAGACCTTCCGTGAGGTAACTTTTTCCCACAAATATTTTGTTCTTTACTTTTTATAACTTTGTC
The DNA here is from genome assembly GCA_018342035.1 of Solanum appendiculatum. Lineage (NCBI taxonomy): Eukaryota > Viridiplantae > Streptophyta > Magnoliopsida > Solanales > Solanaceae > Solanum > Solanum appendiculatum. Next base: position 220,838 of record JAGDQO010002205.1, on the reverse strand, counting down.
ATATAAAGACATTGTTTAGAGTCAGCACCTTGCCAGATGTTCTTTCCGGAAGAACCTTTTCATAACCTTCAATTTGGTTATTGCGTAGTTACCCATGAATATAGTCTCATTGGGTCCAAAAAGAGCATACGACTCAAATACTTCTTTTACAACACAAACATGACAATTCACCTTTCACCAATTTTCATACTTTTTCATCAAAGAACACAATTCTTTTGAGCAAGTATATATATAATTTGGTGGTTTTATACTAGTCATATCATATACTAGTAAAGAGAGACTCAACGACCACAATATCAAATAAAGTCCAAGAATTTTTTGGATCTAACATAATACAAGAATGTCATTAAATTTCATATCTTGTACTTTCAAATTTAAATTAGACAGTAAGTCTAATGTTATCTTTATCACAAGTAAAGAACCCCCCACATTTTAAATATGATCTCAAAAATATTTTCCATGTATTTGAAATTATTTTTCACATATTTTTTCCCATGCTTTCAACTTGTATACCATCAAAATACACATTGGCAACGTGAAGCCTTTTTTTGGAGATTTAATCCATAGAAACACCCATTGCAGGCACAAAAATCACTAATTTTATGTCACTAGTGTTTTTTTTCCTTCTGTTACAATTAGACAGACCATTTAGTATTTAGAATACTAACAATAAAGATTCAATCTTTATACAACCTGTTTCTAGTTTAACGATGAAGTTTGATATTCTTCTAATCGTTTAGCCTTAATATTCCTAACGAAGTTCTTTATTTTTAGAACTCTTCAAGTCGAAATATTCATTCAAACAGAGTGTTTTAATAAATTGGTGAATATTCTTCAAACCAAATGCACAGTCTGAATTATTCGATGAAGTTCTTATATTCTTCAAACCAAATTAAAAAAATCAGAAGATTTTAGTCTTAAAAAATTAGACACAATCAAATTTCACACGGAGTAGAAAACTACAAAAAAAAAATTTTCTCCTCCAAAGAATACATATAAATAATAATAAAGATATATTCTGAGATCATCACATAATGAACATCTATCCAAACATTTATGAAATAAATCTCATAACTTATAAAGGATAGAACAAGAAATAATCAAGGGAAATAAAGATAGAACCTGATTTTTTACTCCCATTGAATCATATTTTATCTGTCAGCAATGATTCCATGCAAGTCACTTTTCTTGCTAAATTTTTTTCTTTCCCAGTTTCCATCATATTCCAATTTTCCTTAGAAGATATTGAATTTCAATGAGAAACTAAACTCATGTTCAAATATTGTTAGGAGACAACGTCTGTTCAGTTACTTGTGCAATGCTTGAATGCACTTGGAAAGAAAATAAAAATAATCTTACCCATCCAAGAAAAACTTACTACAGAAAATATACTCGAACATATTAAAGTAGTACTAATTCATCCCAAATCTCTTTTATCATATGATAAAATAATTCTCTTTCTCTTCTTTTTTTTTCTCAACAAAAAGAACACAGAAAATAAAAGTAATTTCCTTACCACAGAAAATACCATCAATAATTAAATTTCTTAAGCTTGTCATCTCCTGTATTCAGATTAGCAAATCAGAAATAATAAAAGATGAACAAAAAAAGAAAAGATCTATCCGAGTCCACAGAATATATACTAGGGCGATTAATGACATGTACGAGGAAGTCAAGACTCGAGTAAGGACAATGAGAGGAGATCACTCAGGGCACTTTCAATTGTGATGAGATTGAACTAGGGATCAACGCTTAACCCATTTTTTAGTCTTGATCATGGATGAATTAATACGACAAATTCAAGGTGAGATGTTATGATGTATGTTATTTGCATATGATATTGATCTGATTGACAAAACTCACAACAAAGTTAACTCTAAGCTGGTAATAATTAATGTCCTTATAAATGTTGTCATATTCACTTAATATGAATTAGAGGGAGTATATCATAAGATGAAAGAGTAGAAGAAGAGAAAGAGTTTGTAATCGGAGACATTTAATATGTCCTTAAATTCTGTCGATTTGCCCCTACGTGCAACCATATATTATAAAAATATACTTGTGATACTAGGTTAACTTGAGCACACATCTCAATTTTGAAATCTTTATCCTCTAAATATTGCTTCTGCTTTTGAAATTTGAAAATCTTTCATGACCTATTCATTCAACACAGCGGCATACCCCCACGTACGTACTCATCACTCCGTTGGCTATTTTACGATGTTATGTTATTGCAGTATTGCACATGCATAGACCCAAAAATGGTCCCTTATGTTTGGTACGAAAGTAGTCATTTAAACATATTTTCGAGTAATTTTGATTTTTAAAATTTTGATTCTTCGTTAAATATTTAATAAAGTTTAAATAGTAATATTTATATATATTTAATAAATTTCTTAATATAAATATATTATTTCAACAAAAATTATTGTATTTAGCATAACGTGTAATAGGACATCTACCTCTGTCTCTGCCATTCAATATATTGTACTACACCCTAGAAATAGACAAACAAATATATAATGTTACACCACACATCATAAACATTAGATCGAAAATAATAGACATTACAAAAATTACACCTCTACTTGTGAGGCTAATAAGATTTTTTTTTGTTATCGAATCTCATCTTGCTCCCATCCATTTTTTTTCATGAATGAATGTAAATTATAAGTTTATAACTATATGTAAGGACCACATAAAGAATAAAGAATGTATACAAGGACCACATTCTCTACGTACACCCATCCAACAAATATCAAACTAGTGTCGCTATCTAAACTTTTCTTCGGTTTGGACATGTGATATGAAGTCGTGATTTTAAATTAGTGTCTAATATGTGATTCAGAAGCATGATTTAAATTTTTTAAAATATAAAACTTGACCTAGAAGTTTATATTTTGTAAAAAAAAAAAGATCCATTATTTTAAGTTTTGTGAAAAGGACTTATGCTCAGCATAAAGAGATTTTTCGTACCATCTGAAAAGATTATATTAAAGAATAATTAGTTATTTCTATTATTAACTGATGGATCTTTATTAATTATGTGTATTTGAAAGTTTTTAATTGAAATCATTTAATTATAAAAGGAACAATAAAGATATGCGACGATTTATGAAAGCGGCACCATATAGGATATATATTCTGATGCCTTATTTATGAAATATGATTTGCTCATTTGGTAATATTGTATAAGAATTGGAGAAATTTTGATAGTGTATCATAACTTGTGGGATTTTCATGTTTATGAGAAAAAAATCAACTTAAAAAATTTAAATTGCAAGTTTAAACAAAACTTCAACTTCGAATTATCAGTTCATATTGCATGTCCAAACATATCGACCCTTGGACTTGAAGACAATTATAAAGTAACACATCTCTTTATTTATTCATTTTCAATTTTTTTTTTCATTCTTAATTAGTTTGTAGAATTAGGGCCTTTTTCATCTGTGTTATAAGTAAATGTGACCTTGACAGTCTAGCTTTATTTTAATCCTACAAAACAATTTTCTTTCCCTTTTGTTAATTGGAAAAAAGGAATTAAGAATAGGGTCCAAATTTAAAATATTAATTTTCTTTTTCCTTTATAATCACATAAGTCAAAACAAGATATTGTGTAGTCAAGCAAGAAACACACAGAGACTCGCATCAAATGTGAGGGTATTAAGGGGTCGTTTGTTTGATAGTTAGAATTATGTCATTATTAGTGATACATAAATTAGTTATATAAAGATTAATTATGTAAAGTGAAGTTTATTTCATTTTCTATTCTACATAATTAATATATAGATTTTTTCATAACTTATACGTATATTTTAATTATATTATATTTAGGGGCCATTTGGTAGAGTGTATTAGAAAAATTAATGCATGGATTAGCTTTGTTATTACTAGTATCTTGTTTGGTACATTTTTCTAGTCTGTATATAACTAATGCTTGCATTATTAGTGTAATGACCTTGAAGGTCAATTTTGGTAATTCTGTTAAATGAACGTTCTACCCCTCTCGAGAGTTGCCCCGAGTCATGTTTGGCTGATATCCGATGTTGGTTTTGCGAAAATTCTTGTTGAGTTGTGGTTTTTGGAAAATTTGAATTCAAAAGGCTTAAGTGGTAAAAAAAATGTGATTTTTGAAGTCTTTCAGAGTTTCGGGACTCGGATGGAAATTTCGTCGATTCCATTAGTTCCGCAATGTGGAAATTGGTCTAGGAGAGTTGACGGAATCAGTTTTGGGGCTGTATCGTGGATTTGAGGTCTTAAGTTGGAAATTGTGAAATTTTGATCATAGGGTTGACTTTGGTCAACATTCGGAGATCGGATGCTCGGATGTGGATTCCGACGAATCTATTGGATTCGGGGGATGATTTTAGGCCTAGGGGTGGCCTTGGTTGAATTTTTAGAGGTCCCGTATTTGTTTTGAGTTTTTAAAGCTTGAGTTAGTTTCATTGTGCTTTATCGGGTTCCGAAACAAGGAGACCTTGAATCCGAATTCCGACGGTTCCATTGAGTCCGGAATGTCAAATTTAGTGGGGTTGCATATCTGGTTTGTGTGCTCGGGATTCCGAACGAATCCCGAGGGTCCATTCAGTGATTTTGTGTTTGGCTTATTTTGCTGTTATCTGGTGCCTGTGGCTTTGGTCTTCGCGTTCGCGGATGGGCTTGGGCGCGTTCGCGGAGGGTCCCACATCTTTTCTCCGTGTTCATGAAAGGTAGGCGCGTTTGCGGAGGGTCCCTTGTCTGTTCTCCGCGTTCACGGAGTTATTGGTTAGCGTTCGCGGAGGTCATTTTTGGGCATGGCAGTGTTAAGTCAGGAAATGTCCCATTTTCATCTTTTTGGAGCTCTCTTGGGCGAGTTTTTAATAGGCTTTTCTTGTGAATCAGTGTGGGTAAGTGATTTTAACCCTTGGCTTTGATTACCCATTGATTTAAGTTTGATTTTGAATTGAAAATTGGGTTTTTGAATTGAGAATTTGGGGGTTTTGATATAACTCTGAGTTTGTGATGATTTGAGGATTTTGGACTGATTGAAACTCCGTTTTTCAAATGGTTTTCTCTATTGGATTGCTAATGCCTTAAAGGACCCTTTCTTGTAAGAAATTTCAGATTCAATAAGTTTCGTTTTCGAAATCGGAGTTTGGGGTTGTTTTACCTTTTCTTTCCGAATTTCGTGTTTTTGGCATTGTTAGCTCCAGATTGTGATTGTGGTTCATATTTTAAGTAGATTGTGGTGCTTTGGATTGCTCTCGGAAAGGAAAAGCTCCGGTTGTGGATTGAGCGTGTTGTGATTAAGGCAAGTGGACCTTTAGAACTTTGTGAACCTCGTTAAATTCCAAACTTCTTCCTTGTATGAGTTGGGGAGTAATGAGATTGAGGAATGGGATGAAATTTTGTATGAAATCAATCTAACTTGATCGATGGGGTAATAAAAAGGCTTATGTGCTAATGTTGTGAACTTTGTGGAATTGTATTGAACTTGTGCGTTGGGTTTTGAGTTGGTAAAGTGCTATGAAGGCATTGATGAAATCGTGAAATTGATAAATATGTCTTTTCCTATTTTGATCTATGGGATTAGACTTTGATATCTTGCTTAGCAATTGATCCCCCTTGTGACTAAGGGAGTAGTGAATTGGAGACTAGGCAATTGATCTTGTTGTAAATGATGTAATTGATGATGTTGATATATTGTTGATAGTGTGACGTGATTTGCATTGATTATAAATTGCGTTGTGATTGTGAACACTATCATTCTCTCATTATTTGTGTGAACATGCTAGTGAGCATTGGTTCTGAGACACTATGATGAGACACTTTAATGATTTATGCCGATGAGAAATGGTTCCGATGGGTATATGGTTGTTGCTCCCAAATGCACACGCAAGTGTACATGGTCGCAGAAGTAATACGTGGTTCTTTTAGGACCGGGTTGTCGTACCCTAGGGACTTATGATCAATGTATATCAATTCAATTAAATCTACAACTTAAAGAACGTATTAACGATATGGTTTTGATTACTACTACTAAGAACAATTTAAATAATAAACTAACTAACAAGGGCAACTATAATTTCGGTGTTTTAATCAATTAAGGGACAATTCCAGGGCTGCAGCATACTTTGGGTTTCATGTATCACATCACATGCAAAGAATCAATTTTAGTTATCATATTACTGATTTACAGGGTTGATTTTATGATCATGATCTCTCGACCTCTAATCGCCTACTCCAACTAGCTGTCTAACTACATCGTTGAGCGGGGATATGCAGTCCTAATTGGCGAGCATTTATATTTCATCCTGTTTCGTAACCAAGCTAGGTGTTCATCCGGGCGTCACTCCTAAACAAGAATCTAATCAAAGTTAGAATAAGCTCTTTACATTCTCTGGTCTATCTACCTCTTCATCTCTCGAGTCCAAGAATAGACAATAGATTTATTTCTATGGTGGCCTAGCATGAAATACTAAAACAAGAATGTAAAAGTAATGTATATGATAACCACTAGTCAATTCAAAGCAAATCAATGTTCAACAATAACCCATAGCTACAGCCCCAGAACAAGGGCTTTTAGCCACTCATAATATTCATAAACTCAACAATAATAAGTTTCATAAAATTCAAACCTAAATAAGAAGTAGAGAATTGAAACCAAAGATGAATTGTAATCCCTTGCTCTTGCACACCAAAAAATAGCTAATCCCTTACAAAATAACCCTAGGATCCTATATATAGAGTTCCCACAAATAATTTTCCTAATTTAGACCAAAATAGGAGTCCTAACTACATCAATTTTTGTTGGGAAGTCGGTTACATGCTGGCGTGGGGCGCCAGGAAGCTTCCTCTGAAGTTTTAGGCTTGGCGTGGCACGCTACCAGTATGCCAAGGCTGCCGCCTCTGAAGTTTTGGGCCTGGCGTGGCACGCTGCCAGTATGCCAAAGCTGCCAGGCCCCATTTCTTCTCTTTTTCCATCGACACTTGCTTCCTTGCTTTGCTCTCATGCTTCCCGCTTCACTTTTTCTTCCATAGACTCTATTTTTCTTCAAGAACTCCTGCATAATCTAATCATATGTTTTAGTGCACAATCATTGCAAGTTACACGAAACAAAACACATTGCTTAAAGATTATTCTCAAACACAAACTAATATGGGCTATTTTTGACAAATAGGCATATAAATATGCGTAAGATCACTACCCAACACTTAAACTCTTGTTCGTCGTCGAACAAACTTTTAACTATCACCTTTTCATCACTACCTTTGAACTTATCTACCCGCCTCGAAATCAACCAAACATTTTTAATCATGCTTTTGTAATACCACCTTATGCAACATTTAACATTTATAACCTCTTTATGCTAGCATACCTATCAACAACATATAACCTCAATGAATGACTCTTTTCATAATTCCGGGCTAATGCAAACATATAAGAACACACCAAATAACAATATACCCAAACATGCGTCATAGATGCCCTCACCAATTTTTGGTATAGCCTTCACTTCTACAAACATTACATTCGCACATTTATGTTAATACAAGGCCCTTTTTCACAAAATTTTCCACTCACTCTCCAAAAGAAGTTCACACATATCATAACATACCATGAGTTTGCCCTTAGTGTACTTTAATTTTCACAAAGTATTACACAAGGAATCAAGAGGACTTTCATTTGGTTGTAATGTAGGCTTAAGGCAAGGGAGGGAATATTTAGAGTTTCATTAGTGACTACGCCTCCCTAATGCACATGTTTTCATTTTAGGACATACAACTTCTCTTACCTCTTCTTTTCTTTTTGTTGCACACCTCCCAAATATACTTCATGTTTCAATATTTTCAAGCTTCGCCTTTTTGTTCATTCACGCACTTGTGTATTTATTATTATTTTTCTTTTCTTTTCTTTTCACAATATTTTTTTTCAAGTGCCTTTTCCTTATGAGATCATGGGCCAATTCACCTCTTTTCTTTAACTTCACCACACTAACAAGCATTTTCACCCTTACTAACTTCTACCATTTCTTACACAATCACTTCATAACATAGTGCATTAAGGACCAACTATTGGGATCAAAGAAGTCATGGTATCAATAAAAGGGATTCGACTCAATATGTAGTTTAATAAAAAAAAATAGTGGCTAAAAAGGCTCAATGAGGCTAACTAGGGATAATTCATTTGGAGGCACACAAAAGAGTCAGAATTGGCTATTCAAAGAATTGCCTCAATCACTTTCCTTAAGTCCTACAAGTTACTCATTTAAGCACACACGGGGCAAATTCTAGCTATCAATCAATGCATGAACTAAGCAATCACTTTCCACACATGGCATCACAACACAAGTAAGGACACAATCCTATTCAGCATGCTCATATAAATCACATTACGGTGTTTCCACACAATTAAGCCCAGTTTCATTAATTCAGAGTCAAACCAAAGAGCTTATGTTTGTTTCAAGGTTTATACTAGCACCCAAATCACACAAACCTCGGACATGAACACTTTGGCAAATGGTAATTTGGACCGTGAAGCTACCCGGATCTTTCAACTTTTTGGGTAGTTTATTCTGAATTCTTGAACTGCACTCCTCCGTGAGCGCCACTGTTTCATAATCAGTCAATCTCCTCTTATTTGCCACTATTTCCTTCACATACTTGGCGTACTTGGGAATTCCCTGCAAAATATCAACCAAAGGGAGATTAATGTGAACTTGTTTAAGGAGAGACAGAAACTTACCAAAGCATTCGTCCTCGTTCTGCTTTTTGAACTTTTGTGGAAACAGAGGGGGTGGTTTTATTTGAGGAATAACCCTCTCAACATTTGCATCTTGAACCACTTCTTCGGATTTCTTTTCTTCTCTCACCACCTTAGAACTTCTCTTCTTTGGAGCTAGTTCCTCCAGTTGTAATCCACTCCTTGTGCTCACCGCATTCAGTTGCCTTGGGTTAGGATCCGTGTCACCCGGAAGACCTCCCGGAGGACGCACATTGACTGCATTAGCCAATTGTGCGAACTGCCTTTTCAGATTTTTCTGCGCTAACTGGGTGCTTCTCAACTCTTCTCCCAACTTCCTATAGTGTTCTTCATTTTTGTTGTTGATTTTTGTACTTAGCTTTTGGAACAGCTCCTCATTAGTCATGCCCCCTTGCTTCGCACCTTGATTATTTGGCTGTTGAAATTGTTGTCCATTACCTTGTGGTCGGTATTGGTTCTGTCCTTGAGCCTGATTTTGGTGTTGATTCTGATTTCCACCCCATGAGAAGTTGGGGTGGTTCTCCAACTTGAGTTATACGTGTTCCCATAATTCTGCGTACCTCCACCTCTTTGGGCATTCCCCAGATAGTTCACAGAGTTTGGGTTTACACCGCAAAAATCAGCCATATGGTCTCCACTTTCGCAAACTTCACACCATCCTTGCGTTTGGTGTACATTATTTACATGTGCTTGTTGCTGCCCGACTGATAACTTCTTGAACTGAGTGGTGAAGTTAGTTGCTAGCGCATCCAATTTTGCATTCAGTGCAGTTAATTGATCCACTTCCAAAACACATGCAGCCTTTGGTGTTGTGTTTCTTTGTGTATCACCATTCCAATCCGGGTTGCTTTCAGACATTTTGTCCAAGAGCTCGACTAACTCATCATAGGTCTTCTCAAGAGCTTGCCCACCTGTTGCAGTATTCAATAGCACCCTAGCATTATATTCAAGGCCTTCAATAAAGGTATGAGCTAGTACCTCATTCGCCTGATAATGATGTGGACACGCAAGCAACATTTGTTTAAATCTATCCCAGGCTTGGTACATGTTCTCTCCGCTTCTCTGCTTGAAACTCAATATTTCACTTCTCAATTTTGCAGTTCTTCCTGAGAGGAAGAATCGATTAAGGAACTTCTTTGCTAATTGATCCCATATGGTGATAGAGTTGGGAGGCTCAGAGTCTAACCATCGCCTCGCTTCTCCCAAAAGTGAAAATGGGAACAAGGTCAATCGCACATAATCAGTTGATACCCCATGTGGAATATAAGTGCTGGTTATCTCCATAAAACCTCCGAGGTGCACTTGGGGATCTTCATGGGGCAGGCCAGTAAATTGTCCATTAGTATGGAAGAGATGCACCATGGATTGTTTCAACTCAAATCTTCCACCCGGTGGTGGTTTCCGTATGCTCGAGGTCATACTGGTGGTGAGTGGGACTGTAACGTCACGAACTGGCCTCGAAGCTATCACTGCAGGTATCTCCATGTGTTCTCTTTCCACGTGTTCTCCACGATCGTCAACCAGATTCTCCTCTCGATTTTCTAGGAGATCTAATCCTAATTCTCGTTGTCGTCCAAGATTCGCCAGCTTTCTTCTTTGTCGAAGGGCTCGTTCGGGTTCGTCTTCTGGTTCAACTAGTTCACCTTTTAGAGCCAGACTTTAGATCCCAATTGCATGCAATACAAAATAGCTAAGATCAAGTTATTAGAACCTGAATAATCACTCGTAGACTCAAAAAAATTAAATATAAATTAATTCTAAAGTCCCTGGCAACGGCATAAAAAACTTATTGCTCCCAAATGCACACGCAAGTGTACGTGGTCGCAGAAGTAATACGTGGTTCTTTTAGGATCGGGTTGTCGTACACAAGAGACTTATGATCAATGTATATCAATTCAATTAAATCTACAACTTAAAGAACGTATTAACGATATGGTTTTGATTACTACTACTAAGAACAATTTAAATAACAAACTAACTAACAAGGGCAACTATAATTTCGGTGTTTTAATCAATTAAGGGACAATTCCAGGGCTGCAGTATGCTTTGGGTTTCATGTATCACATCTCATGCTAAGAATCAATTTTAGTTAGCACATTACTGATTTACAGGGTAGATTTTATGATCATGATCTCTCGACCTCTAATCGCCTACTCCAACTAACTGTCTAACTACATCGTTGAGCGGGGATATGCAGTCCTAATTGGCGAGCATTTATATTTCATCCTGTTTCGTAACCAAGCTAGGTGTTCATCCGGGCGTCACTCCTAAACAAGAATCTAATCAAAGTTAGAATAAGCTCTTTACATTCTCTGGTCTATCTACCTCTTCATCTCTCGATTCCAAGAATAGACAATAGATTTATTTCTATGGTGGCCTAGCATGAAATACTAAAACAAGAATATAAAAGTAATGTATATGATAACCAATAGTCAATTCAAAGCAAATCAATGTTCAACAATAACCCATAGCTACAGCCCCAGAACAAGTGCTTTTAGCCACTCATAATATTCATAAACTCAACAATAATAAGTTTTATAAAATTCAAACCTAAAGAAGAAGTAGAGAATTGAAACCAAAGATGAATTGTAATCCCTTTCTCTTGCACACCAAAAAATAGCTAACTCCTTACAAAATAACCCTAGGGTCCTATATATAGAGTTCCCACAAATAATTTTCCTAATTTAGACCAAAATAGGAGTCCTAATTACATCAATTTTCGTTGGGAAGTCGGTTACATGCTGGCGTGGGGCGCCAGGAAGCTTCCTCTGAAGTTTTAGGCTTGGCGTGGCACGCTGCCAGTACGCCAAGGTTGCCAGGCCCCATTTCTTCTCTTTTTCCATCGGCACTTGCTTCCTTGCTTTGCTCTCATGCTTTCCGCTTCACTTTTTCTTCCATAAACTCCATTTTTCTTCAAGAACTCCTGCATAATCTAATCATATGTTTTAGTGCACACTCAATGCAAGTTACACGAAACAAAACACATACCTTAAAGATTATTCTCAAACACAAGACTAATATGGGCTATTTTTGACAAACCGGCATATAAATATGCCTAAGTTCACCCCATGTGTGGCAGTGATGATTTATGCCGATGGGAAATGGTTCCGACGAGTGATGATAATGCCGATGGGAAATGGTTCCGGCGGATACATGGTCCTTGTGTGGCCCCCATGGGTTTCGGTCTGAGATTCAGCTGATGTGTATCGTAGGACAGATATGCATCATGATACTTGGCATTGCATTGCATTTCATTGCCCTTTTCTTGACTTTGTTGAGTTGTGTTATATCCTGTGACACTGTATTTGATGTACTTGATGCCTATGTGTTCTATTGTTGATATTTGTGGACTGTTGTTGATCTATGTGCGATATAACTGTGTAGAATAGGTTGGGCTGATTTCTGTGCAGGTTGTAATTATGGAGGTTCGGTTGGAAGGAAAGGGGTTCGTGAGTTTAGTTAGGTTGACTTGCTGGGTACTGTGGTTTTGGTACTCACCCTTGCTTCTACATCTGTGTAGGTTGTGAGCCCGGACCATGATTTGATCTCTCTGTCTCTCCCTTTTTCCTCCGAGGCTTCCGTGGATACTTGAGAGGTAGTTGTTTGTTGTCGACGACCCCTTCTAGATCCTTTTCTATACTTTGTTCTATTTGAGACACAAAGAATGTTGAGACTTGTATTTATTTATTGAACTTCTGTATTAGCGGCTTGTACATGTGACAATCAGTCTTGGGTTGGTTTTTGTTTAAGTTGATAGACTTCCGCTTGATTATTTTCTCTTCTTTATTTCTGTTATTTCCGCTCGTTTGGGTTTTAGGCTGACATGTCCTGGTGGGATAGGACAAGTGCCATCACACCCGGTTTTGGGTCGTGACAATTAGTTATACACTTTATTGTATATTAATGTGTGTATTACTAATACATAAAAATTCATGGTATTAATAATGCAATATATTTTAATACATGCATTAGCATGATTAAAGATGCAATTGTCCATCAAAATCTTTTTCATATCATTTTCAGCATATTTATGGAAGGTATTTTGTAAATAAATATTTTTCTTAGAAATTATGCAATACATATTATTTTTAATAAATTATACTAAATATTACATAAAAAATAATCTCAACATAATTAATACAAATATTACTAATATCAGTAATACTAACACATCATATTTAACATTATTTTTATACATCCTACCAAACAAACCCACGGTGTGTTGCATTTCATACATAGCAACTAAACCAAACATTCTAGTAATCTAACATGAATACTTGGCTTTCTAAGGAATCTGTGATTTGGCTGTGGAAGTCTGAATCATCAATAAATAAATGACTTATGGAAAAGCACACGATTGATCAGAAGTTCACTGCAAAGAAAGAAAAAGAAACATAGGCATGTCTATATAGTCAGTCAGACACACAGACACTTGTTTCAAGTCCAATTAAATATTGTCGTTAGAATTGTGCATTTAATGTGTCTTCTCTTCGAGGCTTTGACCAAAAAATTGAATGCCCTTTTACCTCTTTATTCACATTTACTATCTACAACTTGGGATATTATAATACCTTGATCAGACTGTACTACATATACTCTTCTTTTGTTTTCAAAGTTTTTGGTAACAATTACAAACTGGTTTGAGTTAAAGAAGAAATTAAAATCATGTTGTATTTATTTAAAGAGAGAAGTATTAGAAAACTTTTAAATTTGACGTGAATTATTAGATTTATTCCTGAATTATTCATAGTCTTAAAAATATTTTTTATTTAACTAATTAAACTTAAATACACCCATGATCTTGTAACATGAGTGAGATACACCTCTAAATTCTCTCCAAATTTAGGATCTTTTCAACACTTCTCTTGGCTTTTTATTAAGAGTTGTGTGCTCTCACAAGAGTTTGAAACCACTTGCTATGTCATGTGACAGATCAGGGATGTATTGGGGGTGTATCTAAGTTTAATTAGTCAAGAAAAAAATGTTTTTATGACTGTTAATAATTTGAAGACAAAACTAATAATTTGCGTCAAGTTCTGAAGTATTTCAATACTTCTCTCTTGTTTAAACCATCGGACATGTACAAATGTTTGTAATCATTCTCAATCGTGCATGCAACTGAGTTTTTTGTTTTTTTTTCCCTTTTTGGGTTTTGACTCATTTTTTCAAAAAATAAATGGGATAAAGGCTTTGCAGAGATGGACCTGCAGAACTAAAACCCAAATCTCAAAGAAGAATACTAGTGTGATTTAAAAGAAAAAGAAAGGGATATTTGAAATGCTAGTAGCAAGTTCAGTATTGAGTTTTTTTGGCAAACTACATAAATCTCACAAGTTTAGGTTCTAATTACTAAGATTCTCAATAGTTTTAAATATTACTTTCTCTACCATATTTTGTGCTTAGGATACATGAGTCTAAATCCGTGAGATACATGTATTTGCCAAATTTTAAAACCGAGATACATATTCTATTACTCCCTCCGTTCCTTTTTATATGTCATTCTTTTCTGTAAATAGTTGGTCCATAATACTTCTCATTTCATAAAATCAATGCATAAGTTACCTTATTCTTCCAATTATATCCTTGATAAAATAGTTAATTAGTCTTGAAAATATATAATTTGACCAACCTAGGAAAATTAATAAGTAATTAATTCATACATTGATTAATTACTCTCTCCATTCACTTTTCTATAAAGTCTTATTTTGAAAAAGAAATCTCAACAAACAAATTAAAAATAAAAGATGGAGAAAAAATTAAAAATAATCTTGAAAGTTGAAGCTTTAACAAAAATTTTAAAATCTTAGATCAATTGGTGAAAAAATTTTGCTCCAAAAATAAACTCAAAAATTTAAATAGTCATCCAAATGCATTTTAATTTTTGAAATCTAGCATATTCATTATTTATTGAAAAGTTGACTTAAGAAAACATTAAATAAGGGTAGAAGGGTAAAGTTACTTAATTTCTTAAAGCAAGTGCAATCTAAAAATGTGACATATAAAAAGGAACGGAGGGAGTAGTTTAAATTAATTGGTTGTAACTGATTTCCTTAATTAGAGGAGTAATTGAGGATTTTTAGAATACATGGACAATTAATTGTGAAAATTAAATTAATCAAATCCCTTAATATAAGGCGGAAATCAAGGAGTGTATCTATCTTTAATTAATTTTATTCTATTATTGTTTGAAATAATAAATTCATTAATATTATTAATAAAAAATAAAAACATATATATCTTGGTCGTGTAATTTAATTATTTTCATTTTATTACTCTTAAAATAATAAATTCATTAATTTGATGTATCTATTATCAATATATGATGTATCCAACAAACTAAATACTTAGATACATGAGTATCATACAAGTACTTTCATATGTGTCATAGAAGTATCTAGTATTAATTTCATGTATTTGTTATATGTATCTAGTATTAATTTCATGTATCTATTTATATGATCTAATATTAATTTCATGTATCTATTTATATGATCTAATATTATTTCATGTATCTTTTATATGTATAATTTGATGTATCAAGTATCAATTCCATACATTATATCCAAAAACATGTATCTCAAATACATAGTAAGCATATACATCTAATTATGTGTATCTAAATATGGAATATAACTAAAACAAATGAATTTAGGAACAAATCACGACTATAGAGTATCTATCGTATCATTAATAATAAAAAGGTAAAAAATTTCAAAATTCTTCCCTTTCTTTAGCATCTGATTTTTTTTTCATAGATACATATAATCTTAACTCAGATACATGAACTCTTAACTGGATACATGTACATCTAATACCCTTCGTATCTCTCTCCTCTTCAGCAGAGAACTAATACCCTTCGTATTCTGATCTCCACTTATTGAAACTTTTTGATTACGTTCATGGCTGGCCAAGATATCTCACCGCGGCAGTGTTTGCTTCACTTTTTGATTTGTCGATATTGCTCACTGCTCGCTGCACTTAGATTCGACGGACCTCAGCCAGATCTATCGAAAATTCAACATGAACACTCCTCCAATTGAACCTTTCGACCTCCTAATCGCCTCTGCCAGTCCAGGTGGTTTCTCCACCGTCGACGCGATCTCTGGATAGTAACAATTTGAAAACAAAAAAAGATATAGGTTAAATCATATGAATATGCATTGATACATTTAATTTAAGGAGGGTAAGAAGCAAGAAATTGATGAACCACTTGTACATAACATCAATAGCAATTTTCTAGATTGCATGGATTCTAGTTGTTGCGGCAGAAACTATTTTAAGAGTAAAAAAATTGACTAATTGATAGTTAGTGTGGGGGTGCGGGGTGGAGGTGGGGGGAGAAATATTGATAGGGTTGGAGATTGATTGTTATTTAAACTTTAATTGTGAAATTTAAATGTAAAGATAATTAGTCAATTCTAATTTTAAGGAATGTGGGTATCTTCTGATTGTATCTTTAATATATGGTATAAAATATTAAAAGTGATAATATATGTAATTTATCTTTTTTTTTACTATATCATGCTCCCTCTGTCCCATATTAACTGATCACCTTTCTAAAAATACTTGTCCCAAAATATTTGATCACCTTACTAAATTAAGGAAGCATTAATTGATTTTTTTCCATATTACCCTTGCCATTAATTCTTTTTTAAAGTGTTCACACTTGTTTAAAAAGTTCCAAAGAAGTTCTTAAGGGGTGAATTGGTAAAGTTACCCTTTTATTTATGATTTCTTAAGCATCGTATAAAATAGAAAGTGATAAGTTATTATGGGACGGAGGGAGTAATTCCTAGCTATGAGTTTCTTGGGTTTTGCTAATTGGCTTCAGGAAATAGAACGTCTCATGCAAAGGAATGTGATTTTTAAATTGATTTTCACCCCAATTTTACTTTAAAAATCAAACTTCTCCTCAACTTTGAACTATCATCAAACTCCCCCTTTATTTTATGCATTTTCCATTTTACCCTTGTTGTACCATATATATGTAATACCTCTTTATATTATATAGAATTTTATTTTTTAATCTAGGTATTTATAACTTTTTCTTTAAGTTCATTAATATTATAAGTAGAATAATATTTTTATGAATTTGTCACAAAATTTAATATTATTTTTATGACCGCTATTTCAATATAATATGCATTAATTGTATGCATATGTAGGCGTATATTTTTGTCTTCCTCCACTCTCTACTACATGCGTTTCATATTACTTAATATGACGCCCCAAAAAAAATTTCATTAGAGATGTATTTTACTAACCTAACATTATTAATAGTGCTTTGAAACTTTGAATTTGATTATTATTTTATGCAGTTATTTAATATTAAGGGTAGAAACAAAAAATATTAAAAAATTCTTTTGATTTCATTAATTGGACAAGTAAATCAAAACAACTATTTTTAGAATGAGGATCAAGTAATATAAACTTCCGGAGAATTCTCTATTGTCTATATAAATAAGCAAGTTTTGATTGACATTAGTGGAGTATTACATAAATTATAGTTTAAAATAATTTAAATTTTAAAAAATACAATCTTTAGAAAGTTGACCTTAATTAAATTAATTATTTTATATTTCCTACATCGAAATATATTTGTATAGTTATCATTCTATGTTATTTTTACTTGTGTAAATAAATATTAGAGTTTTGATTATTATTAATAAAAATAATTTTTTCATTATGCTAATTTACTTCATTATAAAACATCATTAGCTCATATACTTCATTAATATTTCTCAATTTTTTCGTCCAAAAAATAATGTTTATACTTTTATGAAAAATTTGTTACATGAATTAAAAAAAATTATGATTTTTAAAGAAGTAAAAAAGAGTTGATAATGAAAAGTTATGACATTCAAAAAATTTAATTAGGATAAAGTGGGGAGTTTGATTATTGTTCAAAGTTGAGGGGGGGTTTGATTTTTAAAGCAAAGTTGCGGGGTGAAAATTATTTTCACTCTTTTAAAATTGGTTAGAGGTATGCAAGTATTAATAATGTACAAAATAATTATGAGTAAATTTATGTATTATTTTATGTAGGTATTAGTTATTCAGAGATTAGTTACTCATATATTAATTATTCCACCTTCTATCATGTATAAAATAATATATATTACATAGATTTCCCTCGTAACTTATAAATGTATTAGTTATGTGAGTTTCGAAATTGTTAATCAAACGTCATATTAATTTTATACATGAAAAAAATTATTTTATATCTACCTAAAAAACATCATATAAGTTATACGAAAATTAATACATAAATAACTTGTTTCTTATCCAGCTATCAAACGGCCCCTAAATATATCTCAAAGATTTCACATGACTCTTCAATTAATGGCATATGTATGATTTTGTAAGAGTATATTGCGACAATTTATCTGGTACATATTAGGTCACGATTTTACTATTTTTAGAAAAAAATCACTTTTTGAAATGTACTAAGTACAAAATAATTTAGAAAATATACTTAAGAGGAAAGAAAGTCCACAAGGGACTCGAAAGGCATTATGTGACAAAAGAAATAAAAGAAACAAGTTAGTGATCTACACCGAATAAATTTTAAATTAACTAACACGTATTGAACAACATACAAATATTCTATTAATATCAATCACTTTCCAGTGAACCCAAATCCTAATGAAAGGGAGAATTAATGTAGGGAGATAAAATCTCAAAGGCAAATATTATGCTTACATTCTGACAAGCAACCACTTAAATCTACATAGCACTATATAAATTATTGTATTTTTAATATATGAAGCTCAAGGCAATATATGAGTCAGCAAGCACAAGGTTGCATATATGTTTAAGAACAAAATGTACTAATCTAATTTCTCGATATATAGATTAGAATTCCGGATAGATTTAATAAACTGAGAATTAACTGATATATATCGAGTAATTTCTAGATTCCTCTAAAACAATCAGATCATCCAAGAACTGCTCAAGAAAACTGTTGAAACCCATATGACAACATATATTTAGCACTGTATGGTCGTATCTTTGAGATCCCCAACAAGGTAGTAGAAAAAAGAAACAGGTCATTTGAAAGCATTTTTATTGTTTTAGTGTTTTATACACTATTATAAGCGATTTTATCAATACTACGTATATAAATGGAAAATAAGTCTGATCATTATATTTTATTTTAATAATTAATAAGTTAAAGTGAATTTTTACCAAAAAGTTAAAATAAAAAAGGTAAGCATAATTTGTAAACCAAATAGAATATGAGTGTTATAAAGCTCAATCCGAAGAAAGATTTGTCAAATTGTCCCTTTAAATAAAGGCAGCGTTACCTGAATTTTGTTGATAAATCACAAAAAATTATTATAATCACAAAAAAAAAAAGGCCTCCTCTCATATCTTAGCAAAGTAAGCAAACTACGGAAGCATTATAGTAATTCTAAGAAAAATGTTGTGAAAGATTTGGAAGTATTTAAGTACCTTGGATGTTGCCTATCAAGCACTATATGATATATCTAATTATATTCGATATAAAAAAAAGTACAAATCAAAACACAAAATGTTGATAAACAAAAATATCTCTGAATTGTTGACCGGCTTTTTTGTCATTTGGAAACTAAAATATTTTTTCTAAAAGATAATTCCCTCTTGGATAAAATTGTTACATTGTTTAATATGAATTGGCATGGACTTCTAATACATATCAAGTTCCCACATTATTTTTTTTTTTTTAAAAGCTACAGACAAGTGACTGGGCTTATTATAATACAAATCAGAAACAAAGTTTAGATTAGGCCCAACAAGACCCTCTCTTAAAACAAAAAGAAAACAGAAAAAAACTAAATAATAATAATAATAATAATTAAATAATTAAATAATTAAATAAAAAGACAACACTCCATCAGCAGATTTGGAAAGTTCCAGGAGCCATTCCTTCATCTACTCTCTTCTCACAATAGAGCTTCAACAATGGCGCGTTCCGTCAAATTCTTCCGAGCCAAAGAATGTTGATCGCTTTATGGGCGTTGAGACACCCCAAATCTTGCTCGTAAGATTTCCTTAACAACTAGCAAGACTTCCATTGACCTGATGCTCCATCGATTTCCTTTACCACTCGCAAGTTTGAGCTCTCATATACATCAGCTAAGTATCTTTATCAGTTGTCTTTTTTCATTACATTGGTATTAGCTTTTCAAAGTCTCAATGGTTTGAACCCCAATGGGATTGATACCACCATTAAAGCCTTTAATCAGTTAATACTACCAGTCTTAATAAAGAGAACTTCTTGTGCTTCCCCTTCTAGGCTTATGTCGATTCGATTGGAGTGGACTAATATCCACAATAAGCTAATGCCTTGATTTGGTACCATTGGACGCCCCAAGCTCTCACCAGGCGTAAGTACCGAAATCTACTGAATTTACTTCAAACACTAGCTTAGCTTTATACAAATATTACCAACTCTTTCACAAATCTGATTGTAATTCGAAGAGGATTTTAATGTTTGGTGTTGTTGTTAGTTGTCCATTTATTCCTGCACCTTTCTTCTTATATATGGTGTTCCTTGTTTATCTAGATTGAGTAATTTTCTTCCCTCGATTGGAATATCTTGAAAATGGTTGATTTGAAAATTACCTGCAAAAGAGAAAACTAGATTAGTAAAAAAATCAGCAAGAGCATTTCCTTCCCTAAGGGAATGCTTTACTCTTGTTGAAACACTTCTTCTCAATCTTCTGATGGTACTGACTTCCAATACCACATTCCAGGGTACATCCCAGTCGCCCTCAATTATATGAACCATAGCTAGTGAGTCTGTCTCAATAATAAGATTAGTAATACCATGCTCACTACAGTATGAAAGACTTTCCCTTATAGCTCTAGCTTCTGCCACAATGTTTGTAGTATCCTGAATTTTGAAACCCTTTGCGACCACCAGATTTCCATTATGATCTCTAATACAAAACGCTGCTGAACTAGGTCCAGGATTTCCTTTTGATGCCCCATCAGTGTTACACTTCATCACATTATTAGGAGGAGGTTCCCATCTGACAATTTTATACTCAATCATAGGCCTGTATTGCTCCAATTCTGCTAGAATATGAGGCCAAGAATTGCTGCTACAGTTTAACTTAAATCTGACATAGATAAGCTTTAAAACTGTATCAATAATACCTGATATTACTCTAAAATCTGGAAAAACAGCTCCATGTAAAATAGTATTTCTCCTTTTCCACATAAACCACACAATGATATTAGGAATAGCCTGGCACACCAATTTTACTCTAGAATTTCCATCAACATCCCACCATAATCTTATGGATTGCTTTAAGTTAAGCATAGGATCTAGGATTCCCGATGCATACCTAAAATAATTCCATATTCTGGTAGCTACTTCTCCATTAAGAAAGAGATGCTCAATAGTCTCTTCTACAGGAATAGCAGAACATCTACAGTCACTTGAACAATCTGGATTCCATCTATGCATTAAAGATGCCATGGGAATCTTTCCAAATCAAGTCCTCCACATCAAGAATGAGATTTTGAATGGAATTCCTTTTATCCATAATTTTTCCATGTCTTCAACTTTGTCTTTCTTGTTCCTCAAAAGTCCCCAAACTGATTTTACTGTGAATTTACCATTACTGGTTTCAGTCCACCAAGCCTTATCAACTTTATTACTGATATACGCAGGATGCAGATTTGCTTGAACATGGTCCACCACATATTCAGGCACAAAATCTCTCATTATTGTATAGTCCCATCCCTCATCCTTTAAAAATTCAACAATATCTTTCATAGGATAACAAGTGTGCACATCTGAATCATGTATATGTAGGGGACCCAAGTTAGACCAGTTGTCATACCATATAGCAGAAGTGCTTCCTCTAGGTTCCCACCACATATGTTTTTCCAAAAGATCCCTATTTTCGAGCATGTGCTTATATATTTGGGAACCTCCTTTCCATTGAACTAGTGCAGGAATTTGCTTCTTACAATACTTAGTCCACATAAATTTAGACCATATTGTATTTTGTGTTCTGAAATTCCACCAAAGTTTTGCATACATAGCCTTTGATGCATCAAAAATAGACCTAAATCCCAGACCTCCTTCATTTTTAGGAAGACAAACATCTATCCATTTGGACCAATGTTTATTTCTGCTATTTTCCTTATTGCTCCAGTAGAATTTAGCGAAAATTCTATGAATTTCTTTTATCACACACATTGGAGGAGTAATAGCAGAAAGTACATAGATGGGAATGCTTTGAAGAACACTTATAAGAAGTACTTCCTTACCCCCATATGAAAGCATTCTACCTTTCCAACTCTGTAGTCTACCTTTGATCTTGTAAAACAATTCTGAATAATGCTCCTTTCTCTTCCTACCATGAGTAATGGGGCACCCTAGATATTTCATAGGGAAATATCCTCGTACCATACCAGTAATATGCTCCATCTGATTAGCCACGGCTGCTGCTGCATTCTGGTGAAGATAATAAGAACTCTTTTCCTTGTTAATCTTCTGACCTGATTGTTTCTCATAGTCCTGCAGAATAGACATAATTTTCTCTAGAGAATAGCCATTAGAAGAAGTAAAAATAATTGTGTCATCTACAAATGCTAAATGATTAATGTTGGCACTCCACTTTGGCAACCCATAACCAACATACTGGGGATCTTCAAAGAGTGTATTGAGAGCTCTAGATAGAACCTCAGCTGATATTATAAACAAAGCTGGAGATAATGGATCTCCTTGTTTAGCACCCCTTGTAGAATGAAAAAAACCATGTGATTGGCCATTAAGAAGGACTGAGTAGTAGTTGTTAGCAAGTAGCCTCCAAATCAAATCAACCACTATATTCGAAAAACCCATTTTTCTTAGCACTTTCATTAGGAAGAACCAAGAGACCCTCTCATAAGCCTTAGACATATCCAACTTAATGATCACATTTTCAGGTTTGCCTCTCTTAGTAATATCTGTAACGAGCTCCTGGGCCAGCAAGACATTCTCAATAATGCTTCTACCCTTAACAAAGCTAGACTGATTAGAAGAAATCAATCTTGGAAGAACCTTTTTCAGTCTATCATGTATTATCCTGGATAGAATCTTGTTAATAAAGTTACTCAGGCTAATAGGTCTCATGTCTGAAAAGGATTGAATGTTATCCTTTTTAGGTATAAGAATCAAATTACTGTGAGTGATGGACTTAGGTAAAGAACTTCCAGAATAAAATTCATGCACCATTCTACAAATATCTTTACCAACAATGTTCCAAATCACTTGATAGAATTTACCTGTAAGTCCATCTGGCCCACTAGAACTATCACCATTAAGCTTATATACTGCATTCTTCACTTCTTCTTCATTTGGTACAGACCCCAATTCAGTATTCTCCTCTTCAGTGATCAACTCTGGGATGTGATCTAGTAGAGTAACGTTTGTTTCATCCCTGTCTTGTTGGAATTGACTCTGGAAATAACTTACTGCCTCATTAGCAATTTCATCCTCGTTCTCTAGCCACTGCCCCTGTGAATTCTGCACTCTGGATACTCTCATTCGTTGTCTTCTTCCTTTCACCAAGCTATGAAAGAATCTTGTATTTCTATCCCCACTTTCAAACCAGTCATACCCTGCCTTTTGTTGCTAAAATTTCTCTTCAATGTGAAGATATTTAGAATATTCAGATTTGGCCCTGTGCATAATAGCTCTGTTTTCTGGAGAAGGATACTCCTCAAAGTGTTTTTCCTTTATTAGCTATTTCCTCTCGGATAATGATCTGCTGAAAGATATCTCCAAAGGTATTCTTGCTCCAAGAAGAAAGAGCATGTTTTACCTTCTTTATCTTCCTCTTTAAATCTAAAAAAGGATTTACAGATATTTCATCATCCCAATTCAATCTGACAACCTCTTTAAATCC
Organism: Solanum appendiculatum; assembly: GCA_018342035.1. NCBI lineage: Eukaryota > Viridiplantae > Streptophyta > Magnoliopsida > Solanales > Solanaceae > Solanum > Solanum appendiculatum. The sequence continues at coordinate 197,204 of JAGDQO010002205.1, read as the reverse complement.
CCTATGCTCAGTCCAAAAATTCAAGAACCTAAAAGGTTTAATGAACCTTGTTTCCATGTTTTCACATGAAAATAGAAGCGGGGCATGATCCGAGCCAGTTCTTGGAAGATGCTCCACTTCTGTAAAATTGAATTGACCATGAAATACATTATTCATCAAAATTCTGTCTAATCTCTCAAATATGCAGGCACTGTCTGCTCTACCATTCCACCACGTGAAATGACTGCCTTTGAATTGAACTTGATACAATTCATTTGATTATATACAATTTTGAAAGTCTTCCACATCAACCCCCAATACTGGTAAACCACCAATTTTTTCTCCCCAATTAAGAACCACATTGAAATCTCCATGGGTGATCCATACCATCAGCAAGTTGAGTTATATCCTCCCAAAGCTCTAATCTCTGATTTGGATCACATTTAGCATAGATAATAGTAACAGCCATAATAAAATCAGTGGCTAAATTTCTTATCTGTACAGTAAGTTGTTGATCAGAGTTTCTCACTTCTACTACATCGAATCGTTGATTAACAAATAACCAAATCTTCCCATTATTGTTTGCATACCCCTTTGCCATTTTAAGCCTTCTGTTGAATTTATTCAAGCATCTTACACGCTGAAATGGCTCCATCAAAGCCACAAAATTGAATGTGTGAAAGTTATGTAACATCTGGACTCTTTGAAAAACACTTTGAGTCCTCACAGACCTAATATTCCATATGAGTGCTTTCATAGGGAATATTGTTGTTTATTAGTCACCTGCCTTTTAGGCTGAGATCTGATGGGTTGATTAGAATCTCCACTACCATGCTTTTTTCCTTTTCTTGTAGACTTCATTTCTTTAATACTTCTGGGAGAAATATCCGCTTCTCTATAATTGTGATCATTTGTTGCCTCTGATTGACTGTTATTTGTTCGCATCTGCTCAACTTCTGACTCTTTGTGTATGAGGATATCATGAAGTACCTCATTTGGAGATTGAGGTATCTCCATTTGAGTTCCATCTGCACTCATAGCTGTTGTACAGTCCATCCCTCATTGCCTTCATTTACTTCCCTGTCAATCCCCTCAATTTTGCTCTTATTTGCTAGCTGATTTTCACCTTTATTGACTGTCTCTTTTTCCATCCTCATGTCACTAACTTGCTGATTTAACTGATCTTTTGGTTGTTTTGCAGGGCTCTTGGAATTTGCACAAGAAGATTCTGAATCATCCACCGAAATATTCATAGTCTTCATAAGTTCCCTTTGCTCTCTTGAATTACTGCCTTTTTTCGTGCAAACTTATGCTTATTGGACTGTTGTGGATAATATTATCATACTGGTTATCCACACCCTCAATTGCCAATGTTTCACCACATTCGGCTATAGATTCCACCTTGTCATGACACTCTTGCATACTAACTTCAGTAGCAACATTATCACCAAATTTAGTTATGGGCACTCCTTCCATTTGTTTTTCACCTTGTAATACTGGACCAAAGGACTTTGTAAACCAATCTTTTGCTGATTCGCCTTTGTTTTCTTCTGTGTTGACTGTTTTATCATTATTGATCTCCTCCCCATTGTTAGTATCGTCTTCTCTTGTGAGTACATCAAATTTATTACCCACCTTAGTGATGGGTGCATTTATTTTTTCAATATTGGTTCCTCTTCTATCTTTGACTACATTCCAGTTACCCGGATCTCCCACAACTTTTCCACTTGTAAGTATTCTAGCATTCCCTTTTTGTAATAGAGGATGTAGCTCTTGTTTACTTTGATTCTGCTCCCCCTGTTTTGCTGGTTCTTCCTTTCTTCTAGCAATTTCCCCCGCTTTACAGTTATCTTTATTGTGCCCTTGCATCTTGCACTCAAGGCAATATTTCGGTACATAATCATATTGAATTTTAATCATATTTGACCCTATCTCTCCCGTTTCTGGATTTTCAATATTCATCTGCAACGAATTTGGGAATTTGCCTTTGAGATCCACCAGCACCTTCATGCGTGCACAACTAGGTCTTGTCTTTTTTATCGTTGCTTGATCCAAGTGGATTGGTTTACCAACTGCTGAAGCAATTGAAAACAGAACTTCCTAAACAAAGAAAGTTAGCAATAGGTTAGGGAAACATAACCTATAGTGCATTAGCCAAACATAAATAGTATAGAGTATATTCTATTTTGCTATGTAAGCCTTTTTATACTTGATAGTCTAAATTTGATGTGTCTGATGTAATTATCGTTAATGTTATCATGTATTTTTGAGCTAAATATTGGAAGGATAATTAGTACATACTTAATTAATAACCTTGTTGGAAGAATTGAACTCACCGAAATAGTTAGAAGACTAAAAGTGCATAACATGAACTTTTAATATGATTGATACTTTGTTGTGGCTATCACCTAGTAATACATGATTGCTTTTAAATGAGATATAGTTAATTTAAGGAATGCATAGCAAAATAAAAAAGAAAAGGTATTAAAATTTCCTATGTTGACCTACATTAACTTTGATCAGCATTATTGATTATTTTTACACTTGTTTATCTTTCACTATCTAATCATTTACTTCTTGAATTATTATAATATGCTATATGTACGAAAAAAAACTTGTTTTGTAGTTGCTTTAAAAAAAGGTAAGCAAACTAATATTTGAGAAGTATTCTATTTTCTTTTGAAATCATCAAAAGGATTTTTCTGTCATGAAGGATTCTTTGAAGAGGCAATGATATGTTATTTAGGTTGGCAATTAACAAAATTGTCAATGGTAAGCTAATTATATATTTTTGCTTTATAGTAAGTTTTCTTCATAATACTAATTACATTAATTCTGATTTATATATCTACAAAAAGAGTAAGCTAATTTCTGAAATTCATAAAATATATGCTAACATATAACCTACATGTCATTCAGACAATTTTATATGTAGACTTTATTAGGTCCACTTATCAAGTGTTTATTTAATTTTTGGTTTTTGAGATATCATTTTATTTATTGTGATGATTAGTGTTTACATCTAGTTGCTTTATCTTCAAATTACAATGGAAGAAAGAAATTTTCTTAACTAGCAATAAATGAAGTTAATCTTGAGAATTAATTTGTTGGACTTTCAATAAGTGAATTATTCATAAAATATGTAAGTTGAAAAATAGTATCCAGAGCCACCTATGAGGATCAATTTTTCTTCGTTTAGCAAAGATAATAATTTGTATATGATCTTTGAAGTGTTATTATGACTAAATTTATTGTGCTATTAATAACAAAGTGACAATATTTTAAAGGCTTAAGGGTGAATTTTATTTTATTTTGAACTATATATAATGTCACTGATTGAGGGTAAGGTGGTCGATTCAAATTTCATCGCACCAAAAAGGCAAGACGTCGATTAAAGTCTCGATGCACCATGATGATAAGATTTTGGGTTCAAGTCCCACTAAATATGGCCAACAAGCCTTCTTATAGAAAAAGGCATTCGGTTCATATTGATGATATAATGATGAATGAGCAAACTAATGCGCTCTCGATGAAAAATTATGAAACACATAATTTTGCTCCATTCTCTAAAATGAATGTGGTAGTAGTACATGATAAGTTCGAAAGATGACAAAATCACTATTGTGATTGTATAAATGAATATGAGTATGTCAAAGGACAAAACATCATCATTATGATAATTATAAAAAAAAAGAACATTATGAGTTCTCAAAATAGTCCTTCAAAGAGTGAAGGTAATTTTTGCCATCAAATTTGGTATGAAAGGTATTGGGCACGCGATTACCGTGCAAACTAATTTGATTTTATAAATCCCCCATCAAATTAAAGAAATATAAATTGAAGGTGCACTTGACCTTTCAAAGGTGATGTTGCGATATGTCATATGAATATGATAAATTCCAAAGCATGACAATGAACTTCTAATGAAATTTTTTTTATAAAGCATGTATATATGATTATAGTCCATTCCTTGAAGAAAATGTGACTTGTGATAAGTATCATGAAAAGTAGACCATTCTTGAGAGTGAATGTGTCAAGAAATGATGAAAATTATAAATAAGAACATACTCATGTATGATTTAATAAATACCATAACTCACCCCTATGAGAGGTTAGAGAGAAATAAAGAAACTTTATTTTGGTATAAATGGTCATTGGTCAAGTACTTTTAGTACATCATAAATATTATGGTATGTTTTATTATGAACTACCAAAAGGATAAAAGAAGGAAATAATTCTTGGCCACAAAAATTTGTCATTGGTTATGTATCTCTGTATGTCAAAAATATTTTGTCAGATATTAAATAAAAAGGGAGGAGATACTAATGACAAAAGTAAATCAAGAAACAAGTTTTACTTGTAATGATTTTGACCATGACAATAATGATATAAATTTCTCCTTGAAAGAGATGTTCACCACACAAACAATGTTATGAAATATGTGGTAGTATCCAATGTTAATTGTGAGCTTTGGTGAGCTACTGTGCTACGACCCAAAGAAATAAAATTGCACATGATATAGAAATTATAGTTAGTCTGAAACTTTTTAAGTTTCAAAGAAATAGTCAAAGAAAAAAAAATTATATTGAGACTATAAAATATGAAAAGATTTAAGATCTTCATATTACTACAATCAGAGTGGATTATAAATATGTGAAAGATTACCCATTTTTCATATTGTTTGTGGTACATAAATATGAGCATGATGATGAAATCACATGCAAAAATAAATTAGAAATTTATTGAAATAAATATCAGTTGGCATGATCGGTTGACCATCCCGGCTCAAATAATATACGAAAATAACTGAGAATTCATGTGGTATATATATTGAAGAAATAATAAATTCTTCAAGAATTCTCTTGTAATGTTTGTTCTCATGATAAAAATTATCGTTGTATCAGTTAAGGTTGAAATTGTATCTCCTGAAATTTTGAAATGTATAAAAAGATGAAGGCATAATATATAAACATGACCCTTAACTTGGCGTCAGCTGGCAACTATGACCTTTAACTTTGGGTGTGCACAAGTAGACACACATGTCCTACATGGCATAATACACGTAGGACGCCACGTAGGACACAAAATTGCCATGTAGGTGCCATGTAAGACGAATGTGTCTATTTGTTCAATTTTATACAAGTTAAAGTGCCTACTTGTGCACACCCAAAGTTAAAGGTCATAGTTGCCAGCTGACGCCAAGTTAAGGGTCATGTTTATGTATTATGCCAAAGATGAATATGAGCCCGTTCACCCGCCATGTGGACCATTTACTATTATATAATTTTGATAGATGCATCTATGATATGGTCACATGTGCTTTATTATCAACTTGCAATTTGATTTTTGCAAAAGTTGTTTGCTCGAATTGCTAAATCAAGAGCACATTATAAAACTATATAGATGATGTTGGTTTATATCCAAGTGGTTTATGCAGAAATCATATGCCTCCAATTATAGCTAAACCATTCGTTATGAGAACAGAACTCGCAAAAGAAATTTGGTATGAGATGTGTTATTTAAAGTGTAGCAACACTTGTACGTATCAAGCCAATAAGGTTCCCCTATTACAATTGATTCAGGGTCAAGAACCAAATAATTCTCATTTAGAAATTTAACTGTGCAATATATTATTCAATTGCTCCACCATTACGCAATGCACAAAGATGAGTCCCCAAATAAGGTTGGGTGAATGTTATAATTAGATTCTCTAACATTAGGGAGAGATAAGCAACTGAAAAAAAAGTTATACATAATGAATTATCATTGATATGATCCTCGTTGAAAAGATAATTTAAGTCAACTGTCAGACACATTTGTTGACCCTATGTTATCTAGTTATAAATGCTCTAATAAAAGGTCCTTGAAGGACAAAATTTATGACATGATGTAACACCCCATAGCTTGGAGTTGGAGAAAATGTAGAAACTGCTGCAGTACTGGTTCTACGGGATCGACCTACAGACCGTAGGAAGGCAACAGTAGAAATCAGGTTGAGGTTGGAGAATGTCAAGTTTCAGTAGTTGATTCTACGGACCAAAGGTATGGGTCGTAGTCTGATCTACGGACCGTAGATAGGACCCGTAGGTTGCCCTCCAGACTTAGTCGAATTTCAGTTCTCAGAGCCTGATCTACGGTGGCCATGTACGGACCATAGATCGAATGACGGGCCGTACATGGGCATCGTCAGTTGGAAGGCCAAAGTGACAAACTCTCTAAATCAAACGACGGAGGAATAGGACAGACCGTAGGTCACAACGGAAGGTTGCGCCGACAGTTTTCATTAAGGGTATTTTAGACCTTTCCCCTCCCTTCTAAACCCAAATCCCGACTTTTCCCTATTATTTTCGGTCTAAAATTACTAAAAACAGTCTAAACACATTCATTACACTTAGAGAAACTTGAGAGGAGAGTCAAGAGGAGAAGAGGCTAGGGTTTCAAGAATTCATCCAAATTCTTCAAGATTCGTCAAGATCCTTGATCTTCCAGATATATAAGGCTTTCCTCAGTGTTGGGCTAGTGCGTCCACACGCCAAATTTCATCAGAAATTCAGATTTTATGAAATTTAGGGTTTCACCCCAAGTTATTGAGAAGTTCGTATGTTTGCCTATTCTATTGAATTCTGGTTAAATTCTTGAGAATTGTATCCATATCTTTGAGTAATTATCCTACTATGGTTCATGCGTAGATTCTGGTATGAACCCTAATTGTTGAGTTGGCTGTCCATATTTAATCCTCTACAAAGAACCCTATGAATTGAGCATTTACTGAATTATTTTGAGAGCCTTTTAAACTGAACCATTAATTTAAATTGGTTTCTTTTGAGCAAAATAGAGGGGAGTTGTAAGTAGAGTTAAAGAGGCAGTTTGAGTAACTTGTAAATGAAACTTTGATTTCCCAACTATCATTTTTGAGTGAGAAAGAGGACTTTGATTTTGAGAAAATAACTAAGAGAGTTTTGAGAAGAGGAGTTGAGGCACTGTTTCTTAAAGAATATTTTTTGAGTAATTACCTCAAAAACAGAAAAAGAATTATATTTTTACTTACTTGAGCATGAGTATATTTATTGGGAGTATTATTGAGCACCGATATGGGGATGAGTTCAGACAACTCAAACTCCCTATAAACCATGTATGCTAACATGGGTAAAGGATTCATACTTTTTAGATGATTTCCTTATGCCTTCGGGCAGAGCTTAGTGGATCCACTTAGTTGAAGATGTCTTATACTCCGGCAAGATATAGGACAGTTCTGGCAGCGTGGGTGAGACGTTATATCATCATTTAGCTCAGAGTGATGGTTGTCGGCTAGAGAATCTCCCAAATATGAGTAAACACTTACTTTATGATATTTTACACATATTTTTAAGGTTGCTTATATATATATACATATTTTAAAAAGCTTTACATTGACTTACTTTTGAGTATCACTTTTACTTGAGTTAGTATGAGATGTTTTGCTTTGAGTTGAGTTGAGGTGAGTATTCCTTAAGCCCTATCTTTTCTGTTATTGCTTTACTCAGCTGTTTTACATACCAGTGCATTCAATGTACTGATGTCATTCGACCTGCATCTTTTCACGATGCAGATACAGGTGTTCAGGGTCATCAACAGGCGCATCGTTGATACCATTTGCACTCCAGATAGCAGTTGTGGTGAGCCTCCTAGTACTCCCGGAGGATCCTTCTTATTATTCAGTTGTTTTAGTTTTGTTGAGGTGTTGTGGGGACTGTCCCGACACCCGTCTGAGTTATTTAGAGGCTTCATAAACAGGTCTAGAGTTGATGAGTTTTTCCATGATTATTCTTATTTCCTTATGTTGGGTTTGACTTATGTTCCCCGTATTTTGGAGAGTTTGAGTATTTTCCAAGACTTCAACTATTTTAACTGTTCATTTAAGTCTGTGAGTTACTTGTGCTGTGTTAGGAGCCTTATAGGCTCGAGTTAAGTCTTTCGCTGAGTAGTGAGCTAGGCCAAGGGTTCGCTTGGGGATCAGTAATGGTTCTCAAGTGTCGGTCACGTCCAGGGTGTAGGCTCGGGGCGTGACACATGCCTGAAGTATGATAAAGATAACACCACGACATAACACATCATAAAACTTTGATAAAGGTTCAGGTACCTGGAAATGATGAAAAATGAAGAAATCTTGATAAGTTATGTCACATTGGAATCGATATCAAATGACCGTCGATGGTATCTTTGATATAATATAAGTGGTGACGAGGATCTTGATATTAAATCTGTCAAAGAGAGTTACAAATAAATGATTGGCCAAAGAAAATACAATTCAAGTATATTTTATTTCACTTGGAAAAGTGATGTTCTGGACTTATTTTGTCTATATTCCAAGATATAATGTCAGTGGGGTACAAATGAATTATTGTGCAATAAGTAAAACCGTAAAATATAAAGTACGGCTTGTGCATTGAAAAATAAAGATTTTTCGCAAAAGTCATGACATTATTTTATGGAGATGTATTCTCCTAAGGTGTATGTAATGAGGTTTCTTTCAGTCTGACAATACATGAAAAACTTGAATACACATGATGAATGATTATCATGTCTAGCTAGACAATAACTATTATATGAAAATCCTTGAAGGATTAAAAAGATTATAAAGCGATTTCATTGAATAGTACCCCAGTGGTTGTGAGATCGCTTAACATAAAGATTAATTTCGATCTCATTAAAATGATTACAAAATACCATGTCATAGTGCGATTGGTGCGCTTATGAATTCTGCTATTATTATTCATGGTATAGTAAATTTATTAATGTGCATGCAAAATATAATATCACTCTTATTAGTGAAGATATTAGAGTGAATCAAATATCGATATGAATTATTTATTCTAATCAATTGTGTCAAGGTTTATTGACCATGAAATTGCAGGAAATTATGAAGCTTGATCTCAAGAAAGTTATCTATTTTTATTTGAAAATACTGTCATATCAAATCATTCTACAAGACAATCAATTTTATTAAAAGTGTCTGTCAGTGCTCGATTGTTGCTGTTAACAAATTAAACGAACAATTTGTCTACACCGATAAGATCACGAATTGAGTGATTGTCAAAAATATATTTGATTGAGATCAATAAACATATCCAGAAAATATGTGACCCTTTTTTTGAAAATAGATATTCCAACAAAATTATACGAAGACAATGCTGCATGTGCTCAACTAAGAGGAGGACACATCAAAGGAGACTGAATAAAATATATTTCAACAAAGTTCTTCTGGTTATTCATGATCTTCAAAAGAAGGATGTAGCAAGTGTTCAACACTTTGTATTTACCAAGGCATTATCGACTTCAGCCTTTGAGAAGCGGAGATATAAGATTGGAATGCGTCATCTTCGGATTGTTAAGTGATGTATTAATCAGGGGGAGTATAATACGCGCTGCACTTTTTTTCCTTAACCAAGGTTTTCTCCCACTGAATTTTTCATGGGAAGGTTTTAAGTGAGGCATCTCTTAATGCGTATTATAAGATATGTGTACTCTTTTTTCTTTACTGAGATTTTTTCCATTGGATTTTTCTTAGTAAGGTTTTAACGAGGCACATTATCTATATAAGGCATGGACATCCAAGGGGTGGTGTTGTAAAATGGATGTCCACATTATTATATCATGTGTTGTAAGTTAATTATACACACAATACGTTAAGTGGTGTATACTAATTAACCATATGATACACTTGGTGCCCAAAGTGTATACATGGCAAGAAGTTATCCATGTATCACACTTGGTGCCCAAAGTGTATACATGACAAGAGGATATCCAAGTATCACACTTGGTGCCCAAGTATATACATGTATATATAGCTCTCTCTCTTCTTGTAACAAAGTAAGAGATAAGGTAAGATTAGTAAGTGAAAACAAAAGCATTCAATAATAGAGAAAAACTACTACTACTTTGTGTCTCTCTCTTTCTCTCCTTTTCTTCTTGTCATTTTATGTTACTACACATATTTTATTTTATAACAATATATTCTTTCTATGTTCTTTTCTTTTTGTTAAAATATATATGTCCTTTCTGCTTATACAAAGAAAGTTATGTAGATTACAATTAAATAGCTATAATTTATTTAATTTATACCATGTATTATAGGTGCTGAACACACTGCTATATTTATCATATGTAAATGAAAACAAAATATTGTCTTAATGAAATATTAGAAATTTTATTGAATTCTTTACTATATAAATTCTATAATCAAGTTTAAGAAATATAATGTATCAAATAAGTAAAAGATATTATTTTGGAGTGACAATAAATATAAATCGAGTGGACTTTCAACTTGCATTTTTACCCTTTATATTTTACGTAGTTCATTGCTTGTTCTAAAATTACTTATATCATTTGAATTTTGTATTAAATGACATGGGATACACTTGCATGTTTCGAAAACTAGTTCTCATAATATATGGGATAGTTGGTGTTTCACTCAGGTAACTTCTTGATTGCTTTCCAGTTTCTATGATATTTAAATGATGCCTATTTCTGTCAATTGAACCTACAGCTTTGACAGCATTGGCATTTGGCACAGGACGTGATAATACCTTAACCTTTTATGCCCAATTTCCTTAAAATGATCAATAATCTCTGTTTAATAGTAGGATAATCAAGACATTCACAAAAGAGTTTGTAGATTATGCATTGACACATTGTTTGGAAAAAAAAATGAGCCTCTACTAAGGTAGTACGTATACATTTGTCTTGATATACATCACTGTATTCAAGTCCCAAATAACTCAAAGGAACGCGAACATAGGTCTGTCCAACATCTATGGTCTCTAGATGTTTAAGCTTGACAATACTATTTGAAATAGCGCGCAAGCATCTCATGTTTCCAACTTCGTCTCAGATAGTCATTTCTCCTGAAGTAACATTGTAAGGAAGGCATCACTACATTCAAAACTTGCAATAATTTGAAACCACGATGAATCATAAGAGATGACTTCTGAAAGAGTAAGCTTGATAATATTTGGGGAAATGTTTTACAATTGTTGGATATTATTCCAAGCTTCCACAAATGCAACTTAACAATATTTTGATAGGACAAGAAGTTTATTTTTACAAATTCTAACTTAGTTTGTACCCACACGATTTTCCCGGCAAACAAGTATGATATGTAAATGACATATGACAAGTGAAAACATACATATATGATATAGAAAAATGCAATAACATATAAGGACCAAAGAATACATACATAATGAAGAAAAGATGGAAGCTAAAGGTGCTTTGAACCTTGTTGATCATAATCAAACAACCAAATTCAATCGGAAAATAGAGGTACCGAAGTTGAAAAACAAGCAATATTTCTCAACGCTACGCTTATAGAACGAAAAAAACTAAAATCTATTGCTAAATAAGACATAAAACAAAACAAAGAGAAATGCAAAGTTTCATTTACAACTCATAAGCCATAACTACATCAACTTCAAAAAGCAATCAAGCATTTTATTTATAACAAATACCAAAAGGCATCAGAAGACTTGGAAGATGCTCTCCAGCAAAGACTTATACATTCTCAAATGCATCCCTGCAATTTATTATATATGAAATATTTAGTCCATGAACAAAGTACAAAAAGTTTTTAAAAAACTACCTTATCGACGATATTAAACATAACTAATTATAGTAGCAAATGTTGGAAAAAAATAAGATTTCCAACAATAAACTAACCTGTTAACCTAGTGGAGTAGTTCTCTATTACTAGGGTGATAGGTGTCCTCATATCTTTTGAGTTTTTTTCTATAGATTTAGTGGACAAATAAGGATGAATATTTTTGTCGAATCTCTCTTTGGATGTCATTACTTTGATTTCTCTCAATAATGTTATTTCCGTTCTTGTTTCCCTCATTAACTCTATTTCCTAGTTGTCTACATTTTCAGAATTGGTACTACTTGGGGTGGGGTGATGGATGTGTCTATGGCCGCACCTAGAAAGTGGATGTTACATTATTCGGAGCAGATGTGCTTGGTCCCTCCCCCATTGCAGTGTTGATGATTGTCGAGTACAAAGGAGTAGCCTCCATCACATGGAATTGTGGGTTCCATTGGTTGAGTAGGCTCTCTTGGAAGACAAACGTTGGGTAAATTACTGGCATCTGCAATGGGCAGAACAAAAGGATTTCATAGTCAGCTGAGTGAAAGAAGGGAATTTGTGGGAGCTGGTAACTTAGTGGAGGAAGAAGGGTTGTCGATAGCCATAGATTATTATAGTAGGTCTCCATGGCTATCCTCATCTCTTCTAAGATGATATGAGCTAGGTATGTTGGCATTTGTACTATCCCTAATATCTCCTGCCCCTTCACTATCGCGTTGAAAGATAGGAAATGCCCTTGCATGCTCATCTCCATCCACCATGCAGGGATACTGTTCGAATCCGGAGTTGGTGTGGCATACACCAGTGAGTCTTCCAGCATTGTTGGACTGGTTATGAATGGTGGAGGTGGAGAGTTGAAAATGTTTGGAGGAGTTGTGGAGCTCATTTTTCTCTTGAGTATTGGGATCTTGTGTCTCTTCATCATATTTAAACTTCTTTGGTGGGACAAAAAAGGAAAATCTTGGCATCTTTAACTAAAAGTAGTAAATCAATTATTATAGATTGGATAAGAATGGATTTGATATTTATGGGGTTATTGAAAAGGGTTGATTTTATCTTTTTGTACTAGGTATGTAGTAGTCCAATCCTAAATTTATCAGTATAATTTCTTCCGTTAGAGCCCGTTTGGATTGACTTAAAATAAGTAACTTTTAAAGAGTTATTTTTAAAGTGTGGAAAGTCATTTTAAAAATAAGAAGTTATGTATTTGGATAAAAGTGCTGGAGTTCAAAAAAAAGTTATTGATGTGTTTGGCAAATAAGTGTTGAAAGTCACTTTTTTTATCAAAATGTCTGAAATACCCTTAAAGTTGTTAACATTATAAAAGAATTAAGGGTAAAAAAGTAATATACTTGGTCAAAGTAGAATAACTTATAAGTTTTAAAAAAAAGGTAAGGGCACCCAACTTTTAATTTTTAACTTATTTTAAACTATTCTTATAATTGTCAAACACTCTAACAAGTCAAAAACTGACTTTAAAGTTAATTTGACCAATTTAAAAGCCTGTCCAAACACCCTCTTACTCTCCACTTTCTTAAGATTTGATGGCTCATTCATTTTCCAAAATGTTTTATGTTGACTGAAAAGCCCCATAGTTGGTATATCCTCTCGCCTTCCTCTTTTTGTTAGCATAATGAATTATTTACTCTCTTCGTCTTATTGTGACACACTTTTCTTTTTAATCATCTCAAAAAGAATAATTTACATTAAAATTTCTCTTTTGTCCTTATTACACAAGTATCTAAGAATTGTTTTAGATACAAATTTCAAAACTCAACACTTTCACTTTAGTTTTATGTTGAAAGAGATTAACTTAATTAATGCAACTTCAAACTTCTTTTGTAAGCAAAATTAGGATTAGAAAGGGACATACTCAATTTATCGTGACTTTCACTTTAGACTCCAAAGGTTTTCATATTTCAAACATCGAATAAGAAAAGCATTATTAAGGTAAACTTTGGAAATCTTACATTAGTCTCAAATAAGGAATTATTATAAGGTAAAAATTTTAAGTTAAATATCCAAAATATTAGGACCTTTTAGGTAATACTTTGAATAAGAAAAGATTTAATTATCAAAATTTTAGTTGATTTTAAAGTCATAAATATTAAATGGATAGCAAATGATAATTTTTCTATTGTAGAACCTTCTAATTTAGGATTATCACCCTTTCCAATGACCTTTGTAAAAGAAGATGGCAATATTGCCAAAGATGTTATCAAATACTACAAGAAATTATTCAATTTGAGTCACAATGTGAGGGCAATCAAATGATAGATCGCATCCCTAAGCTTGGCACTAGTGAGGACAATCAAATGTTGATAATAAAAGCATGCACTCAGATATTTTTGACAATACTTTTTAAATTGGTGTAATCTTGGGCCAAATTTGTTATAGCTGTATACTTATCTCTTATAATACTAATTTATGTCAGAAAAAGGAAGAATGCATAAGTATCTCTAATTAATAGTCAAATTTCTAGCGGCACATTTTTTTTTTACGAGGATCCTACAAGTCACATTAATTTTTTTCACTCATCCCCTTTCTCTCCGACCAAACAGTTTCAAGATCTCATCATAATGCTGATTGTATATATGTAGCTAAAGGCATCAACAATTACGTACTTGTCATTCTCTTCTCTCTTCCAATCTCGCTAGTCTCGATCTCCTCTCTTTCTCATCAATTGAGAATTGCTAGGGGGAGGATATGGAGTCACAAATAGGAATGAATAAGCGCTACAAACATTAATCTCAAAGTAAACATATCCTTGACAAATTTCTAGCATGAGTGTATCACTGATTTGAAGTGTTGATTTAATTTTGTGTATTTGAAGTGTTTTTTTTTTTGGTTGTTGTTGTTGTAGACCTACAATAAATAAATAACCATATATATGTGTTTTCTTTCAAACTTTTTAAAATTTTATGACACCTCAAAAGATATGGAAATACAGAGATAGAGGTGAAAATACAAAATATAATTTAAATGCATGTATGAATACAATAGATTTGGTCACCTAACACCTCAAACAATATAGAAATATAGAAATAGAGGTGAAAATACAGAATGCAATCTAAATACATGTATAAATACAATAAATTTAATCGCCTAAACATCAAATAATATAGAAATACACAGATAGAGATGAAAATATAAAATTCAACCTAAAAACACGTATGAATATAACAACTACAATCACTTGTATTTTTGAATTTTCACAAATGAATATAAATGATAAACAAGTGGATGAATACAAGCAATACAATAGCGGATGAATATAATCCTCTATATATTTTTTTGTTTTATTTTGTATCTTTGTATATACCTGGACTATATTTGTTGATACAACCTAAATGTGTGAACAAATACAAGCGAAACTAGAGTGAATGAATTCAAGTGAAATTAAAGTGAATGAATGCAGTCGCTTGTATTTTTATTATTTGTATCTCTGTATACATGTGGGTTGTATTTGTCAATATAAAATATATGCGTCGATACCATCGGTATTCGTTGATACAACCTAAATGCACATATGAATATAATAAATATAGCCTGTCTACCACCTCAAAAAAAATAAAAACACAGAGGTGGAAAATGGAAATATAGAATATTCACACTGAGAGAGGATACAATTACGTACCTTCATGCATGGACAAAGAATAGAGAAAATACAACCGCTTGACTAAAAAAATATAGAAATATAGAGGAAGTGAGTGGAAATACAGAATACAACGTAAATGCCCGAATAATTAGAACAAATAGAGTCACACGACATCTAAAAATATAGAAATATAGAGAGTTGGAAATACATAATAGAGAAGGGGGGAGACTACAACCTAAATACACGTATGAATACAACAAATGCAGTTGCCTAAGAGAGTGAAAATACATAATAAAACGTAAATGCACGAATAATTAGAACAAGTACAGTCACACGACACTTAAAAATATAGAAATATAGACAGACATAGGTGGAAATACATAATAGAGAACGGGGGAGATTACAACCTAAATACACGTACGAATACAACAAATGCAGTCACCTAAAAGAGTGGAAATACATAATAAAACGTAAATGCACCGATAAACACAATAAATAAAGTCTCATGACACCTAAGAAAATTTAAGATATATAGAGAAAGAGGTGGAAATACATAATAGAAAGAGAGGTGAGTGTAACACCTCGAATTTCGAAAGAACTAAAGAGAAGTTCGTACGAGTCACCATCAGTTTTAAGTTTGGTTCAACTTCAAACGACCATATATTTTAGCACATAAAGAATTAGGTGACCCATGAGGTATCAAATCGAAGGTCTTTGAGTGCTCTTTCCAACGCCACCGAGTTTGCTTTATTTCGAGCTTGGAGTAAAAAGTTATGCCCATTTGAGTGAAGCCTCTCTATTTAAGACATCTTATTCGTTTTAGAAAAGGGTATTTTGGCCTTTTCCTTTTTCCCACTAGATTTAACACGTTTTTACTGACCTAATTAAGGGTCTAATCAGATGCTAAACCACTCTTTGTCATTCCTAAACACTTAAAAAAATAAGAGAAGAAAGAGTTAGGTTTTCGAGCGTTCATCAAGATCCCGTCGATTCTCGCCAAGAACATTGTTCTTTCCAGGTATGTAAGGCTTCTCACAGTGTTGGACTTGTTCTTCCTCAAGCCATACATCTAATTCATCCATGAATTCGTCCGTAAAATCGTTATATTAAGAGATTCTTGAGTAGTTCTTGATTTTAGTTTCATTCTTTAACAATGAAGGATTTGAGTTTCTTGGGTTGAGGATCTTAAGTATGAGTTGTGATTCTTGAAAGGGATTGTATGAAATTTCTATCAATTCGTGTTGGGTTTGAGAATCAAGAAGAGTTTAGAAGGAATCACTCAATTCTAGACGAGTTAGGACACTAAATTAAGTAGAAAAATTCGTCGGATTTTCTGGGTAGGGGGCTGGGGCGGCGCGCCACCATAGTGCCAAGGCCTGGCTTCAGTAGTTCAGGCCTTGGGGCAACGCACCAGCAGTGCGCCAAGGCCTGACTTCTGAAGTTCAAGCCCTGGGGCGACGCACCAGCAGTACGTCAGGGTTGCCTGGTCCTTTTTCTTTCCTTGCTTCTTTCGAACATGTTCCTTTGAATCGTGACTACGTTCTCTTCTTAGTATTAACTCCTAAAGGCTCCATTCACCTTTGAGATTTCCTATATGTTCTAATCACATGTCTTAATTTACATTCAAAACTAAAGTGAGTTTAAAAGGAAATGTTCAAGTAGTTTTTTGAGTTATTATTGAGAACCCTTGTTAATTAACAATGATCTTAAACTGAGTTTTGAGAAAGTAAAGAGGAGTTTGAGAATCTTTTTAGAACAAATGTTGTCTTTAAAATTGATTCTGAGAAAGAGTAAAAGATGAGTTTCAAGGAAGGTATAGGGAACTAAGTAATTCCCAAAGATAATAGTTTTAAATTGAGAAAAGAGAAACGTTGCTTTCTAAATGAGTTATGAGTACAGAGATACTTCAGAGCAATTACCTTTTTTAAGAGGATCTTTTGAGTAATTACCTCAAATTGAGAAAAGAAAATATTTTTAAACATTGAGCATGAGTATATATATTTATTGGAGTAGTATTGAGCATCGACATGGGGAAGAGTTCTGACAACTCACAACCCCCATAAACCATGTAGCCAACATGGGTACATGATCATACTTTTTAGATGAATCCTTAGTGCCTTCGGGCAGAGCTTAGTGGATCCACTTAGTTGAGGTGTTCTATACCCCGGCAAGGTATAAGACAGTTCTGGCAGCGTGGCCGAGACGCTGTATCATCACGTAACTCATAGTAATGGTTGTCGGTTAGAGAATCTTCCAAATAAAAATAAAGAGTAATTTATTGTATTTTTATATACATCCTTGAGTTATATCTTTTATTTATGAAGCTTTAAAGGATTTTATCTCTAATCATGATTTACGTTAAGTTGAGTTGAGTATTTCTTTCAATCTGGTTAGTTTAGTATATGCTATTATTGCATTCTTTCGAGTAAGAATTTAAATGATTTTTCCAATATGATTTATATTATATTTCAGTTGAGTTACTATCAGAGTTTCAGTTCAGTTATTTGTTATTCAGCTATATTACATACTCGTACATTCCATGTACTGATGTCATTCGACCTGCATCTTTTATGATGCAGATACATGTACTTAGAATCCTCAACAAGAGTCCGTTGAGATCACTTCATCCGCTCGTCAGCTTTCGAGTGAGGTCTCCTTGCTTCCGGAGGACTCTAGTGTTAGGAGTTGTTGGTATTAGTAGCATTTTGAGTAGTCATGGGTCTAGCCCCGACACTCGTCTATATATAGTAGAGTCTTCATAGATAGACAGTTTTGAAGAGTCTTTCAGTCTCAGAGGTTTCCTTTAAAACTTATATTTAATACTCAGTATATTCATAAAGTTTTGAAATTTAATACACTGTTGATTTAGCATTTCTTTCAGTTTGATGCTTGTGTATGCTTGAGTTAGTCTTCCGCTTGTAGTCAGCCAAGATGAGGGTTCGCTTGGGGACCAACAATGATTCTCGAGTGCCGGTCACGTCTAGGGTGTAGGCTCGGGATCGTGACAGTGAGAAAGAAAGAATACAACCTAATTACTCGTATTAAAACAACAATACAATCGTCTAACACCTTAAATAATATAAAAATACAAAGAAAGATGAAAATACATAATACAACATAAATGCATGTATGAATATAACAAAAACAATCAGTTGACACCTCAAAAACATATAAAAATATAGAGAGAGGTGAAAATACAATATACAACCTAAAAGCATGTATGAATACAACAAATACAATCGCCTGACAACTACTTATAAAATATACAAATAAAGAGAGAGGCAGAAATACAGAATAAAGAGAGAGCTAGTGAGAGTGGGGGAGAGAGGATACAACCAAAATGCACATATGAATACAACAAATACAATCGATTAACACCTCAAAAAATATAGAAATACAAAGAAAGAAGGGTGAAAATACAAAATACACAGAGAGGTAAAGAAAGAGAAAGATATGAAGAGACGCGAGCATGATTGAGGAGAGACTAGAGAGGCGAAATTTATTTGTTTCTGCTTAGCATCTCAAATAGTGGGTATGAATTGTAAATACTCAAACTATAGCTATAAATCTCTAATGCCCAAATGATAATCATTTTTGAAATTTTCTCAATTTAATACTAAAGATAGAAAAAGAGAAAAATATAATAAAACTTTCTTAATAAGTAAAATGAAATATCTATATTTGGTGTAGGAGTACTTCATTACCATTTATAATCACCTTAACAAACGCCAAGTTATCTACTGGTATAATTTGAGCAAGTCAATATGAAGAAAAGCATACCTTTCTCGGCCCTTTGGCTAAGACTAAAGTGTAGTATCTGTTCGTATCAATTTAATATCTGATATGTGGGTCTTATTAACTTAATTTTTTGAAGGAGAGTTCACTATGATAGCTTGCTATCGAGACTCTCAAGCGTCGCCTTGGTATTATACTTCGATCCTTGTAGAAATAAAAGTACAATCCACTTTGATCCTTCTACTGTTTTCAGAAGCATACTGCTTTGCTTATATACCAAGTTGACATCATCCACAACTACTTCATTGGCTTCCCTTTCTTTCTGCAATAATAATGCATGAGAACTTTTTGGAAATTTTATCTTCCATCTAAAATACGCGCAATAATTACAAAGGAGGAAGTAGATAACAGATGGATTATATTGAACTTACAAGTCCAAATAAATACTTGAAGCATCGACGTTGCAAATCAGCTCTCTTGTAACTCTTAAGATTTAGCTCTTTCCCATCACCCACATCCAACCTTCACTAAAGAAGCAGGTTTATCATGTAAGTTTAAACCAAAACTACTTGTGCTTCTGACCGGTGATCTTACCAATAGAAGAAAGGTTGGCTACTTTTGCTGTTGAACCATACATCATAGTAGAAGTGTAAGTTGTGTCCATAACGACGACGTGGATCAATCTGCAGTTACAAAAAGAGCAAATTAAGTGTTATAGTATATATTTAAGACTTCATATTATCGGTATACATGAAAGATCAGATAGCTTACCTCTTCCAGCCAATTCTGCAGAGCTAGCTTTTGAGCCTTTTCATTCTTCAAACCTTTGTCTACCTGTAGACCACAAACATGATTTCGCTCAATTCTTGAGTCAATAACAATTTTCAGACGACATGGACGTATAGTTGGCTCTCGTTAACATACCTTAGCAGCCCTTGTTCTTGCACGTGACCACCTTGACTCGTCAGCTTCATGTTTATTGACATCAGAAAATGATATAGAGTTCTGCTTTAAAGCTGCAGAATCCAAGGCATTCCTCCTAAAAGGAAAAAAAAATGGAAACCAAAACTAGAAACATAACTGATTTTACATAAGAGAGAGAAAGGCAGCAAACAAACCAGTGCTCTTCAACAAGTAGAGCACAATCTGCAAGGTTCCTTCTTGTCCTATAACTCTTGTATACTGTCTGGATCTTAGTCGCAGAAGCGTCAAGTCGAGTAACAGGTTTTGGAGAAGAGAACACAAGAGGCTCAGGAATTGACATTCTTGTTACAAATTAGGATATTCCAATTCATTCAAAGCCACTAATAAACTTTTCCCCCCAACCCCACAAAGAAAAGAGGAAAACATTAGTAACTTTTTCCAGCAATTGCATTAAGAGCAAAAGAAAAATATGAACATGATTGGTCTAATTAAAGCAAATTTGTAACTAGAGAAGGTCCAGTGGGAAAATCAACTTGTCTTGCTTCCCCAAGGGAAAACATAATCTTTATTTTTTCCATTAATACAACAACAACGTATTAAGTGAAATCCCCGAAGTGAGGTCTGGGGAAAATAAAATGTACGCAAACCTTATCAGTACCTCACGGAGGTAGTTTTCGAAAGCCCCTCACAAATCCCGATATAAAAAAGAAGACAATACAAAGAATCGAAACTAGGAACAGTGCAAAAGTAGCCAAAACCGCATTAAAATCACCTGATAATTGAAATATCATACACAACATACAAGGATAATACAACTACAAATGATCATGCAAATTTTGAAACTAGAGAAGGAATAGTTAAAAAAAATCATTTCTCCTCCAAAACAGAAAAGGGACATTAATAATATCACAAAAGACTCAAAGATAAAAAATTATCAATGAATCAAAAGCCAGAGAGAGAAAATTAACACCTCTGGTTTTCAAATAGATGAGATATGCAAGGTTTGCAAAACACACACAATAAATAGCTCAAGAAATCAACACTACCAACAACAGTAAAGAAACAACTCAACATAAGGCAAGAAACAAAAGTTTTGCAAACCCAAATGGAAGAAAAGCCATTAAACGATTCAAAGTCCATGATTTCTCACCATGAAAAGAAAAGAAATTGTTTCCCTTGTATTTGATCTCTACGGATTTGTGTACTAGAAAAAGTAGGTGGTCCTACTCTGCTGAAAAATAAGTATCTGCATAGACTTTCATTGAAGATAAGGGGAATGTACAAGAAGCAGGGAATTGGGACTCGTGGATAGTTTTTATTTTTAGGGCACAATATCCTAGACTATGATCCAAACACACATCTAAATTTAATTAGAGTGTTAGGGCATCTCCAACCCTATTCTCTATTTTACTCTCTAAATATATAATTTATTTTTTTTCAAATAATCAATTCCAACACAATTCTTTAATTTACTCTCTAAAAAGAATATTTTTCTCTTTTCTCAATATTATATTATTATTTCTATTTTATTCTTATTTTCTTATTTAATAATATAAATCATTTCTTTCTTTTTCTCAAATAATTACTTTATATAATTTTCATGTGATATAAAATTTAATTTTTTAAATTTTTGTTTAATATAAAATTATATTTTATTCTAAATTTCTAAATAACATAAATTGCAAGAAAATATTATATAATATACAAATTGATGGACAAATTCAAATAAAAGTGAAATACAATTACATAAACACTCAACTTTCAAAATTATTACGTTGCTCCCATAAATGCTCTATTAATACATTACGAAGTTCAAAATGAGCATTTTTGTCCTTAATTTTTTTATGTCTAGCTAAAAATTGTTCAAATCGGAGATTTTTATCTACCACAATTTTGTCATTGGAGTTGGAGCCTCTACGGCATCTTGAATAGGTGCATTAAGATCACGTTCATCCTCAATTATCATGTTGTGCAGTATAATACATGTAGTCATTATATCATGTAACACTTCCTTTCTCCCTAATTTTTTTCGAATAGTGCTAAATTTGGAAATGACCTACCGGACTATTAAATTATTGTTGTGATAAATTAATTATTACATTATGTATTGTATTGTATTTTATCTTGTATTTAAATTATTATGTTATGTATTATATTGTTATCTTGTATTTAAATTATCATGTTATGTATTGTATTTTTAAATTAAATTTTTCATGTTATCATTTTAATTTGTGTATTCTTTATAGTGAAAATTAATAATAAAATCAAATTATATTATTAACGAAAATTAGAAAAAATTTAAAATACTATTAATTCGGGATGAAAGTAGTATATATTAAATAATATATTTTTAAAAATATTATATTACATTTAAAAAGAATTATGAATATTAGATATTTAATTAATGACATTATATGTAAAATAATATGTTAATTAGAAAATAATATAAATAATAGTAAAATATTCAAAAAGTGAAATATAGAGTGTGAATAGTAGTTCTCCAAATTTGGAGAACTACTATTCAACTCTCTAAATATGAAGATTAGAGAGTGATATGGAGAGGGGTTGGAGTGCCCATTCTCTATTTTACTCTCATAATATAGAGAATGAAGAGTAAAATAGAGGTGGGTTAGAGACGGTCTTATTACCCCTAAACTAATTTAAAATGAAATAAGTACACCATAAATGCTGACATGGCATAGAGACAGTGGACACTCTCTTGAAGGCAAGTGATGAGTGAACAAATTGGACACATCATTTTTTAATGAAAAAATTAGCAAATTAGTCACAACAAAATTATTAAAAATATCTGGACTTTAAAATAATTATTTAAAATGTCAATATGTCAATATTTTAGAAAATAAATTGTATCCTAATATAATTAATTTCTTTTCCTTTTATTTATAAAATTAGACCCACATTGCACCATTTTTTACTCCACTATTCGGTAAAAAAAAACCCATTATCCACTAACCTCTCTTTCTAGGTTTTACCCCAAATCACTCCTTTCTCTCTCTTCCTTTTTCACCATTGTTATCTACTTTCCTTGTTCAAGAAAATCAACTCTTTGAATTTCCTACACTTTGTTCAATAAATCTCACAATTAATTCAAAAGATTTTCACCCATTGATAAAGGTAAATTCGAAGTCAACAAGTATTTTGTGAGATTTCTTGTGATTTTGTTTTCATATTGACCAAGTATTTTGTATTTTGATTTTTCCGTCTTTTAAACAGTATTGTTCGATTTTTTGTGAGTTTGTTTTCATATTCACCAAGTATTTTGTGAGATCTCCTTCTTTTATGTATTTCGGATTTTTCATCTTTAAAACACTATTGTTCGATTTTTTTTGTGATTTTATTTTCATATTTGAGATTTAGTAGATTGTAGTAATCTACATTGACATTCCTACATCATATATTGTTTGATTTTTTATACATTCATATTTAATAATTTTGAATTTCGCTTATAGGGTTACTAATGCACAAGTGAATACAGATTTGGATTTGGATTTGGATTTGGTGAACAAAAAATCAGAAAAAAGGAATATAACCGAAGAAGAAGAAAGAGAGAGTCAGAGGAGAAGGTTGCAAAAATTGTATTCATATTAATTTTTGTTTGTCAATTGTTTTTCTTTTATACTCAGCATTTGTATTTTTATCAAGAATATTGTATTTCTTTTTTAGTTTGTAGTCATTCCAATAGGTATGTCAAATGGATTTGTATTTCTTAAGCATAGATGTATCCTATTTTTTTCACAGTCAATTTGTATTTATTTTAGAATATTGTATCACTCCTCAACAGATTGTATTATTTTCACTATTTATGCTAAAAAAAAATTCCAGAATCCTGTATCCCTATTTCTTTCAAAGTCAATTTGTATTTTTTTTAGAATATTAATACCATATTCATATGTAATATTAGATTATATTGGGATACAATCAATAGTATTTTTGTAATACAAATAAAAGAAAAATATATTTGGCAGTCATGTAATACAATTTTGATCACTAGGATACAATTTTTAGTTTTCACTATGAAAGTAAATATCAATTTGAATTTGAATGGTAAAGTGAGCACATAAAATGTAAAAATTATTAGTATACAATTACGATAAAAACATAATAAAAAAGAAAGTTAAGGAATGATTAAGATCTTGATAAAGGAGAAAAATGGAGATTGAAACTGTTGATCCAATCTAATGAGAAAGGGGATTTCTTTGAAATCGTAACTAATAAGAATTTTAAGTGATATATTCTTTTTTTAAAATATTCTCTCCCCTGATTTTCTCCTTTCTATTATTAAATAATTGTATTCTTGCAAATCAAACAAATAAAAAATACACAAATCAGATACATAACAAACTAAAATATTGACATTTTAAATAAATATTGAAAGTGTGGCTAAGGGGTTCTATTAAATGTTAAAATATTGACATTTTGAAAATTTACCCTTTTTTAATTGATGACTTTATAATTAGTTAGTATACGTATTTATTGATATTAAAGCTCATACAGTATATATTTAATTATTTTCATTTCTTTCTTTGTAAAATATTTACTGTAATTTCTTTCTCACTTTAAACTCTTTTTTTTCTTTCATTAATTTCTTATCTTTTTACTTTTAATTATTTTTAAAAAATTATATGTATCTTTTTTTAAAAAAAATAAAAAGTGTCCTTTAATTTTAACGTTATAATTTTTTTATGTATTATTTGATTTTCTTCACTTATTTTGATATCCGTTTGAAATTAACTTGTTTTAAATACAAGACAGTTGGAATTAAATTTGAAATCAAATCAAAAGGAAAGACAAAGAAAATAAAAGGAGTATATAAAATCAATAGAAAAATAAAAGAGAAAAAACAATGAATGAAGGTAAAAAAAAAATGTAGATACAATGCAAAAAATATGTGTATTAACTTAATTTAAATACAAGATAAAGAAAATAAGAATATTTTTTAAAAAAAGAATTAAAAAACAAAAGGCTTAAAAAAATTGAAAAGATAATAAAATTTAAAAAAAATATTTTCACACGTGGCAGGCGTTTGTGTACAAACACAGCCAACTTGGATGGTTGAAGGTGCCACGTCAGCACAAAAGAAGCACAAAAATACGAAAAAATGAGTTCGTAAGACCCTAGTTAAGTTTAGGTGTGTCTATGAAATTTCGATCATAGTTTAGGAGGTATTTGTGCCTTGCCCCTTTATTTTACTTTGCGTTGAAATCTAGAAATATGTGCAGTAAACAAGATTCATGTAGTCAAGTGGACTTGACATGAAGAAAAACATTTTCTTCAAAATATTTTTTAATTTTCTTAGGTTTAGTTGGTTTAAATGTTTTGAAAAATATTTTTTAAATTAATTTATTTTCCTCAAATTTAAGGAAAATGACTTGTCTCAAAAATATTTTTCAATTTTTTTTTTAAGCTCACACTTCAACTTTCCACCCTTACTCAAGTCTCGATTATCGACTCCTGATACTAATCGAGAATTCGACTCTTATATCTTGATTCAAGACCCGACTCTCATATTTCATGTCGGGATCGATTTTCGAGACAGGTGTCTAGGTAGGGTTTGAGTCGGGTGTCGGGTTTCGGACTGAGAGTTGAGGTCGAATCCTATATTAGGTATCGGGGTCGGTTTTCGATTCAAAAGTTGGTCACAAATGTAGAGTTGAGATCAAGTCTCGATTTGGAAGTCGGGTTTAGGGTCGGGAGTCAGGGTGAGGTTTCGGGGTGGGTGTCAAGTTCGGGTCCCAGTTCATAAGTTAGGTCTTGCGTCGAGTGTCTAAGTCAGATCCTGGTTGGGAAGTCGGATCCTGATTTAGATGTCGAGTCCCGGGTCGGGTCTTTGTTTGAAAGTCAGGTCTCGATTTGGATTTTGGGGTTGAGCCCTTATTTGAAAGTTAGGTCTCGATTTTGGTGTCGGGGTCGAGTCTTGATTCAGAGTCAGATCTCGCTTTAGGAGTTAAGGTTGGGTCATGATTTAGAAATCGACTCCCGATTTAGGTATCGGGTCTCAGGTCAAGTGTCACAGGTCTCGAATCAGTCATTGAGGTCGAGTGTCGGTGTCAGGGCCGGATCCAGTTTGAATGTCAGGTCCCGAATCGATATTAGGGCAAAGTCTCGGGTCGGGTGTTGGTGTCGAATCTCTGGTCGGCGTTAGGGTCGTGTCCACGTTTATATGTTGGGGTCGGGTCACACGTCAGGAATCAGCCGGGGTGAGGTTCTAAGTTAGGTTGAGGGGGTTGGATCCCGGATCGATCGTCGGGGTCGTGTCCCAGTTCGAGTGTCGGGGTAGGGGTCTAGCCCTAGTTTGAATGTTGGGTCCCGAGTCGAGAGTCAGCGTCATGTCCTAATTTGGGTGCCGGAGTCGAGTCTCAGATCAATTATCAGGGTTAACTTCTAAGTCACAAACTATTTTTCTAATAATAAAAAATATTTTTCATTTACCAACCAAACATGAGAATTTAATAAGTTAAAAACCAACTTATTTTTCAAGAAAATATTTTCTAGGAAAACATGTTTCATGAAAACATTTTCCTCCATATCAAACACATTTAACTCAATTTTTTGAGGGAGAGAGTTCACTATGATCGCTTGCTATCAGGACTCTCAAACGTTGCCTTGGTGTTTCACTACAACCTTAGCCTGGCCCATTCCACCAATTCTAGTACGATTCTTGTAAAGAAATCTTATTTTGTGCAATGAAAAAGCGAAATAGGCAAAGTAGCCATTTTTCCTTATAGGCCTATTTACATAGATAATATATTATATGTTCTTATTTACGAGTTTTAACACATCTTTTACTTTTACATATATTAGCCTTGTTTTTCTTACAAGAAATAGTTAGATACATATTTCCTACTTTCTCTCTTCTTCTTCTCTCTCTCTCTTTTTTGGTTTATGTCCGCTTCTTCTCTCTTTTTTTTCTTCCGTCTCCTTCTCTTTCTCTTTCTCTTTCTCTTTCATCCTCTTTTTTTTTAAAAATAATTTCAATTATTTTAATTTAAGACTTGATTTTGAATAATTGGTATTATTACAAATAATTTTTAAAAATAATTGGGACTTAAATTTATTTATTTTGAAGATACTAAAGTATGAATATATTTTTTGACGTCATTAATAAAAGAAATAAATATAAATTACAAGTATAATACATTTTGAATTCAATACATTATACATATTATAGGCATTTTTCAATGCACATGGTGAATATATAATTAATATATTTTTAATACAATACTAATATATTTAATATTGTTAATAAGAGAAAAAATAAAAATAATTATAATGCATTTTGAATTCAATATATAATACATATTATAAGCATGTTTCAATGCACGTGGTGAATATATAATTAAAACATTTTAATACAAATGTATTATAAGTATTATGTATGAATTTCAAATATTTCGGTACAATTAAATTAATTTTACGTTGTTAAAAATGTATTATTTCGGTATTATTTAAATTAGTTTACATAGTTAGAAATGTATTATATTTGTTCTGAAATAATAACTATCGAATTTATAGTAATGTATAATATCGAATTCGAATTTAATACAACTTTAATAATAACTATCGAATTTAATAGAACTTTAATACAGATACAGAGTTTCACCTCTTCTTTTTCGTAATCACCACCACCAAACCACCGATTGTTTATATTTAATACAGTTTTGATACAACTTTAATACAATTTTTCAGAACTTTACCTGATATACAATTTTAATACAACTTTAATACAGATTTATATCAAATGGTTATTAAAGCTAAAATTATGCCATATATGGTAATAAAAATAAAGTTACACTTAAAAGTGTAATTAATCAAATAAAATATATT
Source organism: Solanum appendiculatum (assembly GCA_018342035.1). Taxonomy (NCBI): domain Eukaryota; kingdom Viridiplantae; phylum Streptophyta; class Magnoliopsida; order Solanales; family Solanaceae; genus Solanum; species Solanum appendiculatum. The sequence goes on along the minus strand of JAGDQO010002205.1, from coordinate 169,506 downwards.
ATTTATTTAAAAATTCCTTTTTATATACCAAAGACTTCAAAGGGAGTATCTATTAGCCCATTATACTTGCTGGCGATTTTAAAATATATACGGAAGAGGTTAATAAAAATCTTAAATTATACAATTCTTAGTTAGAAAAAAAGAACTCAGTTTTATTCCCAGCCAATTGTTTTATGTTAGCTCACAGTTTAAAGCCTATTGACGTGTGGACCTAAACAAACGAACTTCTATAACTATCTTAATTTGACTAATTATAGATTAAACTCAGCAAATTGTACATGCATTTCACTTGTAAAAGTTTGAAACTCCACCATATTATATTAGAAGTATCACATGTGAGATTTGAATCTCCATGACAATGTTCTAGAGAGTGTCTTAAAAAGTGGTTATTTCGTAGGGTGATTAAACTTTGAATACAGATCCAAAAGCTTTCAAAGAATGCCTGTGAATTCACAAGGTAGTAACAGAAACTCTTGGGCTTGGAAGTCCCATGTATGCAAGCCTAGGGGATACACGGATTTTTGGGCTCGGTCGTGGTGAAGGGATTGGATAACAGTTCTTGGGCTGAGACAAGTTAACCCTTGGAGACAGATTGACTGTTTCAAGGGCCTGAGATTGAAGATCCATTGGATAGTCTCTAACACAACCAATACGGGGACCAACTCCACTTGTCCACTTGCAAGACAAACGTTTGGTCAAGTCAAAAACTGGTTCTTCTGTCTTGTCTTTGCTGGTATGCATAAAGTTTACTTCATGAGCAGTTATTTTCGACACATCACTGACCGGACCATCGTCCTTAGCTTTATCTGCATCACAATTTTGTGATAAGGTTTTCTCCATGTCTTTGTTAGACACCGATGAAGGTTTATCGTCATCTATTGCACATTTCTGCGGGTAAAAGTTAATGACTTGCCCGTTAGCATCAGTAGCACTGGCGCGAAATTGACACTACATTGGAACGTTAATATTTGCATTGCTAGTATAATTACCTTAACGTTAGCCAAATCTACATGGTGTTCCTCAAGGAAATTGATGAATTCTTTGAAATTATCTTCTGTAGGAAGATAGTGACCGCTGTATGGCCAAATTGCCTGCAGAGTAAAATGAGACTAAAGTCAATGAAATGAAACAAAAGAAAACGATATCTGTACATATTTGCGTGTTTTTTGAAGTATACCTCAAGAATTCCATCCTGAACAACCAATCTACCAGCTGCTGTAGTAGCACCACCAGATAGGAAACTAGAGTGTTGGAAAACACCCTTCTTTTTCTTTCCAACATAAAGAACTCTTGAAGTACTAAGAACGAAAATCCACTTCGATCCTTCTGTTGTATTCAGCAGCATCCCGCTTTGCTTATATACCAATTTTGCATCCTCCACAACTACTTCATAGGCTTCCCTTTCGTTCTGAAATAATAATGCATGAAATATTATGGAAATATTATTTTCCATCTAACATACGTGCAATAATTACAAAGGAGGAAGTAGATAACAGATGGATTATATTGGACTTACGGGTCCTAAATACTTGATGCACTGACGTTGCAAATCAGGTCTCTTGCAACTCTCAAGATTTAGTTCTTTCCCATCACCCACATCCAACCTTCAATAAAGAAGTAGGCTTATCATGTAAGTTAAAACTTGACACATGAATGTAATCTCTATTACTCGGACTCTTCAAAAATGTCAACAGATGCGTATTGGATACTCCAAAAGTAGTGCATTCTTAGAGTATCTGACACGGGTGAGGCAACAATTCTGGAGGGTCCGAGCAAACATAGAATGAAACCAAAACTACTTGTGCTTCTGACTGGTGTCTTACCAATAGAAGAAAGGTTGGGTACTTTTGCTGTTGGACCATACATCATAGTAGAAGTGCAAGTTGTGTCCATAACGATGACGTGGGTCAATCTGCAGTTATAAAAAGAGCAAATTAAAAAGCCGCCTCCTAAGCAAATAGTCAAATAGTTTAGAGTTAGTTTCTTGAGTCTAAAGAACAATTAAATGGAAAGGAGGGTATCTTTCAGATAAATCTACCACTGTTTGTTCATTGTTATTCGACACAAAAAAGCTGCATAAAATTCCCTCAAATTTACCACACCAGGCAATAATGTAATAAATCTTTGAAAAACTAAACTTCGTAGATACATGTTAAGTGATCTAGTATATGTTTATGACTTCATATAATTGATATATTTGAAAGATTAGCAACAACGTCTTACCGCTTCTAGCCAATGTTGCAGAGCTAGTTTTTGAGCCTTTTCATCCTTCAACAAGCCTTTGCCTACCTGTAGACCACAAAACATGATTTTACTCAATGTAATTGGCTTTTCGGACAACCTTGCAGTAACTTGGACGTATAGTTGCTCTCGTTAACATACCTTAGCAGCCCTTGTTCTTGCACGTGACCACCTGGACACGGCAGCTTCATGTTTATTGACATCAAAAAATGATATAGAACTCTGCTTTAAAGCTGCAGAATCCAAGGCTTTCCACCTAGAACCATAAGAAGGAAAAAAAATTAGAAACCGAGACTACAAACATAACTGATTTTACATAAGAGAAAGGCGGCAAAAGAAAACAAACAAACCAGAGCTCTTCAACAACTACAGCACAATCTGCTAGGTTCCTTCTTGTTCGATAACTCTTGTACACCGTCTGGAGCTTAGTCGCAGCAGCATCTAGTTCAGTAACAGGTCTTGGAGAAAAGAACACAAAAGGCTCTGGAATCGAGATTCTTGGTGCTTGATCAACAACCAAACTAGTTATCGGAACAGAAGTTTTAAGCTTTTGTTTCTCATGTTTAAGACTTTCTTCTGAACAATCAGACTTGCTAACATTCTTATCATCTTTTTCTTTGAAACTGAGTGTAATCAAAGACAATTCTCTATTTTTCCTTTCAATGCTAACCGATCTCACGATAGCTCTTCCCATGGTGTCCGGAAAAATAAGATAACTATGTCTTAGAATCTCATTCCATGCTGACAACAGTATAGAAAGAGAGAGTCCCATTCACTGGACAAGCAGCAATTACAGCTCAGATGCCTGATGGTTGTGAAAATAAAACCTGCTAACAGAAACCATTGATTTTGTTACAAATTAGGATATTCCAATTCATTCAAAGCCACTAAAAATCTTTCCCCCCAAACCCCACAAAGAAAAGAGGAAAACTTTAGTAACTTTTTCCAGCAATTGCATTAAAAGCAAAAGAAAAATATGCACATACAACAACAACAAACCCAGTGAAATCCCACAAAGTGTGGTCTGCAGGCCTTACCACAACCTCTATGAGGTAGATAGCCTATTCTCAAAAGACCAATAAGCAAATCAAAGCAGTAACTAAAGGAAAAACATAAAAGCTAATAGCAAAGCAGTGCAGAACATATATGCAATGGATTATAATAACAAGAAGAAGGTGGGATCACCTAAACACAGTAAACCACATATGAAAAAAAGAAAAATAGGAACATAATTTATCTAATTCAAGCAAATTTGTAAATAGAGAAGGGACAGTGGGAAAATCAACTTGTCTTGCTCCCCACCCCCCACCCCCCTTAAGGGAAAACATAATATTTATCTTTTCCATTAATAGCATGAGAAAAGAAACCAAAAATAGATTTTGAGCATAAACAAATCAACACAACCAAGAACAGTAAAGAAACAACACTAACATAGATTTTGCTTAGGCACATATGTCAAGAAACAAAAGTTTTGCAAACCCAAATGGAACATAAGCCATAAAATGATTGAAAATTTTATTAATTTCTCACCTTGAAAAGAAAAAGAATTCTCTCTCTCTCTTTGGTCTCTAAGGATTTGGTCGTCGGAAAAATAATGTGCACAGGTTTTGATCTGTTAGCAGTCACATATTTATAGTAGAAAGAGTAGTTTGAATAATCAAAGTTGTGCAGTAGTAAAAGTAGGTGGTCGTACTCTGCAGAAAAATATGTGTCTGCGTAGACTTTCATTGAATGTAAGGGGAAATGTAGAAGAAGCAGGGAATTGAGACTGGTAGATAAATTATAGTATTTTATTTTAACTTGTTCTTGAAATCTAGAAATATGTGCATAAGCAAACATTTATTATGTTAGGAAAAACTAATAATTTCAGCTGTGGGGCTTTGCGTCATGCCATCATGCATTATTGAGCTAACCCATCACAAGCATCTAAAATTATACTATCTTTTTGCTTAGACACTCAAATTAAGATTTCATACCATTAAAATATCTATCTCTTTTTAAAAGTGGAGGCGTGAGACGAGACGTTTTATGTCGTATGAGGCGAGGTGTAACTCTCGAGACATGGAGTGCAAATTTCATGGATCTACTGAGCGTATATCTCTTATATATTTAATTTTATAATTTTATTACTAAGAAAATAAATAAAAGTGAAACTTTTCATGATTTTACAAATAAATTTTAATAAATAATCAAAAAAAAAGTTTATAATTATTATTTGAGAAAGGTATTAATAATTAATAGTATAGAAAAAGTATTACAATTACTATTTGAGAAAGGTATTAATAATTAATAGTATAGAAAAAGTATTACAATTACTATTTGAGAAAGGTAACAACTAACAAAACATTAATAATTAATAGTATAGAAAAAGTATTACAATTACTATTTGAGAAAGGTAACAACTAACAAAACAATAAATGATAATAGTCAAAATAATCTTTAAAATGAAGTCACCATCCATCTTCACATTTACTAGTCTTTCCCACCATCAATTGATATTTGCACTGATTATTTTGTTTATATATTTTAAAGAAGAAAAGGGATAAAAAGTGTAAGAGCCCGTTTGGATTGACTTAAAATAAGTAACTTTTAAAAAGTTATTTTAAAGTCATTTTAAAAATAAATAGTTATGTGTTTTTGATGTGTTTGGCAAAAAAGTGTTGAAAGTCACTTTTTTTTAATCAAAATGTCTTAAATACCCTTAAAGTTGTTAACATTATAAAAGAATTAAGGGTAAAAAATTAATATACTTAGTCAAAGTAGAATGATTTATAAGTTAAAAAAATAAGTAGGGGCACCCTACTTTTTAACTTATTTTAAGTTACTTTTGACTTATTTTAAGTTATTCTTTAATTGTCAAACACTCTAATAAGTCAAAAATTGATTGAAAAATTAGTTTGACCAACTTAAAATCCCATCCAAATGGGCTCTAAGAGTTATGACAAAAAATGAATAAAGTTGTTTCAAAAAAATAGTGATATGAAAGCTCTATCTTATCAATTTCAGACACGATTATCTAAAAAATTATTTATAGCAATGCCATTTTATAAGGGTTTATTTATACATTTTAGAAAAATCACTACGACCTGAAAAAACATGATAGCATAAAATATAAATATCATTACACCAATAATAAAAACAATGATTTAAAGCAAAAATAGTTCAAAAACCAAAACAAAGAATTAACGCTCGGGGCATACGTTTTTACGCCCAGGACTTACATTTTTACGTCTGGACTTACACCCAAAATTCTAGGAGTTACGCCCTATGGATCTGCGCCTTCAATTTGCACTCCAAAATATTTTTGATATGTCCCGCCCCGAAACTCGCCTTGAAAAGATTTTTGAAAACACTGATACCTATTATAAAGTTTGATTGTGTCATTTTGATACGCTTTGCTGAATTAGTAACCTGTGTGGTTTTCACTTCAAATAGGCACATGAAAAGCCTAAAAAATAGATTTTAGACCGAATTAAATAGGTTGGCTTCTAAAAGAAATTGGGTATTTAAAATTGGGGGAAGGGAGAGAGGGTATTTGATTCTTAAATTGACATGCATCCCTCCGTTAAAATTAAAAGTTTATATGTATATATCAAAATATAACGGGAGGAGTATATTTAAACTAAACGTATAACAAGGAATATATTTTTGAACTATTCTCAATAATACAGAAAAATATTTAACCCTTTTCTGAATCTACTTTTGCTAATGAACAAATACAAAGACAAAAAAAAAAAAAAGGGGGGGTGAGGCAGAGAGATGAGAGGGTGAGAAAAAAAAAACCTACAGGGGAGGGGATGGAGGAGGAAGAAAGCCGTCCTCCTTTTTTAAGTTGATTAATTTTTTGTTTTTCAACTAATTTAGGTGTAAATGGTAAAAAATAATATTTGAATTATTTGATGCGAGAATGAAACGCATGTTTTTTGTCATGTCAAAAAATTGTATCTAATAGAAATATTTTTGAATATTTAAAGTGTTCAATAAGTACAAGTTTCAATTAAGTTATTTAATCATGTGTACAATTTTAAGGGTCCGTAGGTGGCTTAAACCTAATTTAAGGTATGGGGCTTTACCTTATGTCATGATGCACTAACACCTAAAATTGACGTCATTTTTTGCTTTAGACACTAAAATTAAGATTTTATACCATATAAAGGTTCCTTTGTTTCATTTGACACTTTTCATTGAGTTAATAATTTATGTGATTTTCACCTCAAACAGCGCATGGAGAACAAAAAAAAAAGGTTCTTTTTATTCTCCTCTATTTCTCCTTCCTCCTCCTCCTTATTTTTTTCGCTTTCTTCTCCGCTTAGAATTTTATCATTAATAAACTTTCCACCATTACTATCTTGTTCACCGAAAAAAATGAAGACCGCCACCTTTGAGTATGTGGCATGTTTTGTATAATTAAAAAAATGAATTCTAAGTTGTTTTAAAAAAAATTAGCCAAAAAATAAAAATAATATATATGTGTATATCGCCCACTCCTTATTGTCTTCTTCTTCGACGATCCCCTACTCCTTTTGATTTTTTTTCCGACGATCGCTCCCATTTCTCATTATCTTTTTTGATGGTTACCTCATTTCATGTTCAAAGTAATAACTAGATGGGTATTTTTGTGCTAGCACGGACACAATATTCACAATATGCTTTATATAGTATATTTTGTTACTGTAAAATAATTATTACAACTGAATGCATACCCTAAATCTTGTGTTTAAGCTTTAATATTACAAACAATGTTATTTTATTCTATTATTAAGTAAATTTATACCAACCTCCCTACTGATTTAGAATTAAATAAAAGAGGGGGAGGAAGATTTACTTCGTTGTGATCTCCAAACTGTTGGTCCAGCACATGAAGTTACTCCAATGATTCATCATCTCAATATGCTAACCTCTTCGACTACCTCTCACGATAACACAATATGTACAGAATAATCATAAATTCTTCTTTCATAACATTGCTGAAATAGGCAATTCAATAGTTCATATGCTTATTCATACAAACAAACATTAATTTAATCATAAAAGATATACACTATGTCTGAAGACCAATCAACGTACAACACAACTCATATTACATAACTATACAAAGTCTAACTCAAACTAAATTGTAACCTATCACAACCGAAGACTTGGAACCAACCAAGTTAAATTGTCAAAGTCTTTCCTTTTCTCACTGCCTCAGAATGCTCAAAGTCTAAAATAAATAAAATATAATGAAATTTTAATCATCTTCTTTTTCAAACGAAGGTCTTGAGTATTTAACCCACCTAATTCTACCTTTTTAGGAGGTTTAACTATTTGTTTATAGACTGTTTCATCGAACCTGGGATTTTCATGATTATCCAATCTCATTCATGGAATTTCATCTCTATTAACCTCTCTTGAATAGTCCATATACTAAACAACTCATTTTTATGAGATTTCTAGGATCCCTTAAATTATACTTAAAGGTAAGTTCAAATTTATATGCTAAAAGACAAAATTTAACGATTTAGAAATGAAATTTTTGCATAATTATATCTTTCATATGCTGTCCCACCAAAGTAATAACCCTAGGGTTCAACCCATAATGTCCCATGAAGAATATACATTTAGATTATGGGAAGAAATCGAACTACGGGAGGGAGAGATGAAAGGTAAACACTTACCTCATGACCTCATGAGAAAAAAGCCCCAAGTCTTGGAAAAGTTACCTCTGGGGTTCTCTAATAGAATATTCAAAGTTATGACTAAGACTGAGTGAAAAACTAACTTAAAATACGAATTAGTGTTTTCCAACCTTCGGTATAGCAAAAATCTCCAATATGGCGAAATTCTCTATAGCGAACAAATCCTTCGCTATGGAAAGTTTCGCAACCTAAAGACTTTCACTATGGTGAAGCATGACTTCGCTATAGCGAAGAAATAACAAAAGATGATATTAGATTTTTTCTGTGACAATAATTACGATATATAGGCGCTCTCTTGATAAGCTTGAAGAATTAATAAGAGAAACTTCATAAAAGAAGGCAATAAGAAGGACGTAAAGAAATTGCACCAAATTTTGAGAGAGGTAACTCTCGGTTTAACCATCCAGCACATCTTATTACTCAGAAAGGAGTAACTGCAATCAGGGCGGAGCTAGAGTTTCGGGTATGAATTCGTTTGAAATTCAGTAGTTTTTGCTCAAATAATGTATCTGTATAAAAATCATCATTAAATATGTATTAATATTAAGTTTAAAATTCGATTGTGAACACTTGAAGTAGTCGTTCAAGAATCCACTCCATCTCTGCAACATACTATGACCAGGGACAAATTTACCTTAAGCCAAGGAATGTCATGTGACACGACTTCATCGAAATTTTTTATTAAATAGGTATACATAACTGAAAAAGCAAAATCTAAATAGAGGTCAAATATAATAAAGTGACATTACACCAAAGAGAAGTGTAGCTCATTTGGTTAGGGGCCTTAGCTTCTGGTCAGTGGTTGGGGTTCAAAGCTCAACCTCACCTTTCCCACACATATTCTCTTTCTTAGTTAATTTTTTTATTTAAATCTATTTCGTTAGATACATACAAATGCTAAAAATATCTTAATTTTTAATATAACATTATAATTTTATTTATATATTTTTATTTCTAAATATAACACTGCTTATAAAACTTCTGCGTACGTCACTGACTATGACAATAAGCTTGAGATACTTAAGACAGTGGCGAAGCCAAAATTTTATAAAGGAATTCAAAATATGAAAAACTAAATACGAGAAGAAGTCAAAAGGGTTCAATATCTATACATATGCACAAAATTAATTTTAACTATACAAACAATGTTCAAAGGTTCAAATGAATCGTATCCCTCAGCTCTAATTGAAAGTTAAATGCATTTAGTTAAATAATGCAAAAAAAGGAAGAAAAAAATGCATTTAGTTGAATAATAAAAAATAAAAAATAAAAATCCAAATAAGCTAATAACTTAAGGACTAAAACTATCCTTTACCCAAATTAAAATGTTCAGTTTGAAAAAAGAGAAAAGTCTAGAGAGCATTTACTATAAAAAAAATTACACAACACAGTAAACTAAAACTATATTTATCTGAAATAGCGATAATTTAAAAGAATTATATAATATAGCGATAGTTTAATAGTTAATAGTAGAACACGCCAATAAATTTATTGTCCTCACAGATACAATTAAAGAGAGATATTGTATATGTGTGGATACACTTATTAAGCGCGGGATACAACGTAGTTCACTATTATAAAGTGTACTGATATAATATATTTCACTATTATTATGTGCATGGTTAAAGTGTATTCCACTACCTTCTAAATTCAGAATACTACTACAATTCATAACGAATCAAAATCTCGCTATATTTCATAATTAGGAACTAAACTATAGCTATATACGAAAAATTTCTCAAGAACTATATCTCCAAAAGGAATTCTAATAGGAAAAATTACAAGAATATACTATTTAAGACTTTAATCAACAATATATTTATATACTCCTTTTTATTTATAAAAGTAGGTTTTTAATTACAAACATAACAAAATATTTAATTTTCAAATTTTTTAAATATATTTTTTATATTAGTATCCGTATTTCTTTTCCTCTTTTTTTTTGGGGGGGGGGGAGTATGTGCTAAATTTATGGGATTGATAATTATTGTTTATTAACCATAGTTATACTCTTTTATATTATTTTTTGCCCTTAAACTGATTTTCTATCTCATAATTTTTTATTCAATCAAATCAAATTATTAATGGTAGCCTTAACACTAATTTATTAATTGTAGCCTTAAATCAAATATTCTGTTTAAGACCTTAATTAACAATATATGTATTTACTCTATTTTATTTATAAAATAAGGTTTTTAACTATAAACATAATAAAAAAATAATTTAAAATGAGATATATATTATACCATTTTCTCCTCTTTTTTTTGGATTAGTATGCTGATTTTTTGGAATTGATAAGTTACTTCATTTAAAAAAAAAAAATTTCTCTCTCTTCATTTTTTATTCAATTAATTAGAAAATTATTTTTTGCCGTCTCTCAATTTGTAATCCTTCTTTAAATAGATCTTATTCTTAACCATAATTATTGTGGTTTATAACGGTATAACATTACCATTTGGTATCAATAGGTACTACAGAATTTTATACTAACAATATCACTACTTTTATATTAATATGTATATACCATATATGACCTATAATAGTTTTGAAGTAATTCTATTCTTACATCATGTGTTAAGTTAACAATATAACTCAATATACATCAATAAATAACACAAATATGTACCGTATTTTTAATGAATATTCAACCATTTAATATACAAACATTTATATCAATTATAGAAATAATGTTATACCAATAATTATTATAAAATATACCTTTAAATATACCAATATATATGAAATTATTTTAAGTTTTAACATCTAATTTTCGCCAAAAAAACATTTTATACCATAAAAAAACTAACTTTCACAATTTGATATATTTAAATTGTAACTTACCATTTTGAATTAGTAATCATTATCCAATCATTTTTAAAGTTGGTATATAATTTGATATATTTAAATTGTAACATAAAACTATTCTTATATTAATAGGTAATTTTATACCATTAAATGCCCCCTAGTAATTCTTAAGTAATTATGTTCTTAAGATGAATACACCGTGTGTTAATCTAATGATATAACTCAATATATATCAATAAATATCACAAATTTGTACCATATTTTCAACGAATAATCAACCATTCAATATACAAACACTTGTACCAACTATTGAAATAACATTACACCAACAATTATTATAAAACATACCTTTAAATATACCAATATATATGAAACTATTTTAACATCTAATTTTCGCCAAAAGAACATTTTATACCATTAAAAAACTAACTTTCTGATAATGGTTAAGTTATCAATACTAGGATGAATACTATTAAAAAAATACTAGAACGAATACCATTAACAAATAACATCGGTAACACTCTGTTTGGATCATTGTTACCCATTGTTTCATAATGTACTGTATTGTATTGTACTGTATGGTAGATACAATGTTTGGCTAGACTGTATTGTTTGCTGATGTTTAATAATATTTTTATTGTTTGGTTTGACTGTATCGTATTGTATTGTAATTCATAAATTTACTAAAATGTCCTTAATTATTATAGGGCAGGAGGTTTGACTGGGATTAAATAATATAGGGTAAAAGGTAAAATAGTATTATGAAATATTAAGTAAGGATATAATTAGAAAAAGAAATTAAGTAACAATGGGAACACACCAAATCGGTTGTTCCATAAAATGGGGGTTTTCATTGTTACGTAACAATGAAATTTAACAATACAATACAATACATTTTAAGTAACAATCAAAACAAACATTGTATGTATGATAACGATACAATACAATACAATGGGTAACAATGATCCAAACATAGTGTAAATCGTTAATAACATTAGATATTTAACTACAAAAATTATTGTTCTAAATAAAAATTTAAAAAACTAACAATGTTAATTTTGAAGTGAAAATTTTGTACGAGTCTTCTTGTTATGTCCCACTGTAGCACATTTACTACAAGTTACTTTAGACCTCTTGAATTTCACCTCGTTAAATCTCTTCTTACGATCGTATTTTGGTGGTCTTCCTGATTGTCGTCTTGCATGTGGTGGTAACACTATTTCTCTCAAAATATGTTATGGGATTTCTCATGTGCATTCACATGGCAAAGGTACAATTGGTATTGCATAAGTATCTCAAAAATTTTCATTACTGTAATACGCTAAGCAATAGTCATCACCATGTTTGTCTCTGTATCAGATAGCAACAATAGTATGACTACAAGAAATTTCATCATGCTGAAATCTACCACAACTACACATTCAAGTACGTAGAAAGACAATGAATCTTTTAGCACCGTCCGTAATCGTATGAAGGATATTCTGTTACATTATTCCTGCGTTACATTACAATATACAGTTAAAAACATACTCACATAGAAATTTATTTTATTTTTAATAATCAAAATTGAGTTAAAACATAAAGCAAATTGTTTTTTATCCCAATAAAATCCATATACAAAACTGTTATCAAATTATGGTTTAATATTGGTGTCCATTGTTATGTCGCGATTTTACTATCTTTAGAAAAACACTTTTGAAATGTTCTAAGTATAAAACAATTTAAGAAATATACTTAGAAAAAGAGTCGCCACTTAATTTTTTAAAGAAATTAAGAAAACTTAATTTAATAAGACTCTAACAGATTAAGTCTTTAAAAATTTAGAGAAAATGGGTGAGAAATTCTTATTTCTACTTTAAAAAGGTATTAGCACTTAAAGTAGCCGCTAACGTGCAGTTATCCAACGATTTGAAAGATATTTGACTAACTCTTTGTGAAAATGATTAAGTAAAGATCTTCTTTTTTTTTTTTTTAGTTTTTAAGAAAAAGGGATACTTAACTTGAGCATTTGAAATAAATGGAAGCGATTAAAGCCTTAAAAAAAAGATTAGGATCAACTTTTTAAAAATAAATTAAGATTTAAACTTTAAAAATAGACGACGTAAGAATTTATTTGAATCACTTAAGGGTTATAACTTAAACCAATTTGGTCAATTAAAGCAAGAAACTATCTTAAATTATTTAAAGGATAAGTGAAAATCTCGACCAAAAAATATTTGATTAAGTAAATAAAGAACACAAGAGTTGATTAAAAAAAAAAAAATTTACTTAATAAATCCAACACAAAGAATATAGTTCATCTTTTGGGGAATTCAACTAAGTTAATTAACAATTCTAAAGTTAGAGTTCATAAAAAAAAGAAGATAAATAATCACAATTAAATAACCTAAGACTAAAGCATAAATTAAATTTGGCCCCTTTTGGCCTAAATTCATTGTTGCCCAAAAGGTGAGTTGTTGTTGATGTATTTTTGGGCTTTTGGCTCACTTCCTCCCTCGTATAAAACTGTATATCAACTCCTTGAACTTGCGTTTTGACTTTCGAGACCTGTATTTATATTTCCTTTTCGTGACATTTGGCATAGGGCTAACTCGGAGAGTTGTTGGGTTCATCCCAACAAATAAAAGAGATGCAAGGGTGGAAATGGAGTCCGTTGGACTAGGATGGAGTTTCACATGCAAATAAAGAGTAATATGGATTAATACGCGGGAAAGGGACATTTAGCAATTGATAAATGCATACATACAATTTTACTAGTAAATAATTCACATAACCTGTATGCCTAAATTATTTGCACCAAATTAGCTAATAGATAGATGAATTCACTTTGCACAAGAAATTAAAATCATAATTTAAGAGGAGTTAATCATGCATGGCCCAGATAAATTCAATTTAATCTTACTAGGAATTAGTAGCAAATTTTATGATTAACTTATCACTAACGTGCTCAAATGCAAATATGAATTTAACTAAAACATATCATATTAATCAATGGAGATAATAAGCTAAATGCAACGTTTAGACAAGCTCAAGTCTTATACAAACAAAGAGTTAATACTAACCAAACTAACAAAGATCGGCTACCAAACTAAGTGGGTTGAGTTGAGGCCTTTTCGAGAATTGTTAGATTTTAGCGTAGTAGCAAGATAATATCTTTTTAACAAAGTAGACTTAACTCTCGGTCAAGAACTCAGGACTACCATCCAAATCAAATATTTAAGAAGAAGAGAAGAAAAAATTAGTAAAGGGAAAGAAGCAGTGCAACATGAAATGCTAAACAAAAATTAGATACCCTCTAGCCGTGAATGAAGATAGAAAAAATAATAATAGTAGCTTAACAAAGGGATGAAAAAAAAATTAGATTCCTACCAATATTTCATAATAAGCAAGAAAAGAAAATGACCACCCATGTTAGAAAAATATCATAGCTTTTAGGGGGGAAATTAACTGTGGATTTACATAGGCTATTCATTTTAGAAAATGCAAGTAAACAATTAATACCAATATGCAATTACAAAGACAAAGTTATCAACTATAAACTAAACTAAAGAAAAATAATGTAAAAGCTACTGCTTTTTATAAAATGAATACCAACTATGTTGACACCATTATTGAATCTAGAATTTTAACATCACTACAAAGTTATTAATGATAGGCAACATGTCCCCCCACCTATACCTTAGCATTTCAAGAAAAAATTATCATGATTCAACCAAATTAGGACTCAAATCAGCATAATAATAAATAAAGCAACCAAACTTAACACGTATTATCACACCTGACTAGTCTAACAATGGATAAGACATTAAATAGATATTAATTCAAGATGAATTGTGTACATACCATCCAATATAGGAACAAAAATCAAGAGAAGATTATACTAGTATTGAGACAAACCACAATAAAAATAATAATAATTAATTAATGGGTAAACTTGCTGACCATAAACTAACTTGAAGTATCCTAGAGATTTTCACAAAGAGATAAACATATCTGAAGCAACACAACACTAAAAATTAACACAAACAACCCTACGTTCAAGCAAAATCTAGCCAAAATTTAAAACGAACAGATATAAAGAGTGTTTACCTTTTATGGAGCAGCGACCTGAGACGACAAGCGAAGAGCGATTCCACTTTGATCCCACTAACATGTGAGCAAAAGAACTTGAAAGAAAATTGAAAATCCGAGGCTCAAACCTTCGTGGGTTTGATTTCGAAGAATACTATTCCCCAACCTTCAAATTCCAATTCTCTTCCCCTAAAAGGCTACTAATACCATGTATTTATAGCCAAAACTAAAGATTTGAATTCCAATAGCCGTTTGAGCGGGAAGTGGAAGATTGATTGGAAAGATTGAAGGAGAAACAAGCAAGAGGAGAACACCCCCCCAAAAATCCGAATTCGATGTGATATCTTCTGATTTGGATTAGATTTGGGTGAGATTTATCCCAGCCAAAGTCAACAAATCTAGTCCAGAAGTCTGTAATCTTTAAATATAGAGGAAGGGACTGACAAGAGTGATGGAAAATATCGTTTGGATGAAGAAATTAGGGTTCTTACTCTTGAGTTTTGTGTTTTTGGAAGAAGAAAGGGAAGAGAAGGCATGTGAGGGTTGGAAAAGGTTGGCATGATAATGGTGTGTATGTGTAAAAACATATCTATATATGTGCAGATGTGAAGGAATTAAGAAAATGACCCATTTTATTTAAAACTTAGTCTCTTGAGTTGCTATTCTAACCAAATTGAGTCAAATAACTAGATTCTGCCAAAATTAAAATGAGATGAATAATTATCGATTAATTATTTGAGCTTCTTAATTTAAACAAGAAAAAATAATTATCAAAACATAAGTTCACTACTTAAAATAGAGAACTAATTGTACATAATTATAACATTCGCTTAATTTAAAGGAAATAAATACGTATTTATATTAAACACTATATTTTTAGGCTATTTATTAAATATTTATATAAAAGATGAAAATTATGTAAACCAGTATGTAAAATTATATAATTATTTCTGAAAAACTAACCAAAACTAATTAGAAAGATGTTTTAAAATATATATATATTTCTTAGGATTTTTCAAAGACGATTATTTCAAATTGTTTGAAATTGAAAAAGCTTGATAATTAACTTGAATTGCATAGGGTCAAAATTGGGTGTCAACATCCATTTCAATTTTACCATTTGCAATACCTCTATAACAATATATAAATAAATAGGTGTACAATTGGTTCAAAAGTTGATTTTTGATATACGTTCAATCATACAATACATAACATCATAATATAATCAAGAATTTTACCAATGTTAAACCATGACTTCTAAAGTGAATTTTGTTTATATCTTATAACAATACAATGCAGTACACTATAATCTAATACAGTATGTGCAATTATTTCCACAATCATCACTAACGTACAAAATGATTTAACATACTTATTATGAATGGTGTAGAAATCGACTTAACTTTGGTGTCAAATAACATTTCTCAATAAAGTAAATATTCAACCTAAAACTAACATATCATCAATGTGGTTTATAACCATATTCTATCGATCACCAACTAATTTATATATATATATATAAAATAATACACAATGCATTGTAAACACAAAATAAATTACAACTGCGCAACTGATTGTAAACACAAATAATACTATACAATTCATTGAAAACTAAACATAAAAATATTTATCATAAAAATCTATCGCATAACAAAATTTTCATCAAAACGTCAATAAAAAACCTACTGTATAACCAAGATATGAACAATGTAAATTAAATAATTTTTTTCTCAAAATAATTAGTTTATTATACAAGATTACAAAATGCTTTTTTTTCTTTGGTAACCACGTTGATTTATATCAAACATTAATTAAAAACAATATGATTTACTATAAAATCGATTAAAACTACAAATTTTATACGTAATAAACAAGATTGAAAATACCTGATCATCCCATCTTTCGTCATACTGAGATGTTGTTGCTTTCCGCCATTGAAACGATTATCAGAAGAGAGAAAGAGTTTGATTGTGTTTAGTATATTAGTATTTTGGTTATGAGAGAGATTTGTGGTAAGTGAATAACAGAGGTAGAGCAATTTAAGGAATTAAAATTTGTTACCATAAAAAATCATACATAATTAGGGGTCTTTTTTTTTTCTTTCATTTTCTTTTTAAAATTTATTTTCTATATTTGAAAAAAAACTATTATCATGTAGATGAAAAATAAAACTACTGCTATCTAGTGGTTATTAAGCGTATATAGTTGTATACTTAAGTTTTTTGCCCTTGTAATATGAAATACTCTCAACTGTCCGTCTCCAACAGTCGAATAAGGCCCATAAAAGATTAGGCCCCAATTAGTCCATCCTTTCGGCCCATAGATGAAATGTTACAAAAATAAATACCCTTAGTAGCGTGAAGGCATAAAATTTAGAGTTGCAAAGAGAAGACCTCGCCGCCTCCTTCTCTCTGCACTGTAAGTCCCTCTCATTTCCATTTCTCCCATGCTTTGATGTGTATAATCTCTGTTCATAGCAATCTTCATCATCTTGCTGTTTTCATCTCCTTGTATGCATAATAACTAGTATTGATTCGTAAAACGCTTTCTTCGTTCTATGTTGTTGACCAGTTATCAGTATCAAGTCATTTTCCTTATATTATCTATTGAATAACATCATAACCAATTGAGTAAGCATCTTATTTTCTTTGTGAATGCTTCTAGCTTTACATCTTGAATTAAAATAGACAAAACGTTGAAGGAAATATGGGTACAAATAGCTATTAAAACAATTTAGAATAGAGATCTCTGGCTAAAGCCTTCGATTAACGAAGGCCTGGTGTTAACTAGTAGCTACTAAATCAGTGGCCACTTTTTTGATGATTGAAATATTGTTCAAAATGAGATTGTTATGATATATGTAAGGTTTTATGAAGGGATATGTGTGTAACCTAAACCTTGAGTGGTTATGATATTGCCTTAATCTATTTGAAGAATTATGTTTACGCCATATATATCATGAGAGCTTTTAGTAATATTTGATAGTGCAATATTTGTCTCATTAAATTGTGACTAATATCTCAATGAATTATTTTTGATTGGGATACAACAGATCTATAAACTATTAAGTTGCTTACTGTGATTGTTGGTTGTCACAATCTTTTTCAAGTTATTGTTGCTTGCTTGTTTTCTGTAATTTTTGAATATACAGGCATTTACTTGTATTGTTGCTTGGTGTAATAAGCTTGACATGAAATGTACTTTGTTTTAGATTGTATACCATATTTTGTTTCAGAATTACTCCTTGTTTATACTTAAGTCTAACACTTAGATATCTTTTGAATAAACTCCACCTTGTTAAGTGTGTTTTAGTTGATGTTTAATATTTGTTGGTGGTTCAAATGGCAGAGAACAAAAAGAATTTGTAGTTACATTAACAGCCATTCAAGATGGTGAAGTTCACAGCTGAAGAGCTTAGAAGGATTATGGACTTCAAGCATAACATTCGTAATATGTCTGTTATTGCTCATGTGGACCATGGTAAGCAACTATACAAATATTATTACATTGGTAGTCTAAATTCTTTCTTGTAAAATTGTTATCCATGTCAAATGGAAGTAACTTAAAGTATGATCCCTTGGGCATTGAAACAACCTTGTATGTTTTTGGGGTGGTACAGTTTGCTTAATATTGTTTCATTAGTTTTCTTCTCTTTTGCGTTTCTGTGGAACATATACTTTGGTAGTAGTGCACCATCTATGGTTTAACTTATCAGTTGATTTGGAGTTTCTAATTCCATGATGTATTTAACCTGACAGGAAAATCTACCCTTACCGATTCTCTGGTGGCGGCTGCTGGTATCATTGCTCAGGAAGTTGCAGGTGATGTCAGAATGACAGATACACGTGCAGATGAGGCTGAGCGTGGTATCACCATCAAGTCCACTGGTATTTCACTTTACTACGAGATGACTGATGACTCCTTGAGGAACTTCAAGGGACAGAGAAATGGGAACGAGTACCTCATCAACCTCATCGATTCACCTGGGCACGTTGACTTCTCATCTGAAGTGACTGCTGCTCTTCGTATTACTGATGGTGCGCTTGTTGTGGTTGATTGTGTGGAAGGTGTCTGTGTCCAGACAGAGACTGTGCTCCGTCAGGCCCTCGGTGAAAGGATTCGTCCTGTCCTGACAGTTAACAAGATGGACAGGTGTTTCCTTGAGCTTCAGGTTGATGGAGAGGAGGCCTATCAGACATTCCAAAGAGTTATTGAGAACGCTAATGTTATCATGGCTACATATGAGGATCCCCTTCTTGGTGATGTCCAGGTTTATCCTGAGAAAGGTACTGTTGCTTTCTCTGCTGGATTGCATGGGTGGGCTTTCACTCTCACCAATTTTGCCAAGATGTATGCTTCCAAATTCGGAGTTGACGAGTCTAAGATGATGGAAAGGCTGTGGGGCGAGAACTTTTTTGACCCTGCCACCAAAAAGTGGACTACCAAAAACACCGGTTCAGCTTCGTGCAAGCGTGGTTTTGTTCAATTCTGCTATGAGCCAATCAAGCAGATTATCAACACTTGCATGAATGATCAGAAAGATAAGCTCTGGCCTATGTTGCAGAAGCTTGGTGTAACCATGAAATCTGATGAAAAAGATTTGATGGGTAAGGCACTGATGAAGCGTGTGATGCAGACCTGGCTTCCTGCAAGTACTGCTCTTCTGGAAATGATGATATATCATCTTCCATCTCCTTCCACAGCTCAAAAGTACCGTGTGGAGAACTTGTATGAGGGACCCCTTGATGATGCTTATGCCAATGCCATCAGGAACTGTGATCCAGAAGGGCCGCTTATGCTTTATGTATCCAAGATGATTCCAGCATCTGACAAGGGTAGATTCTTTGCTTTTGGTCGTGTATTTGCGGGGAAGGTTTCTACTGGTATGAAGGTTAGAATCATGGGTCCTAACTATGTTCCTGGTGAAAAGAAGGATTTATATGTTAAGAATATCCAGCGAACTGTTATTTGGATGGGTAAGAGGCAAGAAACTGTTGAGGATGTTCCCTGTGGTAACACTGTTGCCATGGTTGGGTTAGATCAATTTAT
The DNA here is from genome assembly GCA_018342035.1 of Solanum appendiculatum. Taxonomy (NCBI): domain Eukaryota; kingdom Viridiplantae; phylum Streptophyta; class Magnoliopsida; order Solanales; family Solanaceae; genus Solanum; species Solanum appendiculatum. The sequence goes on along the minus strand of JAGDQO010002205.1, from coordinate 149,662 downwards.
TATCAAGAATGCAACATTGACCAATGAAAAGGAAGTTGATGCCCACCCAATCAGAGCTATGAAGTTTTCTGTCTCACCAGTCGTGCGTGTTGCTGTTCAGTGCAAGGTTGCATCTGACCTTCCAAAGCTTGTTGAAGGGTTGAAACGTCTGGCAAAGTCTGATCCTATGGTTGTTTGTTCTATTGAAGAGTCTGGAGAGCATATTATTGCTGGTGCAGGAGAACTCCACCTTGAGATCTGTCTGAAGGACTTGCAGGATGACTTTATGGGCGGTGCCGAAATTGTAAAATCTGATCCCGTTGTGTCCTTCCGTGAGACGGTCCTTGAGAAGTCAACTCGGACTGTGATGAGCAAGTCTCCTAACAAGCATAACCGTCTGTACATGGAGGCTAGGCCAATGGAGGAAGGGCTTGCTGAGGCTATTGATGAAGGACGCATTGGCCCTAGGGATGACCCCAAGGTCCGTTCCAAGATCTTGGCTGAGGAGTTTGGATGGGACAAAGATCTTGCAAAGAAAATTTGGTGCTTTGGTCCAGAGACAACTGGTCCTAACATGGTGGTGGATATGTGTAAGGGAGTTCAGTACCTGAATGAAATTAAGGATTCTGTTGTCGCTGGTTTCCAGTGGGCTTCCAAGGAAGGTGCACTGGCCGAAGAGAACATGAGAGGTATTTGCTTTGAAGTTTGTGATGTTGTTCTTCATTCTGATGCTATTCACAGGGGTGGTGGCCAAGTTATTCCCACAGCTAGGAGGGTTATCTATGCTTCTCAGCTTACTGCCAAACCCCGCCTGTTGGAGCCCGTTTACCTTGTGGAGATTCAGGCTCCAGAGCAAGCCCTCGGTGGCATCTATAGTGTTCTGAACCAGAAGCGTGGACATGTGTTTGAGGAGATGCAGAGGCTAGGAACCCCTCTTTACAACATCAAGGCTTACCTTCCTGTTGTCGAGTCATTTGGATTTTCAGGTACCTTGAGAGCTGCTACTTCAGGTCAAGCTTTCCCACAATGTGTTTTTGATCATTGGGAAATGATGTCATCTGACCCATTGGAAGTTGGCTCACAAGCTAATCAACTCGTCCTTGATATCCGTAAGAGGAAGGGTTTGAAGGAGCAGATGACCCCTCTATCCGATTTTGAGGACAAGCTGTAAGACATGTTCGAGATGGCAGCAGATGTGTAACCTGCTCAATTGGATCTGCGAAAGTTTTTTTTTGCATTTATCATCTATCTGTTTGGATAATTACTTTGAACTTTTTGTGTTGTTGATTAGGATACTAGCTCGTAAGTTTCTTGTTGCAGTATTTATTACGTCTATCTTTTCCATGGACAAAAGTATTTCTGTCGTATTTTATTTTAAGATGTCTTTTAGTTCAAATTAGATAAGCTTGCTCTCTGTTAATTTCTTAACAATTGCAGTTTCCAATATAATGAAATGATTTCACTGTGGAATTAGATTAATTATGCTAGGGTTTTAGGTTGACTGATATTAAATTTGCACGATTAATGAGTTTCACTTCCCATACACGATAATAGCTACCAGTGGAGCAAAAATCCAATTACTCTTCTTTTTAGTGTTTTATTTTCAAAATTGCAGCAAATTAAATCCCCTGAGTTCTTTCAATTATGCTATACGTTGAGCTTTCTCATTCCTTTTTTAAGTTTAAAAGCTATTTTGGCTTTAACCAAGCGTTCCTTTCTTTTCCTTCTAGGATGCACAATAACAGAGTACAAAATTTTTGCGTTGTTTGTTTGATGTTTTTCCTTAGGGCCTGTTTGGAAAGCCACCCTGCTAATTGCATTTGGTGTAATTATACTGTCTTACATGTTTGGTTGGCCGTGTAATTACTTGGTTAGCAGGTAATTGGGTGTAATTACACTCTCCAATTCTCAGGGAATTACATCCTCCAATTCTTAGGGAGGGGTTGTGAATTGTTGATAATTACGTGATGTAATAATAAGCAGACTACTTTTTAATTTATTCTTTTTATATTTATTTTTTATTTTAATTTATTTATTTTAAATTCTTTTTTTTATTTTTATCATTCTAAAAATATATTTTTTATTTTATATTATTTATATTTCATTTCTTTCTCATTCTCAACCTTTACTTCTTGTGATTCCATGTGATTTTTCGTATAAACTATTTTATTTATTTATTCTAAGTTTTTTTTTCATTAGCATAATTTTGTTAGTATTCTAATTTTTAAATTGAAGGAAAATTCATTGTTAAATAAGGTTATAGTTTTACATTTTTCTTTTCTTTTAAATCACATTTATGTATGTTATGTTGAAATTTGACATAAGAGTATTACATTAAATTTCATTTCAAATTTAGAACTAATGTTATATTTTCAATTTCATTTGTTTTAGTAATATTGACTTGATATTTCACATTGCAAGTTATTAGTTAGACTTTATAGATTATCTTTGTGTCAAATATTTTCATAGTTTATGACATTATATTTATAATATTAATCTTTTTTGTAAACATGTATTTTATGATGTTCATAGAAATCTTGTACTTTTAGTTTTTATTATCATTTTAATTAATATATACTAATTTCAAAAGCATAAATCAATTATTTTTATAACATTAGTTAAGAACATATGTTTGTTGATTAATATATTTTCAAAAGATAATATATATCTTAAATATTTAATTTAATATCATTTATAAAATCTTTTATTTGTCTAATATAAATTTTTAATTTTAGGTAATTAACTTTTATTCTTAATATTTAATATAAGCTTATAATTACAATTGTGCAACCAAACAATACATTTGTAATTACACTGTAATTACACTTCGGCAAACAAACAGATTAACGTAATTACTAGGTTGTGTAATAATTCAGAGGCGTATCCAAGATTTTGAGATGACGGGTGCAATATTACGAAAAGGTGGATTTAAGATATAAATTTGATCGGTTTGACATTTAGGTTCTTATTACTGAAAACCATTAAATTTTTAAATTATAGGTCCAAATTTTTTTTTTATCTATCCAAACCACTTAGAGAGGTGTTACCCAATTTTAAAAAGGAAAAGAAAACAAGATAGATAAAAGATTCACATTTTTAACCTCACTTAGAGAGGTGCACCCAATCATCATCGCACGACATTATATGATACTTCGAGTGTGGGTTCACACATCTATATTTAAATATTTTTAAAAAAACATAACACTACTATATATGATTTCGGGATGGGAGCATGGGTTCACTTGGCCCGGTTGACCCCCTCCTGAATACGCTCCTTATTATTAGGCTGATAATTACACACCTAGTAATTACATAAATTCCAATTACCTGGTGGCTTTCCAAGCAGACCCTTAGTAAATTTTTTTGGGTATGTGGTATTTCTTTGGTGATTGAATCCTTTTAAAGTTTCAACGTTATTTTGAAATCATTATAAAATTAAAGGAAAAGATGAAAAATATGAACATCAAATGATTATTATGGTAACGGAAAAGAGTCTGATATACTCCTCAACTTTGACATTTAGGGGTCGTTTGGTGTGAAGGATAAACACAAATAGTGCTAGGATAAATATTTAGTGGCACTTAATTTAGTGTTTGGTTGGGAAGTTTGGGATAACTTATCCCGGGATTAATAAATAGTACCGGGATAAGTTATCCCTCCCAAGGGGTGGTATAATAATATGGGATAAACTTATTAAATGACAAAACTACCCTTCAAACCCTTTAATTGATAACCTTTCACAAGCCAATTTACTGCTGCGTATAGATTGGGTATTTTAATCCATGTTACCTCTCCGGTTGGGAAAAAATGGTGGTGTTTGTCTTTAATAATTTATGTGCAAAGATTGGGTATTTTAACACATTTTTTTATCTGGGTACTTATCAAGATTTCATTTTTTTGATCTTTGTCTTCCATAATGTGTGCAAAAATATTATTTTAACACATTTATTATGTATGTGGGAACTTATCAAGATTCCATTTTTTTGATTTGTGTCATTTATAATATGTGCCAAAATTGGTTGTTTTAACACATTTCTGTACGTGGATACTTATCAAGATTTCAAATTTTTGATCTTACTCTGCTAATTTTACTCTCTTATTTTTTGACTAAATAAGCAAATGGGTGTTTTGTATTTCTCGTTTGAAAATGGAAATGGAGAATGGTCTGTTTCTCACGTCTGCATGTGTATTAAAGAGGGTCAAGGAAGAAAAGAATGGAAGGACTATGTGGATAGGTTAGATTTATTTTTAAAATGGGTTACTGGTGAATTTTCTATGTTGGATGAAATGGGTAGTTAAATTGGGGTTTAACTAAAACTCTACCAAAAAAAATTATATACAAAAGGCTAAATAAGAGAGTATTTTTGTTATCAAATCACTTATTTTTAGGAAGTATGTAATGGTTATTATTTTTAGTACAACAAACCAAACAATCAATAAGAAATAATGCTAGGATAACTAATCCCAGCATAACTTATCCCCTCGTTACAAAAATGGCTCATATATACTCCTACCATTATAAAAATAGTTCATATGCCCCTACCTTTACAAAAATGGCTCATATATATCCTTTTATCTAATGAAAATGAAAAAAATAATTTTTAATTTATTTTTTGATTTAAAAAGAATTATGTAGGGGTATATATGATCCTTTTCACACATGATATTCTTTTGACTTCTTCGATTATTATTTGAGCTTCTTATTCTTATTTTTTTTTTTTTCATTTTAGTGTAAAAATATGAGAAATAATAATAAAGGAGTGTGAAAGGAAAAAGAGAAAATAAACTAAAACTAATTTTTCGGCTATATAGTAATTTATTTTTTTATATTTGTAAAAAAAATTGGGGCATATATGATAAATTATACAAGAAAGTTAGTGAAAAAATTAACTTGACCATCAAAATAATAAATTCAAGTTAACCATTGAATCAAAGAAGCCAAAAAAATACGTGTGCGAAGAATTAAATTTGATACATCGCTTTTGAGTTCCTTAACCCCATTATCCATTGACTCTGTCCACTTTAGCTCACAGTTTAACATGCCCTCAATCTTCGAGCTTGCCAGATCACTCATACTTGGTTGGCTGGACGGAGCTTTAGTCTTTTGTGGAGGTACATACAAATTTGAGCTTTGGTTATTGTACCTTTCATCCATTCCCGCACGATACCTCTCAAACCACTCTTGATCTCTTCATTGACTATCATGATCTATCCAACCTTGATTCTCTTTCAGAGGATGCCAAGGACCTTGATTGGTGCCTTGGTACTCCGGTTGAGAACATATTCCGTGATTCGTCATATTTCTTACCTCTTCATCAAATGAAGCATAAACAATCTCTTCTTCGTGATGAGATGGCACACTGCGTTACTTGATGATATTCACACTTTTTGTTTCGGTGCCCAACATATGCTTGGCCAAGAGTTCTACTTGTGTCATCATCTTTGCCTTTTGTTCATCTCTTTCTTCCTCTTTTCTTCTCATCTCATTCGTCATACTTGTGGAAACTATACCCAAAGGCCGCTCGATGTCTCTAGTATGCCATGCCCTATTTGTCTTTGTCCTTCGACCAATGAGGACAGTGGTTAAGGTATAGTTAGGTCCATGATAGAATCTCCGGCTAAGTTGTTTGTTATGGACTTCTTGACCTCATCCAAAGAACGGTAAAAATATTTTGTAGCAAAACTTCATTTCATAGCCCATAATTTAGACATAACAAGACCTTCTTCTTGAATCTCAACCATACTTTATGAATTGCTTCTCCCGATAGCTGATGAAAATTGTTAATCTCATCCCTCAACTATAGTATGCGTAAGGGTGGGAATAATTACTCAATAAAAGCAACTGTAAGCTCAACCCCATGAACTGATTGATCCTTGGGGTAGCTCCTCAACCCAAATGGTGGCTTGCCCTGTGAGAGAAAATGGAAACAACCTCAGTCTTATGAATTCTTGATTGATTTATTTATTTTAAACAGTAGACAAATCTTAATGAAATTTTGGAGGTGGCGGTTAGCATCCTTGCTCTCCTTTCCGCTAAAAAGACCCCTCATCTAAAGAAGGTGTAGCATTGTACTTATAACATAAAAGACAAGATTTTCTATCGTAGGTGGTAGGGGAATGACTCTTGTTACACCATACCCTAAAGGTTCCTCTTCATCATTTGCAAATCCGACCACAATTTTATTTTCATCAGCCTGGTTCATCATTTCATTTGTCTCAATACAACAAAAACAACACAAGAAGTAAAAAGAAAACACGGTATACAAAAGTTTGAGTAAAAAATCAACTAAAAGTGTGAAATTAGGTCTTGGGCCTAATTCACACCCCAAAAGCTAGCTCAAAGGGAGGAGGATTGCCCGAGCCTTATAAGGAGTCCACCCATCTCATTAACCACCAATGTGGGACTTTTTGTCATTCTTTAACACCCCACCTCACGCCCAATGCTTAGCATCCGGTGCGTGGGCAAATTTTGATTTTTTGGGGCAATTTTTGACTTTGGGGGCTCCAACATTGGGTGAGATGGGCCTTGCTCTGATACCATGTGAAATTAGGTCTTGGGCCTAACTCACACCCCAAAAGCTAGCTCAAAGGGAGGAGGATTGCCCAAGCCTTATAAGGAGTCCACCCATCTCATTAACCACCAATGTGAGACTTTTTGTCATTCTTTAACAAAAAGCAATCGCTAGCTAGTCCCCGATAGCGACACCATTTTTTGATATCGCTCAACTACACTTCGCGATTGAGGTATAGACGGTCGTTTGCAAAACCAATATCCAACTTAGGAGTCGGGGTCTAACCACAAGGACCGGTAGAAAGAATTGCACTCTAAGTAATTATCAATTCAATACTAACTAGCACAATGTCTTCAAATGAGAATGTAAAATTGAGGAAAATTTGGAAAACACAAACTTCGATTTGAATTTCAAGTAATAGGATCAAGAGGTCAACACAATAAAGGTTTCAACAATATGGAAGCGATTATGGGTGTGTACAATAGCGATGGAGTTTCAATCTAATAAGCAATGATTAATCAAATCAATCGATACATAGATAATCTTTGGTATATACTATATCCAATATTCTCTCGAACCCATGAATATGCATATCTTAGGTTCTTTTGAACCTCAAGACTAAGCAAACAAAACATCAAACTTGAGTGGGTTAGACTATCCTAGCTCTATCCTTAAATGAGAAATCAATAAGATTAGATTATTTCTATCTTTAATCTAATGACCAATTTCTCAAGTCCTCACTAATAAAGTCTTACACAACCTTATTTTGTTTTTTCAAGTCAAAATAGAGTTAGATAATTTAATCAATGTTTGCAACCATTGATTTTTAGATTAAAACTTTAAGACAATCCATGCAATACAATTAATTTTAGAACTATTTAATCACTACCCAAGGAAATATAAGATATACCAACAAAGAAATACTCCAGTTTATTCATCAATGATCACCACATTCGAATCCAAGCTTAGAGAAGTACAATATTAGTTAACTTCTTGAGCAAGCAAATGCTCTACAATATCTATTTTCTATCTTCTACTTTGCAATAATGAATACTTCTTAGAACTATCTCAATTGAGAAGAAGATAATAATACACATTTACATAAATCTCAATTTTGTCATTAAAACCTTTCAAAGAAAGTATCTTTAACATCAAATATGTTTTGCCCTTAAACTTTCGTATCTCATTTGCGCTGCATCGGTGGAACGTCGATGCAAAAGCGTCCAACGCTAATTGAGGCGTTGCTTCATCTTGTTCTATTCCGGTGATGCCTGCATTTGGATCGGTAGACCGCCGAAGACATTGGTGCTTCTAGACAATTTCTCCTCTTCTAGTTGGTGTTGAGCTAGAACGCCTACGCATTTCTATTGGATACTAATTCCTCACCGGTGTATTTCAATGATATTTTGTGGCAAATCATTCATTCTTCATTTTCCAAGAAATTCTTGCACACAAGAGAACAATGACCTAAAATTCTCTTCTTTAGCAATAAAATGTAGCAATAATTCATGAATAAGAGTCTAATAAATTGATAAAATACCAATTCATCACATGTTAGCAGACTTTTTTCCTAACCAAATTTTCTGTTTTACAGGTACTCAAAGATTAACATATAATTCTATACAAGAGATCCCAAAAAAAGGAAAAACTATAATAACCATGGACTAGAATCAAATTTCCAGTATTAGGATAACAAAATGTCAAAACAAGAACTTTAGGATGCTACAATAACATTATCATGTATTTTCTTTCTAATGAGCTATAAAAACTGTTTAATAAGTGCATAAAAAGATGTTCAATAATCAAGAAGATGTTTGCTGGAAGCAGATGACACTTACTAGGTTGAGTGTGAAAAATGACTTTGGATCTGAATTTCTCTTTTCTTTAGAAGTGGTATTAGCTCGACCTGTTGAAAAAGGGATTTATGTAGAAAATAGTTCAATTCATATCATTTATCATCAAAAAATAGGAAAATATGAGTATTGTTGTGAACCGAGTTGGATCTGTAAGGGTCTATGGGCTGGAATTGGTGGAGACTATTTTAGTTGGGATTATTGGGTCGAGTAAAATGTTTGAGTGTTTTATTTGGGATCCAGGACCAATTAGTTTTTGGTTAAAAGGGCGAATGAGTTGGAAAGAAGGGTTTATGTCGATTGAAGAAAAATGTCTGTCCTCTCTTCTTCTTCTAGAGTCTAAGCTTCTCATCTCCATTCTTATCTCTATTTCTTGTTATTTCAGTATTTCCGTTCTAATTCAGTAATTTGAGTATTGCAATTAAGATTCTAAAGTTGTAATCACGTTTTAATTCTCTTATCAATATACCGAGTCATTCGGGTTAGTTACAAGTATATAAAGATCAGATCTGGTATAATGAAGTTGAAGAAGTTTTCTTTCGGTTGGATTCCGTGGTGTTCGTGAGACTTGGTGAACGTCTTTATTTAGAAATTAGAATCATTCAAAACTCAATCTAAGACATCCCACACATCCCTCAAAACACCTTAATTCTTAGGGCCCGTTTGGCCATGCGATATGAAATCATGAGATGAAGTTGAAGTTTTGTTTGAACATGCAATTTGGATTTTTTATATTGTATGTTTTCTCTTAAACATAAGAACCCAGAAGTTGTAAAACTATTAAAATTGTCCCAATTCTTTATACAATCATATCAAATAAGCAAAAGTTTATAAAAATCACACAATACACTATCACAAAGCCATTCTTAAAAAACACAACATTTATCGATCAAATTTTAATTCAATAAAATAATAAAATAGAAAAATTATTTTTTATTAATTCAATACAATCTTACCACAATAGTTAGTCTTGTCCATTCAATATAATGATGAAAAATTATTTTTTATTAAACGTTAATTTGAATGAAGTAGTAATAAATTTGATTGGGTAAATAAACTGGATAAAAAATAATGAATTTGGTGAATATAAATGGTAAACAAGAATTGATTTGAAGTAATAATATACTTTATGTTGGTGAGAATAATCGTTATATGAGATATAAATGGTTTAAAAAGTAATGATATGAATTATAAATTTTATTTACATATGAAACAAATGGCTAGTAGATATAAATATGGTTTTTTTTTACAAAATATAAACTTGTGGGTCAATTTTTGTATTTGAAAAATTCCAAATCATGATTTTTTGGAGAATTTGGGATTTCATACTATGATATGAAATCATGAGATGAAATCAGCGTGAAATCGCATGTCCAAACGCTAATTTCATTTCATGATATGAAATCGCATGGCCAAACGCCTACTAAATAAGGCTACAATGATAAACTCACATAATTTCTTGAGAAACGTAAAATCTAAAATGATAATATATAAATATGAATGGAGGGAGTATAAGGTATCATATATTAAAGATATATTTGAAAATAATTACTACTTATTATTGTTTTGAATTCTTAAAGTGACATTTTTTTATATTCTAATTCGTAATCTGTTCCAGTTCTTCATAACAACAATTTTCAACACAAATTATCAGTAATATTGTACTCGTAATCATTTAATTCCCTATCACTTAATGCACCAAACTTCTAAAGAAACTATCTAAAATCCCCTATAGTTTGCTACTTCCAAACCTGGTTGTCGCGAGTTGAGGTGAAATCAGTTCTATTTTCACACAATCACACCAATACGAAACGACTAAAACACATACAAATGAGTGAAGCTAGAATCATATTCACATGAATTCATGTATTTCGTTAACTAGACTTCTAAAATGCTCAATAAAAACACCATAAAATACGCGAAACAGTTAAAAAGTGTACATTGTATCTGAAACTAAAGTTAAGATTGTATGGATTTTAGATGACGAAAGGCTGACTCAATGCCATGGAGAGCTGCATTTTCACGCTGATCAATTTCTCTTAGTACATTTTTAGCTGCCTCAGCCTGAGTACAAATTTTTTGCACTTTATGATTTGCAAACTCATAGGCTGCAATGCATTTTTGTTCCTCGTATTTCAAAGCCCCTCCTCCTGTTTAAGAACAGCTTGCCACACATTCTTTCAGCTTACCAATTAGTTCCATCACATCTACTATCTGTCTTTCTAAACTTTCCTTCTTTTCATGACCATAGCGGTATGTACTTGAGTTTGAAAGATCTCGTCTTTAAGATCATTTGCACAAGTTATCGCGTTTTCATATCTAGTCTTCAGCTCTGCAGGAAAATATTGCATTTCTCTCTGTCTCTTAGCTGTGAGCAGATTATAGCAATACGCGATGAAATCTCTGACATCATTGTAGAAAGATGAATAATTTGCTTCAAGAAAATCCAAGTTGAAGAGGGCATTGCTGACACACTTCACCATTGCTTCACCGTTTTTCGTGCTTCCAGATATGAGTTGGAACACCTAAACGGATTTGACATGAGAGATTGTGGTGTTTGATTCTTCGTTGATGTGGGAAGACGAAAAATCATTAATCCGAAGATGCGGATTTAATGGTGGACTCAGTAATGACAACGGATTCAGATTTATCTTTGCATCTTTCTGTTCTTCATCTATAATAGTAGAGGTACATTTATGCTCAATCCCAATGGAATTGTTAATGCCGCCACATAGCAGCAAGAAATCAAATTGTGCAACAAGCATACACCAACAGTAGCAGTTGCTGGTAATAAAAGTTCGGTTCTTTGGTTAGAACCAAACGGAATACCAAAGTTTTAGAGAAAAAAATGAACTGAAATCGAACCTCGGAACCAAATTAGTTAGATTCCATCCAGTTTTTCAGTATTTATGTCCACCCCTAATCCATAGACTAGTACAAAATACCAAAACTTCTGACATATAATAAGTTGTAAGTCAATAATCTTGTATAAGAACAACCACACATTGCAGCCTACCAATCAGTTCCATTGCTTCTACTACTCCGCCACCCTCATAGTGTTTGTCTAAATTACATAGAAAATACTCGACATTAAAGCAAAGTTAGGTTCAAAATGTACATAACACAACCAATTCGAATCCACCCATGTTTTGTGCATGGACGACAAAGCCAAGGATAAAATATTTAGACACAGTTAAACTATTGAAATGCATCCATCAATGACATGTTTTGCAACTGCTGAATTCCTAGTGCTCGATCATTAATCAAACTGCTCATATCTTCGGTCAATAACATATCCAAGTCAAGCAGATTTTCCCTCTCTTCGATTTCAGACTTGAGTTTTGTTGAGGACTTGTAACTAACTAATTATACACATAGGCAACTTGTTAGTTAGTCGGTTAAAAAGTTAGTTAGCTAGGAATCTTTAGTTGTTAGGAAATGGCAGTTATGGCTAAACAACATCTGTATATATGTATGGATAACATGTGAGTCACATTGAATGAATTGATCAGTTTCCATTCCCACACATTTTCTCTCCTTTTATTCTCTTTCTCACTCCCATTAATGGAGTTTCTTAACATGGTATCAGATCCAGGTTGGTTGCTAAAGGGTACAGTCAACAAGAGGGCTTAGATTACACTGAGACTTTTTCTCCTGTTTCTAAAATGGTCACTGTTAGGTCTGTAGTAGCTCTGGCTGCTTCCTGTGGTTGGTTCCTGCTTCAGATGGATGTTCACAATGCTTTTCTTCAAGGTGATCTCCTTTAGGAGGTCTATATGCAGATTCCTGATGGTTTTTCCAACCAGGGGGAGACACACATGGTTTGCAAACTTCACAAGTCCTTATATGGACTAAAGCAAGCACCAAGGCAGTGGAACTTGAAGCTTACTGAAGCACCGACTAATATGGGGTTTTTACAATCTCATTATGATTATTCATTGTTCACCAAAAAAATAGGAAATGAGCTCCTTATTATTCTTGTATATGTTGATGATCTTTTGATCACTGGTAGCAGCCTAAATCTCATACAACAAGTCAGGAAGGACCAGCAGAATCGGTTCAAAATGAAAGATCTTGGAGAGTTGAAGTATTTGTGTGTATGGTGAAAACTCAGTTTGGTATAGCTATTTAGTGTGTAAGAACAGACAATGGAACTGAATTTGTTAACTCTCAAGTGGCTGATATGTTCAACATGTATGGTATCTTACATCAAAGCTCATGTGTCTACTCTCCTAAACAAAATGGAGTGGTTGAGAGGAAGCATAGGTCTATTCTTGATATGGCTAGAGCTTTGAGGTTTCAGGCATGTGTCCCTCTAAAGTTTTGGGGTTTCTGTGTCTCCACAGCAGTCTATATTTTAAACAGACTTCCTACACAGTGTTGCAGGGACAGTCTCCTTTGGAAAAACTATTTGGTTAGTTTCCTTCTATTCATCACCTCAGGCTGTTTGGGTCTCTATGTTATGCTACTGATCCAAGGCACCTTGACAAGTTTTCTCCTAGAGCTGTTCCTGCTGTCCACATGGGGTATTCTTCCTCTCAGAAAGGTTATAATTTGTATGACTTAAGTCTCAAAACCTTCTTTGTCAGCAAAGATACTGTGTTCAAGGAAGAGGTATTCCCATTCAGGGATCTTAAGTCTTGTCTTGTTCCCTTATTTCCAGTTCTTACTCTTCCTGATGCTTCTCTTCCTGATATTTCCAGCTGTGTTCCTGAGTCTCCTATTCCTCCTGTTGAAACTATGACAAGCTTTGCTCCTAGAAGATCCACTAGGCACTCTAAGCCTCCTGTTTGGCTAGATTCCTATGTCGCTCCTAGCGTTAAAACAACTTGCCTATATCCTATATCCCAGTATGTATCCTATTCTAGGCTATGTCCTTCCTACAAGGCTTCCCTTGCTGCTTATTCTGCCTTGACTGAACCTAATTCCTACTCATGAGTTATTTTCTCTCAAAAGCGTGATCGAACACCTTACTTTTTTTAAAATAGCACCTTTTCACTTTCCAGAAGCTCGGCTAAACAGACTATAAATCAGATAAAACCTTTAAATGAACATAAAAGAGTTGGAACAGGGGATTTGCTCACCTGATGGTTTTTGTTTGTGTGAAGAAGGCTGATGTTGAACATGGGTCGGGTCAAATGAATGTGGTGTGGGTCTTTTTCTTGACCCATAACCCGAGATTTTCCCCACAACTTGACCCATTTTGTTCCCAAATCTAGGTGGTATTTCTAAATCATAGTTATCTTCTGGCATTCTTTACTCTCCTTTTGTTACTTAAAAAGAATGATTTAACATTAGTTATTTATTTCTCAATTCATTTCACGAAACCTAAGACTATACATCAACTAAATATTATGATAAAATATTCATGTTAATCATTATTTCTTAAGAACGTCCAAGATTTAAAATTGAACGAGTAAAAGTGAACATAAGATTCTCATGATAAGTATATTAAGAAACACGTTAATAGTCTGATCAACTACAAAAATATCCTTATTTTGAGAAGTGCTTTTTAAACATTTTCTTTTCAAGTACTTCCTTAGTTCCAAAGGAAAGTGTTGTTTTAGCTATTTTTTATGTTCATTAAGAAAAATAATAAATACTATAAGATATCATATATTAAAGATATAGTTGAAAATAATTACTACTAATTATTGTTTTGAATTCTTAAAGTGACATTTTTTTAATATTCTAATTGGTAATCGGTTCCAGTTCTTCATAACAACAAATTTTAACACATATTATCAGTAATATTGTACTCATTTAATTCTCTATCACTTAATGCACCAAACTTCAAAAGAAACTATCTAAAATTCCCTAGTTTGCTACTTCCAAACCTGGTTGTTGCGAGTTGAAGTGAAATCAGTTCTAATTTAAGACAATCACACCAATACGTAACTACTAAAACACATACAAATGAGTGAAGCTAGAATCATATTCACATGAATTCATGTATTTTGTTAACTAGACTTCTAAAAAGCTCAATAAAAACACCATAAAATACGTGAAACAGTTAAAGAGTGTACATTGTATCTGAAACTAAAGTTAATATTGCATGGACTCAGTAATGACAATGGATTTAGACTTGTCTTTTCATCTTTCTGTTCTTCATCTATAATTAGTAGAAGCACATTTATGCTTGATCCCATTGGAATTATTAGTGCAGCCACACAATAGCAAGAAATCAACCACAATGTGCAAAAAGCATACACCAACAGTAGCAGCTATTGGTAATAAAAGTTTTGTTCTTCGGTTAGAACCAAACGGAATACCAAAGTTTTAGAGAAAAAAATGAACTGAAATCGAACCGAGGAACCAAAAAAGTAAGTCGATAATTAGAACCATTACCTAGAATCACATGCATAAGTTAAGCAAACCTTTATTCGGAGTTAATTTGGCATTACTTTAGCTATGCTTTACTACTTCCAAACTTGGTTGTCACAAATTAGAGTGAAATCAATTCTATTTTCAGACAATCCCACCAATACGTTAGGGCTAAAACACATACAAATGAGTGAAGCTAGAATCATATTCACAGGAATTCGCGTATTTCGTTAACTAGACTTCTAAAAAGCTCAGTAAAAACACCCTTAAAATATGCTAAAAGCAGATAAAAGAGTGTACATTGTATCTGAAACTATAGTTAAGATTAAATGGATTTTAGACGACGAAAGGCTGACCCAATGCCATTGAATGAGTGTACATTGTATCTGAAACTATAGTTAAGATTATATGGATTTTAGATGATGAAAGGCTGACCAAATGCCATTGAGAGATACATTTTCACGCTGATCAATTTTCCTCAGTACATTTTTAGCTACCTCGGCCTGATTACAAATATTTTGCAACTCATGATTTGCAATCTCATAGGCTGCAACACATTTTTATTCCCCGTATCTCCTACCAGCACAAAAGAAAATAAAACATACACTATAATTGCACAAAGCTGCAATTAAGGGCTAAGGCATTCTCTGGACATATGGGGTACGAAAAGAAAGCTCAAACAAACAATCAAAAATACTCTTGAAACAATTTCATTTATGATATTCGAGATGAAGAATGAACTATAGAAGTACTTGTATATAAAAGTATTATCATTCATCACTGCCTTAATATGTTAATGCAGCCACACAGCAGCAAGAAATCAACAACAATATGCAACAAGCATACACCAACATTAGCAATTGTTGGTAGTAAAAGTTCGGTTCTTCAGTTAGAACCAAATGGAATACCAAAGTTTTAGAGAAAAAAATGAACTGAAATCGAACCGAGGAACCAAAAAAGTAATCCGATAATTAGAACCCTTACCTAGAATCACATAAGTTAAGCAGATCTTTATTCGAAGTTAATTTGGCATTACTTTAGCATAGATGTTGTAATTCTCCTTTAAAATAATTAGGTGGCGACTCTTTAAAATAACATAAGAATCACCAATATGTTGTACACCATTTGACCTCGAGTTAAAATGGGGTATGACGCCTGCTATCTCCTACCAACACAAAAGGAAATAAAACATACACTACATAAAGCACAAAGCTGTAGTTCAGGCACTCTCTGGACATATGGGGTATGAAAAGAAAACTCAAATAAACAATCAAAAATACTATTCAAACAATTTCATCAATGATAATTGGGATGAGGCATGCACTATAGAATTACTATTATATATATATATATATATATATATATATATATATATATATATATATATTACAAAAGCATAGAAGTATCATCATATTGGCAACGATATAAGAAACCAAAACATTGGAAAAACAAAAGATGAAATAGATCAGCTCGGGTTATAAAGGATAGACAAAAGATGCCGAACTATGGAAATGCTTCCATCAATGGCATGTTCAGATACTGCTGAATTTTGAGTGCCTGATTACTGATCGCATTGTTTAACTCTTCAATCAATAGTGTGTCCAATTTAATATGATTTTCCTCTCTTTTGATTTCAGACTTTCGTATCTCCAATTCAACTTTCTTTGATTCAAGATGCTTCTTCTCAGTTTCATTCTATTCTGCAAGCTTATTTTTCGTATCATGGACCTTTTTTATCTCAACAATGAAATTAACCGTGTTTCTAATCTTATCAAGCTGAGTTCTTAACCAAGTGACATTCACTTTCATTGTCTCAGCATCCTTGACTACCAAGTAATAGGAGTCTAGGAGATTATGATCAACCTCAGTTAAACGTTTCTTTTGGAGGTCTTGGACAACTCACATATAACTTTTAGAATAGAACTCAGCATGTCACCAGACTATAGCACACAATCCTTTGTAATATCTCCATGTTTTGCGCGGATGGCTAGAAAAGTTTTCTCAAGATTTGAATTCATGATAATTGTTTTTTTCGCCGTTTTTGTGCTTCCTTCTTGGTTTGCATTTACTTTTTCAAAAGAAACCCCTATATGTTGAAGAAAATTAGCATCAATGATGCAAGTTGACTGATTACTTATCTGATTTCCTTTAGCTTTGGTTTCTGCTTCAGACTGATGAGTTGATGGTTTCAATGATGCCACATGATCTTGAATACCAACTGGAGGGGTGTTACCTAATCAATCAAACCAACATGTTAAAACAGAATAGTGGAGTTGTCATTTTCCATTAGTAAATAAACAAAATGAACTCAAGGAAAGTATCTTTAAAATTATATTATCACATAAGTGATTCAGACATAAAATTGATTAATTATTTGTATTGAACTTTTTTTTATAATCGAGAAATCCGTTAAGGCCAACCTTTAATACAAACCACGTCCTTCGAAACTTGAAAATTATGGTCCCTCGACTTTTTCCACTTGAACTAGGAAACCCTTTTTATCATAATAACATTTCAAGCACTAATTTTACATTTTTTTTTGTAAAAGCATGCTATTAATTCCCTTCAAACCTTCCGACTCCGGCAAAATGATGTCAAACAAATTGAGATCATGAAGTAAAACTTTGACTCATGCATTGTTACATTGAAAATAATTTTTTTCTTTATAAGGGTGATGCTCGAGTTTGATGTTTTTTTATAACCGTGACGTTCAATCCAGTTTGTGTGTACCTCAATTAATTTAACAGAATACATGTTATCTCCCACTTGCACATATATTGTGTAATTTTGTGCGCCCAATTTTTGATATATATAACATCAACATATCCAGTGAAATCCTACTAAGTGGGGTCTGGAGAGGATAGAGTGCAAACAAACCTTACCACTACCTCCTGGAGGTAGAGAGGCCGTTTCTGTAAGCTCGGCTCAAGTATAACAAACTCAAGTAAAAGAAGAAGAAAACAATGAAAAAATCATAGTAGTTAATAAGAAAAGCATTGTAAGGTCTACAAGAAAGAAATAATAACAACAAAATATTAATGTGATAATCGAAACATAACAAACAACATATGGAAAGAACTACGAGCAGGGTATGACTAGTACTACGACAGACACTTACATGCCTAAACCTTTGTAAGGCAAGACAACACTCTACCCCTACTAACCTTCTACCTTGATACGCGACCTCCACTCCTTCCTATCTAGGGTCATGTCCTCAGTAATATGAAGTTATGTCATGCCCTATCTAATCAACTCTTCTCAATACTTTTTTCTGCCAACCTCTACCCCTCCGCGTACCCCCTACAACCAACTTCTCATAGCTCCACACTGGGTGTCAATGCACCTTCTCTTCACATGCCCAAATCATCTAGTCTTTTTTTCCTAGTATTGTCCGCCACAAAGTCCACTCTCACTTTCTCCTGGATAACCTCATTCCTAATCTCGTCTCTCCTAGTATGAGAGATTTAAACAAGGAAATGAGATCTCTTGACCTCTTACCGTTTGAATAGAAGAAATTGACCTTTTCAGATCTCTTATCATCATCATATATCATATCATATCATATCATCATATTTTATTAAAGTGAGAAGCTACAAAATGCAAAGTTGAATTGTCAATTTACCCCTACACTAAATTAAAGTAATATAAAAAATCTAATTAACTAAAATAGTAAATAGTAAAATTTCTATAATATTTTTCTTTTAAAATGTAAAAACTCCTCATGATGAATTTGGTCTTTTCCACTCCTTCTAACATCTCATAATAAATTGAGACTTTTCTACTACTCATAACATCTCATTTATAATGAATTATTTAGATATGAAATTATCATGGAAACCCCTAATTGAAGGCCCTCCACCATTAAAAAAACTACTCCTATTAAATGATAAATAATATTCAAATTAGGACTTTTGATTTCTAATTACTTTATGTAAGCTACGATTTTTGTCTGAATGGCTCCTTTGAGCTTTTCCAATCTCAATATCAAATGTTACAACCTATTTCATATACTTTATATTTTATGTTTAATGTCTTTCTTCCAAAAGAAAGAATACTTGTAACGTCTGCAACAAATGCACATAATGGTACAATTATTGTATAACAAATAATCTCTTTCAATGATAGTTAATGAAACTTTCAACCATTTTCTTCTTTATAAATGCTTTGTATTTTGTTAACATCCCCATGTAAATGCTAACCTTCTGAAAAGTTATACAGTATGTTTTCTTATTTAGTGCAATATCTATTTTTATTTTTTGAATTATCATGACATAATTCATAAAATAAATCTACAATAAATCTTTTCTACTCTTTCATTGACATATTCACAATTTTTTGAGTCTTCTTACCCATCACTTTCAGTTTCAGGTACTTATTATCCCCTCCCCCCACCCCCATCCTTTTAAAAAAAAATATATTCATGTGTTTGAGTCTAAACAAGCTAATGTGACTTCTAATCTCATTTGGGTTGATCATGATGCGATTCAATAAATGTATTAGTTTAGTTTTTATTTTTCATGGATGATAGTTAATTTTAGGAGATAAATAATTTTATTATAGTATGTATTTATTTTTAAATTAAAGTACTATATATGTCACTAAAATAGCATCAAATTTACCAGATTTTCTAACCTCAACTTATGAGTTGATGTCCCTTCGTGGACATTTGCTAAAACTTATGAGTTACTTCTTTTTAAAAAATTTTACAGCACAAAAAAGTTCAATAATATATGTATAATTTAAAATTTAGAATTTACAATACAAATTTTGTATTTAATATTTTAAGATAAACGTGCAACGCATGTGTCCAGAGACCAGTGTATAAAAGTGAAGATCTCTTAGGTGTAAAAATGAAGATCTCTTGTAAAAAAAACATAAAACAATTTTTTTTTTAAAGGTCTAGATCCTGATTTGAACCTAAAAATCTCATGATTTCGAACTCATTTCATTGGCGATTAGGTCACTTCGAGTCCCATTATTTTAGCGAACACGTGTTACCTCTCATCATGAAAAAATGGAAAAAGGTAGGGATTTGCTTACCTGATGGTGTCTGTTTTTGTGAAGAACCCCGATGTTGAACACGACTCAGGTTAGATGAATATGGTAGGGGTCTTTTCCTTGACCCACAATTGGAAAGTTCAGCAGAGTCAGAAGACATTCTCCCCACAACTTGACCTTTATTATTCCCCGAAGGAAGAGTGGCGGTGCATGGAATACTTTGAGACTTTGAGGGTAACGTCATCGCAACTTATTTATTACGGAAGGAGAAATCAATCCGAAAGAGGAAAAATGATGCAAATAAATACTCCTGAAAAGGAATCCAATTTTTCAATCAAATGTCAAAATTATTTTTTCTCAAATCTCAATCAAAAAGTGTGTAGACAACTACTTATTAGTTTGACGGACAAATGTACGGACAAATGTAGAAAACTTTGCAATAGTATGATCTTAAATTGAAAATTTAATAGTATAATCAAATTATGCCTCGAATCTAGTAATCTTGACCATGTCATTGACTTCTAAGAATGTATTAGATTGACTATATATTCCAGCATCACACCGCCAAATAAACTACTCACTCTTATCCATTTTACTGGGATTCTTTTTTGCACACCCCTTAAGAATACATTAACTAAAATGGTAATTTGACTAAATTATACTTATCATGTTAACTAGAGTAAAGAGTTAACAAGCTATGTGGTTAGATTAGCAAATTAGTGAAGTTAGTTAACAGAATGCTGATGTGGCATGTGTTAGTTACAAAAGTTGTTAAAGAAATTTTGTAACTTTCTAGTGCTAGATTAGTATAAAAAGCAAAGGTGTACAAATTCAATGTAACAATGTATCAAAATCAATGAAATTTCTTTAACAACTTTTGTAACTAACACATGCCACATCAGCATTCTGTTAACTAACTTCACTAATTTGCTAACCTAACCACGTAGCTTGTTAACTCTTTACTCTAGTTAACAAGATAAGTATAATTTAGTCAAACTCTTCTAGTTTTTCTCTGTAATTGAGCTAAAGTTCAACCTCCATGTATGAAGTTTACGTGGTATCAGAGCAGGGCCCATCTCACCCAATGTTGGGGCCCCTAAAAATCAAAATTGCGTATGCACCAGATGCTAAGCACTGGGCGTGAGGTGGGGTGTGAAAGAATGACAAAAGTCCCACATTGGTGGTTAATGAGATGGTTTGACTTCTTATAAGGCTAGGGCAATCCTCATCCCTTTGATATAGCTTTTGAGGGGTGAGTAAGGCCCAAGACCTAATTTAACATTGTCTAGGGCAGTTGTGACCATTACATTCTTAAGATTCACCATCTATTAAAGGTGAATTCGCAGGAAGCATCAAAAAGTCGAGTTAGCTACAATGGCGATTGGGACTACAACTGAAGGAACTGGAAATGGTGCTACAAGCAATGGTACAGGTGTTACCATCACAACAACATTCCCTGTGATTGATCATAATCATCCACTCTTTCTTCAGCACACTGATACTCCAGGTATCTCTCTAATCTCACTTCATTTAATAGGCTTAGAAAATTATGCCTTACGAAGTCGATCCTTTAGGATTGGTTTGGTAGGAAGAAGCAAGTTAGGATTTATAGATGGAAGGTTTCCTAAATCTATGTTTGAGCTAGAACTGTCTGATCAGTGAGAGAAATGTAATGCAGTAGTATTGAGTTGGATTATGAATGTTGTAAGCCCTGGTCTTCTTAGTTTTGTAGTGTATGCATCTGATGCTCGAAAAGTGTGGTTAGAACTAAGGAAGAGGTTTGATACTGTGAATGGCTCTAGGATTTTTCAACTTCATAGAGAAATTCATACACTGATTCAAGGCACCATGTCTATTGTTGTCTATCATTCTAGGTTAAGAGACCTCTAGATTAGTATGATGCTCTTATGCCTTGTCCTAGTGGTCCTTGTCCCGAATCCAAAATATTTGGTGAACATTGAGACTATCAAAGACTGCTGCAGTTCTTAATGGGATTTAATGAGTCTTACTGCCCTCCTAGGAGTCAAATCCTCATGATGAGTCCTATTCCTATTCTTAACAAAGCCTATGATCTCCTAGTTGACCAAGAGAGTCAGAGGAATCTAGTAAGTTCTGTATCCACCAGTCCAGGGCTGATAGAGGGCACAATAATATATACTCACAAAGGTAGTTACTATAGTAGTGGTGCATGCACTTCTAAAGGTTCCTACTCAGGTGATTCTACTGAAGGATACAACACTGGTTCTAGTTCTTTTGGAGGAAATTACAAGGCCAGGAAGAGTGTTCTCATATGTGAGCATTGTGGTTGCAAGGGTCACTCTAAGGATCAATGTTACAAAATTGGTGGGTACCCTGCAGACTTCAAGTCTAAGAGGAAGCCCCTAACCTCTGGCATGTATGCCAATCAACTAGAAATTCCAACTAACTTTGGGCATGGCTTTGGCCAAGAGAACAAAAATATTGTCCACAATCCTACTGGCAAGGCATTAGCTGGTGTATGTTCATCCTCTGCAGCATTCTTCACTCCAGATCAATATAAACAAATTCTTCAATTGCCATCCAAACCTGGTGGTGAGAAAGCAGTACAACCCTTTGCCAATGTAGCAACTGCTGCTGATGCAGGTAGTTCCCTTAATGACTATCTTGTAATTATGCAAGTAGAAAATGGATAGTAGACACTGGAGCTTCTCATCACATTGCATCTAACCTTGATGATCTTGACAATGCCAAGGAAGCACCTAATCACACAGACAGTAAGGTTCACTTACCTAATGGCAAATCTGTATCAGTCTCTCATACTGGAAACACTTGTGTGTTTACTGATCACTCTATTTCCAATGTCTTGTTCCTACCTGAATTCAAGTTTAATTTACTATAAGTCTCAAAGATCACAAAGGAACTACAGTGCATGGTAGGTTTCTTCCTTCACTTCAGTATTTTGCAAGATCTCTACACTAGTCAGGTGAAGGGGATTGGTAAGGAAGAACATGGACTCTACATACTACATGAAGGACCAAGTCACACTCCAAAGCAGCTGGTCAATAGTAGTAGAGCTCGTATCAAGTTTGTCAACTCTGTTGATTCTGTTAAGTCCGAATCTAGTGATGTATGGCACAGGAGACTAGGACATGCTCCTATTGATGTAATAAAGAGACATGGTTCTCTTAGGTCATTAAGTAGCACCAGTCATTCTCATTGCACTGTAAGTCCTATAGCCAAACAGACTAAGCTTTCCTTTCTTTTAAGTACTCATACGTCTAAAGCTACATTTGATTTGTTGCAGTGTGATCTCTAGGGACCTTACATAGTGCCCACTTATAATGGAAAGAAGTTTTTTGTCACTATTTTTGTATGACTTTAGTAGATATACTTGGATTTTTTTAATTACCTCTAAAGCTGACACCATAATGGTACTTAAACACTTTCTCACACAAGTCCATAATGTTTTCTCTACAACTGTTAAAACTCTTAGGACTGACAATGGTTGTGAGTTCTTTAGTAATGAGTTTCAATCTATGTTATGTGGAATGGGCATTGTTCTTCAGAGTACTTGTGTGTATATACCACAACAAAATGGTGTGGCTGAAAGAAAGCACAGAACAATCCTAGCCATGGCCAGATCCTTGAGGTTTTTGGCTTCTATACCTTTGAGATTCTGGGGTGAGTGTGTGACTACACTTGTCTACATCATAAATAAACTTCCCTTTAAGCTACTTGCCTATTAATCACCATTTGAAAAGTTATATTTGCATCCTCCATCTTTATCCCATCTTAAGGTCTTTGGCTACTTATGTTATGCAGCCTGTCCTAAAATCCTAAAAAGTTTTTCATCTAGAGCAGTTTTTGTAGTATTTATGGGCTATTCTTCCACACAAAAGGGCTATGTCCTATATGACATTCATGCTCAGTCCTTCTTTGTCAACATATATGTAGTTTTCCAAGAAGAGTTGTTTCCCTTTAAGTGCTTGCAGGACTCTTCAAATCCAATATTTCCAGTACTTGATTTAGTATCACTAGAGATTGCTTCTCTTCCATGTGTTTCTGAGCCTGCATCACCTCCCACTGGTTCTCCTGAGTTGCCTCCAATTATCACCACTACTTCTCCACCTCCTGTTATACCTGTTCCCTTTCCATCTATAGTTCCTGCTCCAAGTGCACCATCAAGAACATCAGCAGGTCTAGTAAACCACCTCTGTGTCTGCAAGACTTTGTAACTTAGCCTAAATCAAATGTGTGTGCTTATCCATTGGCTAATCAGTTATCCTATAGACACTTGTCTCTTGGCTATAGACAAGTATTGAAGGCCTATTCATCTCTTAGTGAACCTGTATCTTTCAAAGAGGCTGCTGCTGATCCTGCTTGGGTGAAGGCTATGGAGTTGGAAATTGCTGCGTTAGAAAGTAATAAAACCTGGAGCATAGTAGATTTACCACTTGGCTAGAAGCCCATTGGGTGTAAATGGATTTATAAGATCAAGTTCTTAGCTTCAGGAGAGGTTGAAAGATTCAAAGGCAGGCTTGTAGCTAATGAGTTCAGTCAGAAGGACGAATTTGATTATGGGGAAACCTTTAGTCCATTAGCAAAAATGGTGACAGTCAGGTCTGTGGTAGCTCTTGCTGCATCTAAGGGATGGTATATCTATCAGATGGATGTTCACAATGCCTTTCTTAATGGTGATTTACTAGAAGATGTGTATATGGAGATTCCTAGTGGGTTTTCCAGACAGAAGGAGAGTCAAAGGTCTGCAAACTACACAAGTCCTTGTATGGACTGAAACAGGCACCTAGACAATGGAATGTGAAATTGACTGAGGCACCAGCACAAATGAGGTTCAAACAAAGTCACTATGACTACTCACTTTTCACAAGGCAAGTTGGTAGTGATAATGTGGCAGTATTAGTGTATGTAGATGATATTCTGATTACTGGAAGCAATCATCAACTCCTATGCAGTATTAGATAGGATATTTAGAAAAGGTTTAAGATGAAAGATCTAGGGGAGCTAAAATTCTTCCATGGAATTGAGTTCTCTAGGTCCAGCAAGGGGATATTAATGACACAAAGGCAGTATGCCTTAGAGCTTGTCTCTAAATCTTGACTAGGGGGGCTAAACCTGCACACACCCCATTGGAGCTGAACAAAAAGTTTGCATCTCTCCATTATGATGAACATGTCACTAACACAACTGCGGGCCGTCTCGGCCATAAGGCCACTAAAGCAATCGCTTAGGGTCCCAATTTTTTTAGGGCCCCATTTTCTCTCTCTCATATATATATATATATATATATTATAGAAATCATTGTAATAGTTGAGAAATGGAATAATGTTTAGTTAATTGTAGTATCCTTTCTAGTTTCTTATGTGGCTATCTATTTTGTTAGCTCATTTATATTCTAAAATTATCATGAACCAACATTATTATCCTTATATTTACCTTTTTATTCCCTTTTCACTATTTTTTCTCTCATTATCTAATATTCTAAAGTCTCAAACGTTCAAACCTTCTCCATTATGCAAATCTATTGTTGTGTTTATGGAAAGATCAAACTTGTTTTTTTGGTGTCTTCTTCAAATTTCAAGCACTAAAACTAATGAACATTATTTTAATATCATTGTACCAACTTATCAAATTCAGCGCAACACTATTTCGACATCATTATTCAAACTTTTCAAATTTTGAGTCAGCTTTTATTATTCTAACTTTATATTATATATATTCTTCATTGAAAACTTATATTATTTACATAATGTTCGCGTATATTCTACCTCTCAAGATCTCATTTGTAGGATTACACTGATTATGCTATAATTGTTCAATTTATACATGTCTGATCATAGGCATATTTATATGCCGGTTTACCAATAATTACCCACATTAGTCTTGTGTTTAAGAATAATCTTTAATCTATTCATTGTGTTTTGAGTAACTTGCAATGATTGTGCACTAAGACATGTTGATCTGAGGCCAAAAATATATTTTCTTATTATTAATTACCTCACATTTAGTATTTTTATTTGTTCTTTTTGAGCATGAATTTTATGAATTGTGCTAAATTGTGTATTTTATTTGTAGGAGTAAATTGGTGTAAAGTTAAAGAAGTTTGGAGCTAAAACGAATTAAAAATGGAAGATTCTAGAAGGAAAATCAAGCAAGCAGCTTAATGGATTAAATTGAATATAATAATAATATTTTATATATGCATCAAAGTGCATACGGCAAATTCTCAAGGAAATAAGCATATTGCCATGTGGCAAGAAATCGAAGACGCACAAATTGAGGCGGTGCACTGTTCACGTAGGAATCCAATTCCGTTTTGGTTTTGGGTTCCTAATTAGTTTTGGGCTCAATTATTTTATTCAGGGTTTTCTATATCTATAAATAGTCCATAGAAATAATTATTGGAAGATACTGGGGCAGGGAGATTGTGGAAGGAAAAATTGTCAATACTTTTAGGGTTCTTTTCTTCTTTTTTTTCTTAGGTATTAGTAGCTAAAGACCCTTGTTCTGGGGCTGCGGCTATGGGTAATTGTTGAACATCGATTGTTTTGAATTAATTATTGGTTATCGCTTAAATTACTTTTGTGTTCTTGTTTTAGTATTTAATGCTAGACCACCATAGAAATAAATCTATTGTCTATTCTTGGACTTGAGAGATGAAGAGGTAGATAGACCAGAGAATGCAAAGAGCTTGTTCTAACTTTGTTTAGATTCGTGTTCAGGAGTGACTCCCGGACGAACACTTCGCTTGGTTACGAAACAGGATGAAATATAAATGCTCGCCAATTAGGATTGCCTATCCCCGCTCAACGATGTAGTTAGACAGCTAGTTGGAGTAGGCGATTAAAGGTCGAGAGATCATGATCATAAAATAAACCCTGTAAATCAGTAATTTGATAACCGTATTTAATTCATTGCATGAGATGCGATACATGAAACCCTATGCATGCTGCATCCCTAGAATTGTCCCAATCACTGTAAGTTAATCTTAATATTTAATTCTTGCATTCTTTTATTTCTTTTGACAATCTTAAATAAATAATTAGACTAGTATAATTTAGTAAATAGTTAATTGACAAGTCTCTGTGGGTTCGATAATCCGGTTCTTAAAGAGCCACTTATTACTTCTGCGACCACGTACACTTGCGTGTGCAATTGGAAGCAACAAGTTTTTTGCGCCGTTGCCGGGGACTTAGAAATTAACTATTCTTGTAGGTTATACTTTTTATTTTTATTTATTTAAAATTTTCTTTTTTTGTTTTATTAATTAGCTTTTTTTTCTTAACAATAATTTTTTTTTCTCTTTGAATAATTTGGTACTCTTATTGATATGACTTATTGGGATAAACCATGGTTGGGTGAGGAGTATTCATATAAGTATCCTTGTAATTATTGTAATGGACCCCACTTGGATATCGATTGTCCTATATGTCATATATGTGGTGGTCAATTTGGTCATTGGAATGGTTGTCCTAACTCTTACTCCCCTTCCCCGAACCCCTATTATGATTCTTCTGTTATTTGTGATTTTTGCAGGGGTGATGCAATGGATAATGCAAAACAAGAAGTTTACAATGTGAATTCATTTATGGAATGTGCGGACATGCTGGACAAAGTTAATTTAAAAATCTTAGAACAAATGTTGGAATGCGTGGAAGAACAATCAAAAATCAGAGAAATGCAGGCTACGCTTGACGATATTGGATTGCAAATTGCAGTCCTAGCTAAAATAGAGGAAGATATTGAATCCCAACAAAAAGAAAGTCGTGAAGAAGCAGAGATAATGAGTCAATATTGGATACAAGGACAAATTCAACTTCTAAAGTGTCAAGAGTCTATCCGTGATGGTCTGACATACATGACAACCCAACTGATAGAAGGAAGAGTTGAGCTCACACAATAAATAGATCAATTTGGCTCAGATATTCATGACTTGGAGGCTCACTTGAACAAAAAGATTAAGGCGTCTGATGCCCAATCACCAATTGTTGTGGATGATGACCAACTAGTGGAGCAAAAAGAGGAATTCCAACCATTCAACTATACCGTATTCCTTAATGCCGATGTTGAGAAAGAGTACAAAAGTGAGAATGTTGTAAATAATGTTGCTTTGGAGTTGAGGCATCTTGGATCTCATTCAAAACACTTGACTATAGATGAGGAACAAGGCCCCGACATCCTAAAGTTTTCTAATCCACATAGACAAAACTACATTCCTCACATAAGGGCCAAGAAGTGCAAGATGCGACATTTATTACTTGGTTCCTTTATCTTTATACCACCGCCCCTTGAGAGGAGTAGAAAAGTTGATGCAAAGTTAGGGGTACAATTCATAAGTTCAAAGTGGAAAGAAAAGTGTTGAACTTAATTAGGTTGTGCCGCGAAGTTAAATTAGGCACTTATTGGGAGGCAACCCAATTTATAGTGTAGCTTCTTATTTTATTTTTCATATTGTGTCATTTTTTTTCTTTTGGTCTTGTTTTTGCAGATTAGGGGAAGTCTGAGTACCAAAAAATTTGTAGCTAAGGAGCACGTTTGAGCTTAAGTGTGGGGTGCGTACGACCCTTGATGAAAATTAAGAGAACATGCTACTAGCTAGGCCTAGAGGCCTCAGGGAGTTTTCCTAACCCTTGTTTTAAATTTTATTTGATGCTTTGGGGACATAACATCTTTTTAAGTGTGGGGTGGAGGAATGAATTCCTAGTTTTTATTGCTTTATCGAGTCTTTTTGTACTTTTAGGTGGGTTCCTCGGCTTTTGTTTTCGGTACTTTTCCGGAGGATAGTCCCTTTGAACCGATTGGGAGTAAATTTTTTACTTTTTTTTTTTTAGAGTAAAGAAAAGACCCTTTTGAGTTGTGTGATACTTGCTATTTAGGCCTATATTTGAGTAATACTTTCTTGTGAATGCTTGATTGCTACTGAAGTTGCAGACTCTTTGACACCGAGGTTCATGGTTGTGACTTTGTTTATAGCTTATTTTATTTTGTAGTTTGTTATGATCCTATCTCTCTTAGAAGTGGAATTGATCCATCTTGATTGATACTTGTGCCATGTGTGGTGAGAATTTGTTTATTCCATATTTTGCATCTTAGTCTAGAACTTGCCCTGCATGTTATTGAAGCGAAATAAAAAGTGTTGCTCAGTTTTGGAGATGATAATATAGGCTTTCTTTGATTTATCTTGTAAATTTTAGCCTTTTCAGATAGTTAGCCCTTTTGAGCCTGTAGCCTTTTGTTGGTAGCCATATTTTGCCCTTAACTATTTGTTGAATCCCTAGTTTTTGCACCTTGCTTCCTTGAGCACTGTAGCATAGGCTGATTATAATTGTTATATCTGGAAGAAAAAAAAAAGGAATGGTTGTAAGAAAAGAAAATCAATGATAGCTACAAAGTATGAAAAAGCCCTCTTCAAATTAATGTGACATGAAAAAGAAAAAAAAAGGAAAAAAAAAATCCTTTGAAAACAAAGAAAAAAAATTGTGAAAGAAAAAAAAAGTGATTGAAGTATTCTTGAGATAATGAGAATTACTTGTGAAATAGTTGTTGAAGAGAGGGCTGAAAAAAAAGAAGAGAAAAAGATAATGGGTGATGAAGTTTAAAATTGCAAAGTGTTTAGGGAAGTGTGAGTCACTGTTATATAATTTTCCTACCCGTCCCCTAGCTAGCATTACAACCCCTTAAAGTCCTATTTGATTCTATTAGAGCATGTTTAATTAGTGGAGATGTACATAATGGGCAAGCCTATGGTTCTTTGTGCATACATGTGAATTTTATTTGTGAGTGTGAGAGTTGTTCTTTGATGCTAAGTCCTTAATTTATATTCAATCTTTTGAATTGAATGTGTAGACTGTTTCTTCTTGTGAGGGCACTTATTTCATGATGGATATGTGATGTTATTAACTTTCTTTGACGAGAGTAGGTGAGCAAGCTTAAATTTGATGAGTTCAAAGTCCTTCCTTGAGGTTAGGAGGTTAGATGTTTGTTGTTTATTTGGATGTCTTGCATAATGATTGAGAAGTGTACTTGATGTTTTGAAATATGTGGTTTGCCTAATTGTTTTGTATCAACCAAAGTGATGACATTCCTAGTATGATTTTTGAGATGAGCTTTAATGTTTGCTCGAGGACGAACAAAAGTTTAAGTGTGGGGTGTTGATCTGAGGCCAAAAATATATTTTCTTATTATTAATTACCTCACATTTAGTATTTTTATTTGTCCTTTTTGAGCATGAATTTTATGAATTGTGCTAAATTGTGTATTTTATTTGTAGGAGTAAATTGGTGTAAAGTTAAAGAAGTTTGGAGCTAAAACGAATTAAAAATGAAAGATTCTAGAAGGAAAATCAAGCAAGCAGCTTAATGGATTAAATTGAATATAATAATAATATTTTATATATGCATCAAAGTGCAGACGGCAAATTCTCAAGGAAATAAGCATATTGCCATGTGGCAAGAAATCGAAGACGCACAAATTGAGGCGGTGCACTGTTCACGTAGGAATCCAATTCCGTTTTGGTTTTGGGTTCCTAATTTGTTTTGGACTCAATTATTTTATTCAGAGTTTTCTATATCTATAAATAGTCCATAGAAATAATTATTGGAAGATACTGGGGCAGGGAGATTGTGGAAGGAAAAATTGTCAATACTTTTAGGGTTCTTTTCTTATTTTTTTTCTTAGGTATTAGTAGCTAAAGACCCTTGTTCTGGGGCTGTGGCTATGGGTAATTGTTGAACATCGATTGTTTTGAATTAGTTATTGGTTATCTCTTAAATTACTTTTGTGTTCTTGTTTTATTATTTCATGCTAGACCACCATAGAAATAAATCTATTGTCTATTCTTGGACTCAAGAGATGAAGAGGTAGATAGACTAGAGAATGCAAAGAGCTTGTTCTAACTTTGTTTAGATTCGTGTTCAGGAGTGACGCCCGGACGAACACTTCGCTTGGTTACGAAACAAGATGAAATATAAATACTCGCCAATTAGAACTGCCTATCCCCGCTCAACGATATAGTTAGACAGCTAGTTGGAGTAGGAGATTAGAGGTCGAGAGATCATGATCATAAAATAAACCCTGTAAATCAGTAATTTAATAACCGTAGTTAATTCATTGCATGAGATGCGATACATGAAACCCTATGCATGATGCATCCCTAGAATTGTCCCAATCACTGTAAGTTAATCTTAGTATTTAATTCTTACATTCTTTTATTTCTTTTGACACTCTTAAATAAATAATTAGACTAGTTTAATTTAGTAAATAGTTAATTGACAAGTCTCTGTGGGTTCGATATTTCGGTTCTTAAAGAGCCACTTATTACTTCTGCGACCACGTACACTTGCGTGTGCAATTGGAAGCAACACATGTGATTAGATTATGCAGGAGTTTTAACGCTAAATGGAGTGAATGGAAGAAAGCGCGAAGAAAGAAGCTTGAATACAAGGCAAGGAAGCACGTGCCGAATGAAACGAAGAGAAGAAAAATTGGGCTTGGCAGCCTTGGCGTACTGCTAGCGCCCCACGCCTGGCCCAAAACTACAAAGAAAAATTCCTGATGTACTGCTGGCGGCCCAGGCCAGGCAGCAGATTGCTGAAGGAAGTTTCAGGCGCGATTCTGGTGCCCCACGCTAGCCTGTGTCCAATATTTTGAGCAAAAATTGGTTAAATTAGGACTCCTATTTTAGTCTAAACTTGGAAAACAATTTTTGGAACTCTATATATAGGACCCTATGGTTATTTTGTAAAGAGTTGACTACTTTTTGGTGTACAAGAGCAAGAGATTACAATTCATCTTAGGTTTAAATTTTCTACTTCTTCTTTAGGTTTAAATTCGATGAAACTTATAATTTTTGAGTTTATGAATATTATGAGTAGCTAAAAAACGTTGTTCTGGGGCTGTAGCTACGGGTTATTGTTGAACATCGAATTGCTGTTGAATTGATTGTTGGTTATTATTTGCATTACTTTTATATTCTTATTTTCATATTTCATGATTGGCCACCATAGAGATAAATCTATTGTCTATACTTGGACTCAAGAGATGAAGAGGTAGATAGACCAAAGAATATATAGAGCTTGATCTAACTTGCATATCACTTGATTAGATTCGTGTTTAGGAGTGACGCCCGGACGAACACCAAGCTTGGTTAAGAAACAGGATGAAATATAAATGCTCGCCAATTAGGACTGCCTATCCCCGTGCAACGATGTAGTTAGACAACTAGTTGGGGTAGGCGATTAGAGGTCGAGAGATCATGATCATAACATTAACTTTGTAAATCAGTAATTTGATAACCATGATCGATTCATTGCATAAGATGTGATACATGAAACCCAAAGCATGCTGCAGCCCTGGAATTGCCCCAATTATTGTAAGTTAATCTTTTTATTTAATTTTTGAATTCTTTTATTTCTTTTGACACTCTTAAATAAATAATTAGACTAGTATAATTTAGTAAATAGTTAATTGATAAGTCCTTGTGGGTTCGATAATTCGGCTCTTTTTTAGAGCCGCTATATTACTTGCGTGACCACATACACTTGCGTGTGTATTTGGGAGCAACAATGTCAACTAAAAAAAATAAGGCCTCTCTATAAATTTTGGCTTTAGGCCCCTAAACTTGTTCAGATGGGCCTTGAACACAAGTGCTGAATGTGATGCCTTACTCACAGACCCTGCAAAGTATCAAAGACTGGTGGGAAGGCTCCTCTATCTAACCATGACAAGGCCAGACCTTGCCTTCACTGTACAAGTATTGAGTCAGTTCATGCATTGTCCTAAGCAATCACATATGGATGAAACATTGAGAGCAGTGAGGTACATAAAGGAAGCTCCTGGACTAGGACTTTTAATGCTAGCAGAACCAACTGCACAACTCACAACTTACTATGATTCTGATTGGGGAGCATGTTTGGAAACCAAGAGATCAGTAACAAGATATCTAGTAAAGTTTGGAGGAGGGGTAGTATCTTAGAAGTCCACGAAGCAAGGGACTGCTTCAAGAAGCTCAGTAGAGGGAGAATTCAGAAGCATGGCTACATGTGCAGCTGAGATAGCCTGGATAATAGGCTTATATAAAGAGCTGAGGAAGAGTGTGAATCTTTCTGTAAATATGATATGTGATAGCGAGGAAGCTATTCAAATAGCTGCCAATCCCATTTTCCATGAAAGAATAAAGCACATAGACATTGATTGTCATTTTGTTAGAGAAAGGATTTGTCAAGGAATGCTGAAGGCTGAGTATATAAGCACTAAACTTCAACTAGCTGACTTACTTACTAAGAGTTTGGGGAAGGTACAACATGAGGTGTTACTGAGTAAACTTGGAATGAAAAATGCTTTTCAACCATAAGCTTGAGGGGGAGTGTTAACTAGAGTAAAGAGTTAACAAGCTATGTGGTTAGGCTAGCAAATTAGTGAAGTTAGTTAGTCAACAGAATGCTGATGTGGCATGTGTTAGTTATAGAAGTCGTTAAGGATATTTTGTAACTTCCTAGTGCTAGATTAGTATAAAAGGCAAAGGTGTACTTATTCAATGTAACAGTGTATCACAATCAATGAAATCTTCTTTCTCTTCTACTTTTTCTTTGTAATTT
Organism: Solanum appendiculatum; assembly: GCA_018342035.1. NCBI lineage: Eukaryota > Viridiplantae > Streptophyta > Magnoliopsida > Solanales > Solanaceae > Solanum > Solanum appendiculatum. The sequence goes on along the minus strand of JAGDQO010002205.1, from coordinate 116,404 downwards.
TGCCGAAGCACAACCTCCATGTATGGAGTTTACATATCTATTCTTTGATCTCAATTTAATACTATTATTTTTTTACCATATTAATCTCTCTCCGCATTGTACTAGTTTCTGCGTACATCACATGTACACATCCTCTGCGTCACACGTTCACCTCGATCATCACACGGGCATCCCATGTCAAACAATATTTTATTTTAAAATATCACATATATATTGTAAAAATACCATATTAATATGTACTAGTTAATTATTTCTAGATTGAGAAAATTACATAGCTAAACTAAAGAAGCTATGTATAGTCCCAAGCCATCACAGTTAAATTTAACAAAAAGTGGAGGCGCGTGGCAAACTTTGAGGAGTCCTTGGAGATAACATCATGACAACTTATCAGCAACATAAAGAGAAATCAATCTGAAAGATGAAAAATGACGCAAATAAATATACTCAAATAGAGAATCTAGTTTTTTCAGCTGAACGTCAAAATCTTTTTTCTTCTCAAATCTCAATCAAATAGTGTACATACAACTACTTAGTTTGACGGAGAGATGTCATAGACTTTGCATATTATGATGTTACATTATAAATTTAATAATATAATCAATTATGCCTAGAATCTCATAATATTGACCATGTCATGTTATTCTAAGAACGTATTAGATCGACTATATATTCCAGCATCACAACACCAAATCAAATACTCTCTCCGGTCCATTTTACTTGTCATGATTTTTTTGCACACCCCTTAAGAAAACATTAAAGTAAAATGATAATTTGACTTAATTATTCTTATTTATTAATTCTTTGATCTCAATTTAGTCTCCCTGCTACTGAATATCAAACCGAATTAGTTCGGTTCTTCGATATTCAATTATTCGTTAATGATTAGTGAGTACTTTCAAATTTTGTTCGGTTTGATTCGATTCTCCGCTATAGGCCTGATTAATGGGCTTCTTTTTATGATTCAAAATGGATTATCTTTTGTTTTTTCTTTAAAAAATGGGCCACAAAGTTACAAATGCATCTGTTTCAATACAAACTAATATTGCTAATTGCCAAAAACACTTATCATCATTCATCACTACCCTAATGTGTTTATGTGTTAATGTAGCCACACAACAGCAAGAAATCAACAACAATGTGCAACAAGCATACACCAACAGTAGCAGTTGTTGATAATAAAAAATCAGTTCTTCGGTTAGAACCAAACGGAATACTAAAGTTTTAGAGAAAGAAATGAACTGTGGAATTAAATTAGTTATGTTCCGTCCAGTTTTTTGGTATTTATGTGCATTCCTAATCCATAGACTGGTACAAAATACCAAAACTTCTCACGTACCACATGTTGTAAGTCAATAATCTTGTATTAGAGCAACCACTCATTGCAGCCTACCAATCAGTTCCATTGCTTCCCCTCCCTTCGTCCCCCTCCAACCTCATAGTGTTTGTCTAAATTACATAGAAAATACTCTTGACATTAAAGTAAAGTTAGGTTCAAAGTGTACATTACACAACCTATTCAAATCCACATATGTTTTGTGCATGGACGACAATGCGAAGGATATAAAATTTAGACACAGTTAAACTATTGAAAAGCCTCCATCATCGTTGAGCTTTTTTGTCTCAACAATACAATTTACCGCATATTTAATCTCATCAAGTCGAGTTCTTAGCCTATTGACATTCACCTTCATTTTCTTAGCATCCCTGACTATAAGCAATAGGAATTCAAGAGTTCACAATCGAATTCAGTCAAGTGTTTCGTTTGGAGTTCTTGGACAACCTTACATATAACTTCCAGAACAGAAGTCAACATGCAACCCGACTCCAATGGACAATCACTTGTAATGTCTCCGTGCTTTTTGATAATGGCTAAAAAGGTTGGTTCAAGACTCGGGTTCATGCTAATTGATTTTTTCACCAATTTTGTGCTTTCTTCTTGGTTTCCTTTTACTTCCTCAAATGCAACTGCTATTGGAGCATCATAAGTTAGTTCAGACAGTAGTTAGTAGTTAAGTCGGTATTAGTGTTTCATAGTCCTTGCTTATTTAGGAATCTCCATTAGCTAAATCAACAAATATTATTTATGTAGTTCAGTTAGTTTATGAGTCTAACTCTATTTAGTACCTTTCTGCCTTCATTAATAAAGTATCATTTTCCAGAACCTATTTAGTCTTTACAACTGCTACTTGTTGAAGGAAATTGACATCAATCCTGCAAGTTGACTCATTATCAACATTTTCCTTCGTTTTGTGATCACATCGAGTAACATTAGTCTTTTGGCCTTCTTCTAGTATTGAGGGACTAACAATTATCCCTTGAACAACAGTAGTACGAGGCAAAAGGCCTTCAATAGCACCTCCATGAATAATATCAGGTGCAACATCTTCAATTTCTATCTTCACTTCTTTTATCAATCCCGACTGTGGCTGCATAGCTGGTGAAGTATTAGTTTGGCCTAGCTTACTTTCCGCCACAGTACTAATCGGACATCCTTTAGCTATGGTTGCTGCATCGGACTGATTAATCGATGGTGTTAATGATGCCACACGATCTTGAACACCAACTACAGGGGTATTACACATGTAAACCACCTAATCAAGAGCAACATAATCACTAAACCAATAAGTTAAAACAGAACAATGAAGTTGTCATTTTTCATTAGTAAATAAACAAAATGAACTCCAACAAAATATCCTTAAAATTATATCATCATAGTGAGTGACAAAAACATAACGTTGATGAATAATTTCTCTATTAGACTAAGCTATTTTTTTAATGACCAAAGAATCCATCTAAGATCACAACATTCAGAACTCGGGTAATAATTAATAGGCCCGTCCCTCTACTTTTCTCCATTTAAATACTTTGAACACAAGGATTTAACTTGTAACTTAACTTTATCAGTGCATAAGTTACTTTGTACAGTTGCTAGATAGAATTAGTTAATTACTGGTTTATTAGTCATTAGTTACTGTTGAGTTTTACCATTAGTTACTACTGCTCTTTTAATTTGACTAGGTCTCTAGTAGTGTTTAGGCTTAGCATTATCTCCCCATTTTGTGGAGTTAGCTTAGGAAATTGTTAGACCATCGTGTATATTTATTTTCATTCCAGCAATAAGAATAAACAAGTTCTTCTGCAGCTTATGTTGTTTCTTCAAACTTAACAGCTTTTGCTACTCATGAGTTATTTTCTCTCAAAAGCTTGATCGAACACTTTACTTTTTTAAAATAAGCATTTTTTTTGCTTTTCAGAATCTCGGCTAAACAGACTATAAATTAGATAAAACCTCCAAATGAACATAAAAGAGTTGGAACAGAGGATTTGCTCACCTGATGGTTTCTGTTTGTATGAAGAAGGCTGATGTTGAATATGGGTCGGGTTAAATGAATGTGGTGTGGGTCTTTTTCTTGACCCATAACCCAAGATTTTCCCCACAACTTGACCCATTTCGTTCACAAATCCAGGTGGTATTTCTAAATCATAGTTATCTTCTAGCATTCTTTACTCTCCTTTTGCCGCTTAAAAAGAATGATTTATGGACTATAAAAAATGGAGAAAAGTGCAGAGGAAAAAAAAGACATGGTAGAAATGTTCTTGTATTTTGTCAACTAATCTTCGAAAAAGCTCAATAAAAACACCATAAAATACGTGAAACAGTTAAAGAGTGTACATTGTATCTGAAACTAAAGTTAATATTGCATGGACTCAATAATGACAATGGATTCCGACTTATCTTTGCATCTTTCTGTTCTTCATCTAATTAGTAGAGGCGCATTTATGCTCGATCCCAATGGAATTGTTAATGCAGCTACTCAGTAGCAAGAAATCAACAACAATGTGCAAAAAGCATACACCAACAGTAGCAGCTGTTGGTAATAAAAGTTTTGTTCTTCGTTTAGAACCAAACGGAATACCCACGTTTTAGAGAAAGAAATGAACTGAAATCGAACCGAGGAACCAAAAAAGTAAATCGATAATTAGAACCCTTAGAATCACATGCATAAGTTAAGCAGACCTTTATTCGGAGTTAATTTGGCATTACTATAGCTATGCTTTACTACTTCCAAACCTGGTTGTCACAAATTAGAGTGAAATCAGATCTATTTTTAGACAATACCACCAATATGTTAGGGCTAAAACACATACAAATGAGTGAAGCTAGAATCATATTCACGGGAATTCACGTATTTCATTAACTAAACTTCTAAAAAGCTCAATAAAAACACCCTTAAAATATGTTAAAAACAGATAAAAGAATGTACATTGTATCTGAAACTATAGTTAAGATTATATGGATTTTAGACGATGAAAGGCTGACCCAATGCCATTGAGAGCTGCATTTTCGAGTTGATCAATTTTCCTCAGTACATTTTTAGCTGCCTCGGCCTGATTACAAATAGTTTGCACCTCATGATTTGCAATCTCATAGGCTGCAACACATTTTTGTTCCCCGTATCTCCTACCAGCACAAAAGAAAATAAAAGATACACTATAATTGCACAAGGCTGCAATTAAGGCATTCTCCGAAAATATGGGGTACGAAAAGAAAGCTCAAACAAACAATCAAAAATACTCTTGAAAAAATTTCATCAATGATAATCGAGATGAAACATGTTATATAGAAGTACTTGTTTATAAAAGTACCATCATTCATCACTGCCTTAATGTGCTAATGCAGCCACACAGTAGCAAGAAATAAACAACAATGTGCAACAAACATACACCAATAGTAGCAATTGTTGGTACTAAAAGTTTGGTTCTTCAGTTAGAACCAAACGGAATACCAAAGTTTTAGAGAAAAAAATGAACTGAAATCAAACCGAGGAACTAAAAAAGTAATCTGATAATTAGAACTCTTACCTAGAATCACATAAGTTAAGCAGACCTTTATTCGGAGTTCATTTGGCATTACTTTAACAATATAGGTGTTGTAATTCTCCTTTAAAATAATTAGGTGACGACTCTTCAAAATAACATAAGAATCACCAATATGTTGTACACCGTTTGACCTCGAGTTAAAATGGAGTATGACACCTGCTATCTCCTACCAACACAAAAGGAAATAAATCATACACTACAGAAAGCACAAAGCTGTAGTTCAGGCACTCCCTGGACATATGCAGTATGAAAAGAAAGCTCAAATAAATAATCAAAAATACTATTCAAACAATTTCATCAATGATAATTGGGATGAAGCATGCACTATATATAGAAGTACTATTATATATATATTACAAAAGCATAGAAGTATCATCATATTGGCAACGATATAAGAAACCAAAACATTGGAAAAACAAAAGATGAAATAGATCAGCTCGGGTTATAAAGGATAGACAAAAGATGTCGAACAATGGAAATGCTTCCATCAACGGCATGTTCTGATACTGCTGAATTTTGAGTGACTGATTACTGATCGCATTGTTTAACTCTTCAATCAACAGTGTGTCCGATTTAATATGATTTTCCTCTCTTTTGATTTCAGACTTTCGTATCTCCAATTCAACTTTCTTTGATTCAAGGTGCTTCTTCTCAGTTTCATTATGTTCTGCAAGCTTACTCGTCGTATCATGGACCTTTTTTTATCTCAACAATGAAATTAACCTTTTTTCTAATCTTATGAAGCTGAGTTCATAACCAAGTGACATTCACCTTCATTGTCTCAGCATCCTTGACTACCAAGTAATAGGAGTCTAGGAGATTATGATCAACCTCAGTTAAACGTTTCTTTTTGTAAAGGTCTAGATCCTGATTTGAATCTATAAATCTCATGATTTCCAACTCATTTCATTGACGATTAGGTTACTTCGAGTCCGGTTATTTTAGCGAACACGTGTTACCTCTCATCATGAAAAAATGGAAAAAGATAGGGATTTTCTTACCTGATGGTGTCTGTTTTTGTGAAGAACCCCGATGTTGAACACGACTCAGGTTCGATGAAAGTGGTAGGGGTCTTTTCCTTGACCCACAATTGGAAAGTTCAGCAGAGTCAGAAGACATCCTCCCCACAACTTGACCTTTATCATTCCCCAACGGAAGAATGGCAGCGCATGGCATACTTTGAGGCTTTGAGGGTAACATCATCGCAACTTACTTGTTACAGAAGGAGAAATCAATCCAAAAGAGGAAAAATGATGCAAATAAATACTCCTGAAAAGGAATTCAATTTTTCAATCAAACGTCAAAATTATTTTTTCTCAAATGTCAATCAAATTGTGTATGGACAACTACTTATTAGTTTGACGAACAAATATAGAAGTCTTTGTAATAGTATGATCTTAAATTGAAAATTTAATAATATAATCAAATTATGCCTCGAATCTAGTAATCTTGACCATGTCATTGACTTCTAAGAATGTATTAGATTGACTATATATTCTAGCATCACACCACCATATAAACTACTCACTCTTGTCCATTTTAATTGTATTCTTTTTTGCACGTCCCTTAAGAATACATTAACTAAAATGGTAATTTGATTAAATTATACTTATCTTGTTAACTAGAGTAAAGAGTTAACAAGCTATGTGGTTAGGCTAGAAAATTAGTGAAGTTAGTTAGTTAACAGAATGTTGATGTGGCATGTGTTAGTTACAGAAGTTGATAAAGATATTTTGTAACTTCCTAGTGCTAGATTAGTATAAAAGGCAAAGGTGTACAGATTCAATGTAACAGTGTATCACAATCAATGAAATCTTCTTTCTCTTCTACTTTTTCTCTGTAATTGAGCTGAAGGTTCAACCTCCATGAATGGAGTTTACATGGTATCAGAGTAGGCCCCATCTCACCCAATGTTGGGGCCCCAACAAATTAAAATTGCGTACGCACCAGATGCTAAGCATTGGGCGTGAGGTGGGGTGTTAAAGAATGACAAAAGTCCCATATTGGTGGTTAATGAGATGGGTGAACTCCTTATAAGGCTTGAGAAATCCTCCTCCCTTTGAGCTAGCTTTTAGGGAGTGAGTTAGGCGTAAGACCTAATTTAACATTGTCTAGATGTGACCATTACGTGCTTAAGATTCATCATCTGTTAAAGGTGAATTCGCAGGAAGCATCCCAAAGTCGAGCTAGCTACAATGGCAATTGGGACTACAACAGAAGGAAGTGGAAATGGTGCTACAAGCATTGGTAGTGGTGTTACCAGCACAACAACATTCCCTGTGATTGATCAAAATCATCCACTCTTTCTTCAGCACACTAATACTCCTGGTAGCTCTCTAAGCTCACTTCAGTTAATAGGCTCAGAAAATTATGCCTTATGGAGTCGATCCTTTAGGATTGGTCTGGTAGGAAAACGCAAGTTAGGATTTGTAGATGGAAGGTTTCCTAAATCTATGTTTGATCCAGAACTGTCTGATCAGTGGGAGAAATGTAATGTTGTAGTATTGAGTTGGATTATGAATGCTGTAATTCCTGGTCTTCTTAGTTCTATAGTGTATGCATCTGATGCTCGAAAAGTGTGGTTAGATCTAAGGAAGAGGTTTGATACTATGCACGGCTCTAGGATTTTTCAACTTCATAGAGAAATTCATACACTGATTCAAGGCACCATGTCCCTTGATGACTATCATTCTAGGCTAAGAGACCTCTGGGATGAGTATGATGCTCTTATGCCTTGTCCTAAATCCAAAAAAATTGGTGAACATTGTGACTATTAGAGACTGCTGCAGTTCTTTATGGGACTTAATGAGTCTTACTCTCCTCCTAGGAGTCAAATCCTCATAATGAGTCCTATTCCTACTCTTGACAAAACCTATACTCTCCTAGTTGACCAAGAGAGTCATAGTAATCTGGTAAGTTCTGTATCTACCAGTCCAGGGCTGATAGAGGGCACAACAATATATACTCATAAAGGTAGTCACTACAGTAGTGGCGGTACTTCTAAAGGTTCCTACTCATGCGGTTCTAGTGGAGGATACAACAATGGTGCTAGTTCATCTAGAGAAGGTTACAAGGCCAGGAAGAGTGTTATCATATGTGAGCATTGTGGTTACAGGGTCACTCTAAGGATCAATGTTACAAAATTGTTGGGTACCCTGCAAACTTAAAGTCTAAGAGGAAGCCCCTACCCTCTGGAATGTATGCCATTCAGGTAGAAATTCCATCTAACTTTGGGCATGGCTTTGGCCAAGAGAACAAAAACATCGTCCACAATCCTCCTGGCAAGGTAGTAGCTGGTGTAGGTTCATCCTCTGCAGCATTCTTTACTCAAGATCAATATCAGCAAATTCTTCAATTGCCATCCAAACTTGGTGGTGAGACTGCAGTAGAGCCCTTTGCCAATGTAGCAACTACTGCTGATGCAGGTAGTTCCCTTAATGCTCTATCTTGTAATTATGCAACTAGAAATTGGTTAGTAGAAACTAAAGCTTGTCATCACATTACATCTAACCTTGATGATTTTGACAATGCCAAGTGTAACACCCCGAAACTTTCTAAGCTAAGGCCCGAACCATTATTTATTTTCATGTAAAATCATATCGAGTGATTCTTAAATTGCTATTATGCGTAAAGGTAATTTATTTGGAGTTCGAATGGATTTGGATATGACTTAAGGTCACAAGAACCCCCTAGCACAAAGTTGAGTTGAAAGCTTCATTAATGATTAAGTTTTAACATAATATTCTACTTAGGTCAACTTCAAATGATCATATCTCCCAGAACATAATGAACTAAGTGGCCCATAACCTATCAAATTGAAGGTCTTTGAGTTGTCTTTCCATCGCCACCAAGTTTGCCTCATTTCGAGTTTGGTGTAAAACGTTATGATCATTTTACCAGAGAATGCCATATTATAGTTTTCTTAGTCTATGAATTACGAATCCAATCTATGGGGCATAGTTTGAACTACGACCCGTACTATCAAACTATCAAAAACTTCAAAGACTATGAATTTTGGGGTCCAATTCCTATGGATCCATTCTATGGGCCATAAGAACTTCTACGGGCCGTCGTTTGGACTCGTAGAATGGACTTTTGAGCCCAAAATTTTTATAAAGTCTACGGATTGGATCTACGGTCCATACAAACTTATACGGGTTGTAGATTGGACCCGTTAAAAAAAATTTTGAGCCTTAAAATTCAATATAAATTCTACGGATGGGATCTACGGTCCGTAGAACAAACCATGAACCGTAGATGGACCTGTAGAAGGTTTTTCGTCAGTTTTTAAGTGGGATAGTTTAGTCTTTTTCCACCCCTTCTAAGCCTAAACAACGATCATTTTTCACCTAATTAAGGATCTAAATAGTGTTAAGACATTATTTTACGTTCTTTAACACTTCAAAGACTTAGAGTAAGGATTCAAGAGGAGAAAAGCTTGGGTTTTCTAACGTTCTTCAAATTTCATCGATTTCGCCAAGAACTTTGTTCTTCCCAGATATGTAAGGCTATCATAGTGATGGACTGAGTTCGTCCTCACGCCCTACATCTACTTTCTATTAGTAATGAATAATCTAGGGTTCCATACTTAGTTTTGATTATTCTTGAGATGAGTTGTTGTTGAATTCTGTGTTGCTATTCCTAATTTTTGAGTTGCTATATATTATGCATTGGGATTTTTGAGTTGATTGTTCATGTCTATTTTTCAGCATGAATCCTATTATTTGAGTATTCATTGAGTTATTATTGAGAATCTTTTTAACCGAACAATTATCTTAAATTGATTTTCTGAGAAAATAAAGAGGAGTTTTGAGAAAAGTTTAAAGAGACATTTTGAGTAAAGTTTAAGGGAACTATTTATTTCCAAATTTATCATTTTCACATTGAGAAAAGAGAAACTTTGATTTCTAAACGAGTAATGAGTTCAGAGTTATTTCGGAGCAATTACCTCTTTTAAGTGAATATTTTGAGCAATTACCTCAAATTGAGAAATAGTATGTTTTATACATTTGAGCATGAGTATATATTTATTGGAAGTAGTATTGAGCACCGATATGGGGATGAGTTCAGACAACTGATAACGCTCAACTACACCTCTTATAATTCAAAGTGTAGGCGGTCGCTAACAAGTATGAATCCAACGGTGAGTTGGGGTCGATCCCATAAGGAGTGGTACGGAAAAGAATTCAAATACGAAGTATGTAAGTGTTCTAATCTCTTGTAAAATGAAAATAAACAAAACGCAACATAATGTAAATCAATAAGTTTCAATTATCAATATTAAGAGATTTTAGTAACCAATTGTTAACGGAGATGATTAACACGAGGTTTGAACAAATAGAGAGGGAACCTTAGAAGTGTGTGAGCAATCAAATACTAATTTCGCTTAATGGGTAATTAATAATTGTTTTAAGTCGTTGAATCTCAATGGATATGATGGATTGTAACTGTAACAACCATTTTTCAATCAACTATCATGTTTCAAGCGAGTTCTTTCGAACCTCAACAAGCTTAACAATGCAAAGCAACCCAAATCCTTAATTTAACCCACTTTATCAAGCTGGGTTGCAAAGACAAAAGTTAATACAACTATCAATCACATAATTCCACTCTAAGCATCTTTCACAAGTAAGCAAAGAGATCTAAAGATAGAATTGAATTTTCAACTTCAATTCATAAATGAAAACATGAATAAATAACTGAACCCATTTAAAAACAACATTAAATCTAGAAATTAATAATACCCACAAGCTAATTTATGTATTCGATTACATAGTCACACCCTTAAGGAAAGGGAGTTTTAGCCAAACATAACAAAAAGCAAGAAATAGTTACCAAAAAGATTCTCCATCGGAATGTCAACAATTTCGATGCTCAATGCCAAAAATAATGACTAAAACCTTAAAACCCCAATATCTAAGCTCAAAAACCTCTCTAAGAATATTCAATATTGTCAAATGTCAAAAGTTTGTATGTCCAACTTAGTTTGATGCCTTTCTCTTTCTTCAAAAAATCAATTTATATGTTCCCAAAAACTTCCCAACATTTTAGTACGCGGGACCACTCGGTGAGATTAGTCGGGATCTCCGAACGACTCGGCAATCCACCGATGTACTCCTTCTCGCCATTTAGACTTGATTCTTGCCTTCAATTTTTCTGTTCATTTAGGCGAGCTAGATCAAGCTCGCCGTTTCGATCGGCGTGTCGCCGAAATCCCCTTTGGTTCACCGAGTTGGCTTAATTCACGAGCCAACTCGCTGGACCTTTTGGAGAGCTAGAAGCTCACTCGGTGATTTGCCGAGTGGTTTTTGCGAGCTACAACCTCCCTTTTCTTTAGCTTTTCCAACTTTTTCGCAATGTACTGTCCTTGCCTTATTTTTAAGCCTCCATGGCTGCACATAAGCAAATGAACATTAGTTATGAACACAAAATAGGCATTGAGGACACTAATTCATTAAATAACAAGTCCTAAATAAGTCAAAATTCTCAACTCACCAACACCCCCAACTTAAACTTTTTCTTGTCCTCAAATAAACAGGGATGTCTACAAGTAGTACTCCTTGAGAATCAACATGAGAATGCACACAAGGTTCAATTTAAACATGCATTGTTCAAATGTGCACTCAAAGTTTCAAACTCTGACTAGCCATCATCAATTAGAGTTCATGCTCACAAATGCTCTCTTCAAACGCAAATTCATGCCTAACAAAAGTATTCGAATACCCTCACACATCAAGAATGATTCCATGCTCTCACAAAGCCAATCAAAGACTATAATTAAGGAATCAAAATCAATGCTCACACTTCCAAATGAGAAAAACATGCATGACTTTACCCATATGCTTGCCCGTATTTTCCAACCAACACATCACTAGGCTTATGAAGGATCAAAAAGGTATTTCAAGGCTTGTAATAGTGCTAAGGGTCAGGGTATGATCATTTTGGGCTTAGTGACTCTACCTTCATGAAGCATGGCTCAAATTTTACTTCTTTTCCTTTTCTTTCATTCTTTTCATATTCACAACTCATCCTTGGCCTATTCATAGCACACAAAAATTTTGGTATACCCCTTTTTATTTCCACCAAAATGCACAATGGATACAATTTATTCATTTCTTTTTCTTTCTTTTCTTTTCTTTCACCTCTTTTCTTCTTTTTTTTTCTATATGGAGGGGTTCCATCTTTATCACAAGTTTCCAGAGATAAAGTTCACAAACTTCTTGCTCGATTTCTTTCTTCACTATTACCACACCCCCAACTTAGGATCTTGGCTTAAGTTGGCTACTCAAACAAACCAATGCTTCACGAAGGTGATAGGTGGGAAAGACATGGCAACTTTAACAATCGGTCTAAATATTTGTGTTCATGTTTCATCCAAAGAAAAGGGTAGGCTCAAATGGTGCCAAGCTAGGTTCACACACTCACAAGGTGGTCATACAAAGGTATAGAAATTAGGTTCACTCTAAAAAATTCATGCCTAAGATCATTTCCTTCTTTCACCAATGCTAGTCAATTGGACCAACGGGGCAAGTTCTAGGTATCATCATGCACACTTTTCAAGTAAACCTTACCACACATGGCATCCAAACAGAATTGTGGATCACAACTCTATGAGTTAAGCTTGCTTGCAACGGTCATTGCAAGACTCACCTCGACATTCAACTAGTCACAATGAGATGCTAAGAGTTCACACAAGACTTATGCAACTCAAATTTCCTCATTTGACTCACACAAACATATCGTTCATCAAGAGCACTATTCAAGTCATCGATATTGATCACAACTGACACTCGAATGTACAAGAGAACAATAACCAATCATTCACAAACCAACATTCACAATCAAGGGAGAAGTCAATGAATCAAAAACCAAAACATTCAATATTAAAGCAACATGAACCAACACAATATTCAAATGAAAACACACAATATGTTAAAAGCTAAATACAACCAAAAGGGTAGGTAGCTAGATACCTTCACCCCACCAAAAAGAGACAAGCAGCGTCCTCAATGAAAAAATAAAACTAAGAGTATCAACAAGAAATAAAATGGAGGGAGAGTAAAGATTCCCCTGTCAGGCCAGGCCTGAGGTGAACTCCGGCTCGGTGGTATGGCCTCAACCTGGGCATCAGTGCCCTACTCTACTCCAACTTCGGAAGGCTGTGCAGCGACCTATGCCGTGGGCTTAGACCCACTAGAACTAATCATGGACGTGTCGCGTAGTGACACCTCCGTGGCCACCCATACTAAGTCACCCTCTAAATCCTCTAAATCCTCGTACATATCTCTCTTATGAGCAACGAAGTCCTCCTCATCCGTCTCGGGAGTGTCTAAATCCTTGTTCTCATCAGCAGCTACAACGTCTCCAATAGTAGTAGACGAAGGGATCTCAGAATAAGCTTGCCCCACCTGCCGGTCTTCTGAACCGGAGGCAACTCAAAACTAGGGTCCTTGGGGACATATACAGTACCCCAAAACATCAATATGTCGATGGACTTCAATTCATCCTCATCCCGACGCAGACCAGCAATATCAGCCTTCACGGCTGTCAAATCAGTGGTGCTATGGTCTGTCATCTCACACACCTCAACTCGAGCGGTGAAGGCATCCAATGCTAGCCCATGATAAGTGATCAACTTACACTTTTCCTTCAACTCTTCCCAAATGGGAGCAAGTGCAGCAGCAATGGCACGATCAATCATAGAAGGAACAACGACCTCAACCCAAGAAGCCCTCATATCAGCCGAATGGGCAAGGTTACCCATTTTTTAAATCATAGCTTGAGTCAAAGGGGGACAGGAGGCAGGAGCAGGAGTAGGAGCAGTAGAGGTCGAGGGGGTAGGTATACATGAAGTCTCGATGGTGGTATGGGGAGGTGTAGGACCAACCTCCATAGTCTCCAATCAATAACTGGAGAAGTGTCCATCGGAGTTTTCTTCTTCCTCTCCGCTTCATCCTTCAAATATTCTACTTTGATCCGACGAATATCACGAGACGAGGAAGGAGTAACCTCGATATCTGTCTTTGCCTCAAAAGGCACACCGGCCCAGCGACGTAGGGAGCTGATCAATATCGAAAAGGACAATGAGGTTTGATTTTGTTTGGCCCTCATAGCCATCTCCTGAGCAATAATAGACCCTAGATTAAGCCTTTCGCGGTCGATTATACATCCCAACAGTGCAGCCTTTGGATGCCGGATAATGGATTCATTTTAGTACGGCATCAATATGCTGTTGATGAACCCGAACTAGTACCGTACGGCGATGTTCAGATCCTTCTTCTCAACTGTGACTCCCTTCTCGATCCATGGGGGTGTCGCATCACTCAACAATGGGGCAAGCCACCCCTTCAAGTTATCTAAAGTCTGAATCTTGATTTTATCGGCCAAAGAATGCCGAATCCGCACTGTGCAATCCAATTCATCATTGATGTCTGTCTCACTACACTTGACCTTCTTTCCCCCTCGACAGGTGACATCGAACTAGCCTTCTTCTTCCTCTTCGAGATCAACTTTGCGTACCCTTCATAGAATTCGCGAACCCATGTAGGAACGTATGGGCTTCAAGGTTTTGTGAACTTCTTGAATCTATGGTACCGCAGCGTCTCCAAGACAGTAGGATATCTGTCCACTACACCATCTGTGGACAACCTCTTCTCCTCTAGTATTGTCCTCAAACCCTCAGCCTTTAATCGATTCATAGACCTCGAAAGATTTACCGGAACAAGAGGTACTTGTGGTGCTTGTAGTAGCGGGTCATGTGCTGCTTTGGAGCGCAGCTCTGAACTTCTCCGCTTAATCAACTCAGCTATTGGAGCTCCGGACTCCACTGCCTCTTCATTCTCGGAGTCAGATGATGTGAATTGGATTGAAGCAACATATACACTGCTCTCCAAGCTTGTACTGGATACTACCTGCTTCTTCCCCTTCCCTCTCACCTGTGAAGGTTGACGATGAGTGGGTTGAGGCTACGCACCTTCCTCTGCAATCACAACCCCTTTTGTTCACTTTCGAGGTAGTGGACCTGGTGCTGCAACTTTGGGTCTATCCATACATGTAAAAGCGCACAAACGAGAACAAAATTCGATCGCAAAAGGGTCAGGGAAACAGACTTCTCAAAAAATATTTGCAGAAAATCTCACCGAACAAGTCGGTGAGTCACCGCGTCCGTTCGGTGAGCAATAGAGGCATCGCCGAAAGTTCCAGAAAAACTTAGCAAAATTTCAGGTCAAAATGGTGATCTCAAGACCATTCAGCATGTCGCTGAGGTCACTCGGCAAGCAACAGGAACCTCATCGAATGTTACAGAAAATTTTAGCACAAAAATAGGTTTGAAAGGCGATGGGGAGGACATTTGGTGACACGCTGAACCAACTTGGCGAGCTCGACGAAGCTCGCTGAAATGGCCCAACACATCACCTCCCTATTTTTTTTTGATGCACAACTAACAGCCCATGACACAACAATTCAAGCGTACTTTTCAACAATTAGCAATTACCCACTAATAATTTACTATCCGGGGTACTCAGACTTCCCCCAATCGATTCAAATTCAACAAAAACGATGATTTTACCCTTAAGAATGCCGTCACCCAATCCATCATCGAGCAAATTCAAGTTATTCGGTCGAATTGGGCTACTCAAACTTCACCTGCACATTACCCAATATGCCATACCCACAACTGCAACATCTAACACGAGAAATTCAAACTAAATCACCCGAACATTTATTTAATCATGCTCGAATTCAATTTAAACTATATGAATCAATGGGCATACAATTAACTAATCAACGATAAGCCCATTACACTACCAATTAGCATTTCAAATACGGCATGAAAACAAACGAAGTTTGAAAAACCAACCTCTAGTTAGACAATGAGATAGACGCAGCAAAGAGGGAGGGGAAATGAATCACAACGATGCTCCAGACGCAAATCATAGGATACTAAATATGAAATAATAATCTAAAGTTTTAGGGAAAGAGTAGAGCAGTAGAAAATTTCAAATAAAATAGAAAATTTTGAATTTAAAAGGTCATAGATCATTCAGTTCCGCCCCAGTCGGTGAGCTGACTAACGTCGCCGATCCACTCGGCGATGCGCCGAATGGGCCACAACTCGCCAAACTTGACAGAAATTCAGCCCTTCAGTAGGTGCAAAGGGCGAACTCGACCGGCTTCACCGATCCAACTCGGTGACTTGCCGAATTGGCTATTAGCTCGCCCAATCTTCGAGAACTTTCCTCACTTTTGACCTTCAGGGGCAATGCATTTGGGAGATAATGGGGGAAATTTGGTGACTCACCGAGTGGTCCAACCCCTCGCTCATTTGTATTTCTTCCAAAATACGAATTCCAACCTACACATCCAACAAACGTTATTCAAATAACAAAAAGTAAAGATTGGGTTGCCTCCCAAGAAGCGCCTTAGTTAGTGTCGTGGCACGACATGGATATGCCTTCAAGCATTATCGAAATACACCACATCAATCACAGTCACAATGGGGCGCTCTCCAAAGTAAAGCTTCAGTCTTAACCCATTCACATTGAACATCGACCAATCCTCGTTTTCAACTTTGATTGCCCCATTTGTAAACACAAGATTTACTTTAAACGGACCTGACCATTTTGACTTGAGTTTTCTCGGAAAGAGTCTCAGACGAGAGTTGTAGAGCAACACAAGATCACCAACTTTAAATTCTCGATAAAGGATTTTAGTGTCATGCCACTTCTTCATTTTCTCCTTATAAAGGGCTGAACTTTTATAAGCTCGAAGCTGAAACTCTTTTAAAGCATGGAGTTGGTCAGTTCGATCCTTTGACGCAGCTTCCCAATTCAAGTTCATGGCCTTCAAGGCCCACAATACCTTATGCTCAAATTTAACTGGTAGATGACAAGATTTATCAAAAACCAATTGATACGGGGACATACCAATCGGAGTCTTGAATGCAGTTCTATACACCCAAAAAGCTTCATTTAACTTCTGAGACTAATCGTTTCAATTTTCATTAACAGTCTTGGCCAAAATCCCTTTGATTTCCTGGTTTGACACCTCGACTTACCCACTTGTTTGCGGATGATAAGGGGTGGAAACCTTATGCTTGACTCCATACTTGCTCAATAATGATGCAAATATTCGGTTACAAAAGTGAGAGCCCCCATCACTAAGAATTGGATGTGGAGTGCCAAACCTTGTGAAAATGTACCGCTTGAAGAATTGAACTACATTTCTCCCTTCATTATTAGGTAAGGCCACAGCCTCTACCCATTTTGAGACATAGTCAACAGCTGCCAAGATGTATTTGCTCCCATAAGAACTCACAAAAGGCCCCATGAAATCGATTCCCCATACATCAAACAACTCAACCTCTAAAATAGGACTGAGAGGTAATTCATGCTCTCGCAATACTCCTCCTTGATTTTGACATTGCACACACTTCTTGACAAGGGATTTAGCATCTTGATACAATGTTGGCCAATAATAACTACTTTGTAGTACCTTAGTAGCTGTACGCACTCCACGATGGTGCCAACCAACCAGTGACGCATGGTAAGCGTCAAGAATAACATCTACCTCAACTTCCGGAACACATCTTCTAATCATATGATCCTCACACTCTCGAAATAAGTAAGGCTCATCCCAAAAATATTTCTTCACATAAAAAAGGAACCTCTTTCGTTGGTAAAAATTCAGCCCATTGGGAAGAATCCCACACATCATATAATTGGAAAAATCAGCATACCAAGGCGTGGTACCATTTGACACAACCATCACCGACTCATCGGGAAAGGCTTCCTCAATGTCTTTTTCACTAAAAACAACCACATTCGTTTCAAGCCTTGACAAGTGGTCTGCCACTTGGTTCTCACACCCTTTTCGATCTTTGACTTCAAAGTCAAACTCTTGCAACAACAACACCCATCGGATCAACCTTGGCTTTGCATCCTTCTTAGCCATCAAGTAACGTATAGAAGCATGGTCGGTGTGTACTACCACCTTGGCCCCTAACAAATAGGCTCTAAACATCTCAAAAGCATACACCGCGGCTAACAACTCTTGCTCAGTGATGGTGTAGTTCTTTTGAGCTACATTCAAAGTCTTGCTTGCATAATAGATCGGGTGAAATAAATTTCCCTTGAGTTGGACAAGTGCAGCCCCCAAAGCCATACCGCTAGCATCACATATTAGCTCAAATGGGATGCTC
The DNA here is from genome assembly GCA_018342035.1 of Solanum appendiculatum. NCBI lineage: Eukaryota > Viridiplantae > Streptophyta > Magnoliopsida > Solanales > Solanaceae > Solanum > Solanum appendiculatum. The sequence goes on along the minus strand of JAGDQO010002205.1, from coordinate 98,322 downwards.
CAATCCGGAGCAACAATGATTAGAGCCGAAACTAGCTTTTCTTTTAGGCACAAAAATGCTTTGACGCAAGCTTCATCAAACTCGAATACACTTTCTTTTTCAAGTAGCTTGCAAAAAGGATAAGCTATCTTAGAGAATCTTTTATGAACCTCCGGTAGAAACCCGTATGACCCAAGAAGCTTCTAACACTTTTAACCGAAATAGGGGGGGGTTACTTGGCGATAACTTCAACTTTAGCTTGATCAACTTGTATGCCTTCTCCCGAAATTTTGTACCCCAGCACAATACGTTCCTTGACCATGAAGTGACACTTTTTCAAATTGAGCACAAGGTTCGTTTCAACACATCTTTGCAAGACTCTATGAAGGTGCTCAAGGCACGCTTCGAATGTATCCCCCACAACGGAAAAGTCATCCATGAATACTTTCATCGAAACCTCTATTATATCGGCAAAAATAAAGAGCATACACCATTGAAACGTCGCCGGTGCATTACATAATCCGAAAGGCATTCTTTTGAAAGCAAACATCCCATAAGGACATGTGAAAGTTGTCTTTTCTTGATCATCCGGTGCAATGGAGATTTGATTATAACCGGAGTAACCATCCAAGAAGCAATACCATCCCCGACCCGCTAGTCTATCAAGCCTCTGATCCATAAAGGACATTGGAAAGTGATTTTTCTCGGTCCATGCATTCAACTTCCTATGATCCATACATACACGCTAACCGGTAACTGGTTGCAATTGTACAAGCTCACCTTTTTCATTTGGGACCACGATCATACCACTTTTCTTCGGAACGCATTGAACGGGGCTCACCCACTTGCTATGAGCAATAGGGTAAACCACTCCCGCATCAAGCCACTTGATGATCTCCTTTTTGACAACTTCTTGCATTGGAGGATTCAACCTCCTTTGATGTTCAACACCTGGCTTACAATTACTATCCAATTGAATTTTGTGGGTACAAATACCGGGAGGAATTCCCACAATGTCGGCAATCGTCCAGCCAATAGCCTTGATAAAATTTTTCAACACACTAACAAGCACTTGTGTTTGCCATTCAAGCAAATCCACGGCAATAATCACGGGTAAAGTGTTATTAGCCCCCAAGAACACATAACGAAGGTGCGGTGGAAGTACCTTAAATTCAAGCTTTGGTGGTTCTTCAATAGATGACTTTGCAGGAGGACTTTCCCTATTTTTCAAATCGATATCAAGCTTCATGGGGTTCTATGAATAAGACCCTAAACCCGATAGAGCAGCCACTACCTCATCATAATCTTGAATTTCTTCCCCATCGTAATTCAAGAGGATGACAACCAAAGACTCACCAACACAAGCAACCGCTTCATTAATCACATCAATAACCGATATTACATGGAGGTCCCTAGGTTGCTTCATAGACTTGCAAACATTGAAAGTAACTTCCTCATCATTTACCAAAAATTTTAAATCACCACTTTCCACATCAACAAGAGCTCTCCCGGTAGCCAAGAACGGCCTACCGAGAATAATAGGAGCCTCGGGATCAATCTCGCAATTGAGGATCACAAAATCTGCTGGAAATATAAACTTTTCTACCTACACCAAAGTATCATAGAGGATGCCAATAGGACGTTTGATAGAATGGTCAGCCATGAGAAGACACATAGTTGTTGCCTTAGGCTCACCTAGCCCAAGTTGCTTGAAAATGGCATAGGGCATTAAATTTATACTTGCCCCTAAATCACACAATGCTTTAGAAAATTGAAACATCCCTATAGTGCAAGGGATAATAAATGCCCCCGGGTCATCCTTCTTGACAACCACATTTGACATAATGGCACTACAACTATGGGATACTTCAACCGTCTTGAAATCCATACTTCTCTTCTTCGTGACCAACTCTTTCATGAACTTTGCATAACCTGGCATCTCTAACAATGCTTCCACCAATGGAAGATTAATAGAAAGAGTTTTGAAGACGGAAATAAATTTTTGAAACTTCGCGTCTTCATCCCTCTTCTTCAATATTTGGGGAAATGGTGGGGTAACTTTGGGCAACGGCTTTGTAGGTACCGAGGGAGGAACACCCCCCACCTTTGACTTCTTTGCCTCGCTGAAAACAATATTTTTTGATGCATCATCAACCTCATTAGAAGTTTCATTGTTCTATTCTTCGGCAAGTCCATCATCCTAAAAAACAACAGTCTTCCCTTTACTTAGACTCTCTTTATCATCATTTAGCACATCACTTCCCACAACCTTACCACTCCGGGTCAAGATTGCCATGCATTGGGCATTGTCATTCTTTGGATTGACCAAGGTGTCACTAGGAAGACCCCTTTTTTGTCTTGGATTTAAATGAGTTGAGATTTGACCCATTTAGGTCTCAAGTTGCTTTGTAGAAACCGAATAAGAGGTCACCTTTTGATTCAAAGAGGAGAAGTTGGCTTTCATCTCCTTGAGCACTTTATCCACTCCTTCTACCTTGTTTAGGATGTGGGCAAGCATATCCTCGGTCCGACTGCTCTCGGGGTCGGCATTTGGTTCTTTTGGTTCTAGACGGTCATGGGGAGGCACATAACGATCTCTATCACCATCTCTATCTCTCCAATTTGCACCCGTATCACGCCACTCTCAATCTCTATCTCTCCAACCTCCATCGTGATCTTTGTTCCAACCTTGATTCCCGCTCGGCCTTGGATAGCTCGGACGAGAACCCTTCACTTGGTTTGACAAAAATTGTACCTCTTCATTATACATGGCTTCAAATTGTGCATCATCTGAGCTCATTCCACTACTAGCACCAACCGCATTCACAGCCTAATGACCACCTCCCATGACATGTTTTGTCAACAAATCCATTTGGGTCATCATATTGGCCATGTTTTCATCATGTCTTGGTTCTTCTCCATTTGTTCTTTGGTCAACCCAACATTGAAAAGAGACACATGATCCTCTCTCATAGGCCATGCTCGATTAATCTTGGTCATCTCATCAAGCAAAGCCGATGCTACGACAAATGGTTGTCTCATGATTCCACCCCTGATAAGTTGATCGGCGACACCCTTGTTGATGGAGTCAAGACTCCGGTAGAAATATTGCAAGAGCACATTGTCTGGCAACCCATGATTAGGACATTGGAGGAGAGCTTTTGAAACCTCAACCAAGTTTCATGAATGGGCTCACCATCAATCCGCTTGAAATTTTGAATGCTATCCCTCAACTTCAACATCCTCGAGGGAGGGAAAAATCTTTCATAGAATGCCTCCGTGAGCTCCTCCCAAGAAGTAATAGAGTCCCTTGGTAGTTCAGCCAACCACTTCGTTGCTTCCCCCACTAGAGAAAAGGGAAACAAACGAAGCCGGATTGACTCTTAAGAAATATTCCTGAAGGTGAATGGTCCACACACATCCACAAAATTGCGAATGTGATCATAAGGGTCCTCATGAGCAAGTCCCCCAAAGAAACCTTTCATTTGCTGCAGTTGGTTCCGGTCATATGAAAAATAGCGTTACCCACAGTTACGGGTAAACGAATAGCTCCGGCACTTCCCATTTGATCGGCATTGACATCGTTCAAGTTTCCAATGTAGTTATCGTGCCCAAGTTAACTAGCAGCATTACTTTCATTCACACTCATCTCTTCACCTATATAGAGCAAACAACAAAAAATACTAATAAGAAAGTTTTACTACAACCAAATTAGTTCACAAAAATACTTTAATAAAAGAATTCTAAACACCATTCCCCGGCAGTGGCACCATTTTTGATAACGCTCAACTACACCTCTTATAATTCAAAGTGTAGGCGGTCTCTAACAAGTATAAACCCAACGGTGAGTTGGGGTCGATCCCACAAGAAGTGGTACAGGAAAGAATTCAAATAAGAATTATGTAAGTGTTCTAATCTCTTGTAGAATGGAAATAAACAAAATGCAGCATAGAGAGGGAAGATGATTAACACGAGGTTTGAACAAATAGATTTTAGTATATTAATAAGTTTCAATTATCAATATTAAGAGATTTTAGTAACCAATTGTTAACGGAGATGATTAACACGAGGTTTGAACAAATAGAGAGGGAACCTTAGAAGTGTGTGAGCAATCAAATACTAATTTCGCTTAATGGGTAATTAATAATTGTTTTAAGTCGTTGAATCTCAATGGATATGATGGATTGTAACTGTAACAACCATTTTTCAATCAACTATCATGTTTCAAGCGAGTTCTTTCGAACCTCAACAAGCTTAACAATGCAAAGCAACCCAAATCCTTAATTTAACCCACTTTATCAAGCTGGGTTGCAAAGACAAAAGTCAATACAACTATCAATCACATATTCCACTTTAAGCATCTTTCACAAGCAAGCAAAGAGATCTAAAGTTAGAACTGAATTTGCAACTTCAATTCATAAATGAAAACATGAATAAATAACTGAACCCATTTCAAAACAACATTAAATCTAGCAATTAGTAATACCCACAAGCTAATTTATGTATTCGATTACATAGTCACACCCCTAAGGAAAAGGGGTTTTAGCCAAAAATAAGAAAAAGTAAGAAATAGTTACCAAAAAGATTCTCCATCGGAATGTCAACAATTTCAAAGCTCAATGCCAAAAATAAAGACTAAAACCTTAAAACTCCAATATCTAAGCTCAAAAACCTCTCTAAGAATATTCAATATTGTGAAATGTCAAAAGTCTGTATGTCCAACTTAGTCTGATGCCTTTCTCTCTCTTCAAAAAATCAATTTATATGTTCCTAAAAACTTTCCAACATTTCAGTACGCGAGACCACTCGGTGAGATTAGTCGGGATTACCGAACGACTCAGCGATCTACCGATGTACTCCTTCTCGCCATTTAGACTTGATTCCTGCCTTCAATTGGTCTGTTCATTTAGGCGAGCTAGATTGAGTTCGACGTTCCGATTGACGTGTCGCCAAATTGCCCTTTGGTTCATCGAGTTGGCTTAATTCTTGAGCCAACTCGCTGGACCTTTTGGCAAGCTAGAAGCTTACTCGACGATTCGCCGAGTGGCTTTTGTGAGCTACAACCTCCCTTTTCTTCAGCTTTTCCAACTTTTTTGCTTCTTTTCACAATGTACTGTCCTTGCCTTGTTCTTAAGCCTCCATGGCTGCACATAAACAAATTAACATTAGTTATGAATACAAAATAGGCATTGAGGACACTAATTCATTAACTAACAAGCCCTAAATGAGTCAAAATTCTCGACTCATCAACATTTCACACTCCTCATAAACCATGTAACCAACATGGGTAAAGGATCATATTTTTTAGATGACTCCTTATTGCTTTCGAGCAGAGCTTTAGTGGATTCACTTAGTTGATGTGTTTTATACCCTGGCAAGGTATATGACAGTTCTGGCAGCATGGGCGAGACGCTGTATCATCACATAGCTCATAGTGATGGTTGTCGGTTAGAGAATCTCCCAAATAAGAGTAAAGAGTAATTTATTGTATTTTTATATATACATCCTTGAGTTAGCATCTTTTATTTACGAAGCTTTAAATATTTCATCTCTTATTATTGCTTTGTATTGACTTGAGTTAAGGTGAGTATTCTTCCAGTAGTATCAGTTCAGTTATTTATTCATTCAGCTTTATTACATACTCGTACATTCAATGTACTGATGTCATTCGACCTGCATCTTTTTATGATGTAGATACAGGTGATTAGGATCATCAACATGCGCTTCGTTGAGATCACTTTGCATTCCAGTTAGCTATTAGTGAGCCTCCTTGCATTCCAGAGGACTCCATTTTTCTTTCCAGTTTAGTCATTTTAGGGAGTTGTGGGTCTTGTACCGACATCTATGTTGAACTGTAGAGGCTTCATAGATAGACAGAGTTGAGGAGTCTCTTAGTACTTTCTTTTCTTGTGAGATGTTTTGCAAACTATTATTATTGCATTGAGTATTTGTCAGACAGTATGAGTTGAGCATTTTAATATTTCAATGATTTACTTCTGTTTAAGACTTTTAAATTCTTGAGTCAGTCTTCCGCTAGAAGTCAGCTAGGCCAAGAGTTCGCTTGGGGACCAACAATAGTTTTCGAGTGCCGGCCATGTCCAGGGTGTAGGCTCGGGGCGTGACACCAAGGAAGCACCTAATCACACACACAGTAAGGTTCACTTCCCTAATGGCAAATCTGTATCAATCTCTCATACTGGCAACATTAGTGTGTTTATTGATCACTCTATTTCCAATGTTTAATTCCTGCCTGAATTTAAGTTTAACTTACTATCAGTCTCAAAGATCACAAAGGAACTACAGTGCATGGTAGGTTTCTTCCCTGACTTCTGTATTTTCCAGGATCTCTACACTGGTCAGGTGAAGGAGATTGGTAAGGAAGAACATGGACTCTACATACTACATGAAGGACCAAGTCACACTCCAAAGCAGCTAATCAATAGTAGTAGATCTCCTGTCAAGTTTGTTAACTCTGTTGATTCTGTTAAGTCTGACTCTAGTAATATATGGCACATGAGACTAGGACATGCTCCTATTGATGTAATAAAGAGACATGGTTCTCTTAGGTCATTAAGTAGCACCAATCATTTTCATTGCACTGTGTGTCCTATAGCCAAACATAGTAAGCTTTCCTTTCCTTTAAGTACTCATAGGTCTAAAGCTGCATTTGTTTTGTTGCACTGTGATCTCTGGGGACCTTACAGAGTGCCCACTTATAATGGAAAGAAGTTTTTTGTCACTATTTTGGATGAATTTAGCAGATATACTTGGATTTTTTTAATTACCTCTAAAGCTGACACCATGGTGGTACTTATACACTTTCTCACACAAGTCCAGAATGTTTTCTCTAAAACTTTTAAAACTCTTAGGACTGACAATGGTTGTGAGTTCTTTAGTAATGAGTTTCAATCTATGTTATGTGGAATGGGAATTGTTCATCGGAGTACTTATATGTATACACCACAATAAAATGGTGTGGATGAAAGAAAGTATAGAACAAGCCTAGCCATGGCCAAATCCCTGAGGTTTCAGGGTTCTATACCTTTGAGATTATGGGGTGAGTCTGTGACTACTGTTGTCTACATCATAAATAGACTTCCTCCAAGCTACTTGCCTATTAATCACCATTTGAAAAGTTATATTTTCATCCTCTATCTTTATCCCATCTTAAAGTCTTTGGCTGCTTATATTATGCAGCCTGTCCTAAAATCCCAGACAAATTTTCATCCAGAGCAGTTCCTGCAGTATTTATGGGCTATTCTTCCACACAAAAGGGATATGTCCTATATGACATTCATGCTCAGCCCTTATTTGTCAACATACATGTAGTTTTGCAGGAAGAGTTGTTTCCCTTTAAGCACTTGCAGGCCTATTCAAATCCAATATTTCTAGTACTTGATTTAGTATCACCAGAGATTGCTTCTTTTCCATGTGTTTATGAGTCTGCATCACCTCCCACGAGTTCTCCTGAGGTGCATCCAATTTTCACCACTACTTCTCCACTTATTGTTATACTTGTTCCCTCTCCACCTATAGTTCCTTCTCCAAGTGCACCCTCAAGAACATCAAGCAGGTCTAGTAAACCACCTCTATGGCTGCAAGACTTTGTAACTCAGCCTAAATCAAATGTCTGTGCTTATCCATTGGCTAATCAGATATCCTATAGACATTTGTCTCTTGGCTATAGACAAGTATTGAAGGCCTATTCAGCTCTTAGTGAATCTGTATCTTTCAAAGAGGCTGCTGCTGATCCTTCTTTGGTGAAGGCTATGGAGTTCAAAATTGCTGCCTTAGAAAGTAACAAAACCTAGAGCATAGTAGACTTACCACCGGGCAAGAATCCCATTGGGTGTAAATGGATTTATAAGATCAAGTTCTTAGCTTCAGGAGAGGTTGAAAGATTCAAAGCTAGGCTTGTAGCTAAAGGGTTAAGACAGAAGCTCAACCTCCATGTATGGAGGTTACATATCTATTCTTTGATCTCAATTTAATACTACTCCCTCTGTCCCAATTTATGTGGCTCTTTTTTCATTTTTCGAGAGTCAAATAGTTTAAGTTTGACCGGAAATTTACGTGTGGAATCTTCAATTTTTTTGAAATAAAATTTATATATTTGTAAACTATGTAAAAAGTACTATAACTCATAATAATTTGCAATTCAAAATAATTAAAAGATATATGAAAAATTTACGGTCAAAGATAGACTTGTTTGAATCTCGAAATTTGAAAAGTGCCACATAAATTGGGACGGAGGAAGTATTATTTTTTTACCATATTAATCTCTCTCCGCATCATACTAGTTTTTGCGTACATCACACGTACACATCCTCTGCGTCACACGTTCACCTCGAACATCACACAGGCATCCCGTGTCAAACAATATTTTTTTTTTAAAATTACATATATATTATCAAAATACCATATTAATATGTACTAGTTAATTATTTCTAGATTGAGAAAATTACATAGCTAAACTAAAGAAGCTACGCATAGTCCCAAGTCATTACAGTTAAATTTAACAAAAAGTTGCGGCGCGTGGCAAACTTTGAGGAGTCCTTGGAGATAACATCATGACAACGTATCTGCAACATAAAGAGAAATCAATCCGAAAGATGACAAATGATGCAAATAAATATACTCAAATGGAGAATCCGGTTTTTTCAACTGAACATCAAAATCTTTTTTCTTCTCAAATCTCAATCAAATTGTGTACATACAACTACTTAGTTTGATGGAGAGATGTAGTAGACTTTGAATATTATGATTTTACAATAGAAATTTAATAATATAATCAATATTCCTTAAATATCATAATCTTGACCATGTCATTTTATTCTAAGAACGTATTAGATCGACTATATATTCCAGCATCACACCACCAAATCAAATACTCTCTCCGGTCCATTTTACTTGTCATGATTTTTTTGCACACCCCTTAAGAAAACATTAAAGTAAAATGATAATTTGACTTAATTATCCTTATTTATTCTTTGATCTATTTAGTCTCTCTGCTACTGAATATCAAACCGAATTAGTTCGGTTCAGTTCTTCGATATTCAATTATTCGTTAATGATTAGTAAGTACTTTCAAATTTGGTTCGGTTCAATTCGATTCTTCGCTATAGGCCTGATTAACGGGCTTCTTTTTATAATTCAAAATGGATTATTTTTTGTTTGTTTCTTTAAAAATTGGGCCACAAAGTTACAAATGCATCTGCCTCAATACAAACTAATATTGCTAATTGCCAAAAAACCTTATCGTCATTCATCACTGCCTTAATGTGTTTATGTGTTAATGCAGCCACACAGCAGCAAGAAATCAACAACAATGGGCAACAAGCATACACCAACAGTAACAGTTGTTGGTAATAAAATTTCAAGTCTTCGGTTAGAACCAAACTGAATACTAAAGTTTTAGAGAAAGAAATGGACTGAAATCGAACTGAGGAACCAATTTAGTTAGGTTCCATCCAGTTTTTCTGTATTTATGTCTATCCCTAATCCATAGACTAGTACAAAATACTAAAACTTCTCACGTATCACATGTTGTAAGTCAATAATCTTGTATAAGAACAACCACTCATTGCAGCCTACCAATCAATTCCATTGCTTCCCCTCCCCTCGTCCCCCTCCACCCTCATAGTGTTTGTCTAAATTACGTAGAAAATACTCTTGACACTAAAGCAAAGTTAGGTTCAAAATGCACATTACACAACCTATTCAAATCCATATATGTTTTGTGCATGGGCGACAAAGTGAAGGATAGAGAATTTAGACATAGTTAAACTATTGAAATGCATCCATCATCATTGAGCTTTTTTGTCTCAACAATACAATTTACCGCATCTTTTATCTCATCAAGTTGAGTTCTTAACCAATTGACATTCACCTTCATTTTCTCAGCATCCCTAACTATAGAGCAATAGGAGTTCAAGAGTTCACAATCGAATTCCGTCAAGTGTTTCGTTTGGAGTTCTTGGACAACCTTACATATAACTTACAAAACAGAAGTCAACATGTAACCCGACTCCAATGGACAATCACTTGTAATGTCTCCGTGCTTTTTGATAATGGCTAAAAAGGTTGCTTCAAGATTCAGGTTCATGCTAATTGATTTTTTCGCAAATTTTGTGCTTTCTTTTTGGTTTCCTTTTACTACCTCAAATGCAAGTGCTACTTGTTGAAGGAAATTGACATCAATCCTGCAAGTTGACTCATTATCAACATTTTCCTTCATTTTGTTATCACATCGAGTAACATTAGTCTTTCGCCCTTCGTCTAGTATCGAGGAACTAACAATTTTCCCTTGAAAAATAGTAGTACGAGGCAGAAGAACGTCACCAATTACTCCTTGAATATTATCAAGTGCAACATCTTCAATTGCTGTCTTCACTTCTTTTATCAATCCCGACTGTGGCTACATAGCTGGTGAAGTATTGGTTTGGCCTAGCTGACTTTCCGCCACAGTACTAATCAGACATTCTTTAGCTTTCGTTGCTGCATCATACTAATTAATCGATGATTTGAATGATGCCACACGATCTTGAACACCATTTGCAGGAATGTTACACATGTAAATGACCAAATCAAGAGCAATCTAATCACCAAAATCAACAAGTTAAAACAGAACAACGAAGTTATCATTTTCCGTTAGTAAACAAACAAAATGAACACCAACAAAGTATCCTTAAAATTCTATTATCATAGTGAGTGATTAGACTTAAAATTGATGAATAATTTCTCTATTAGACTAAGCTAGTTTTTTAATGACCAAAGAACCCATCTAACTTAACAGCTTTTGCTACTCATGAATTATTTTCTCTCAAAAGATTGATCGAACACCTTAATTTTTAAAAAAATAAGCACTTTTGGCTTTCCAAAAACTCGGTTAAACAGGCTATAAATTCGATAAAATCTTTAAATGAACATAAAAGAGTTGGAACAGAGGATTTGCTCACCTGATGGTTTCTGTTTGTGTGAAGAAGGCTGATGTTGAATATGGGTCGGACCAAATGAATGTGGTGTGGGTTATTTTCTTGACCCATAACCCGAGATTTTCGACACAACTTGACCCATTTCATTCCCAAATTCAGGTGGTATTTCTAAATCATAGTTTTTCTCTGCCATTATTACTCTCCTTTTTTTGCTTAAAACTAATGATTTTAGGACTATAAAAAATGGAGAAACAATAAAGATGAAACATTTGAGAGTTATTGTTATCTCCTGTATTCAGGTTTGTAAAACAGAAACAATAACGATGAAACAGAAAAACATAAATTTAAACTATCCAAGTCCACAGAACCAACTGTGTGTCCTTAAGAAATTTAATCCCTTCAAGTACCCGGGGTTGTAGATTAATTCCTCCCAAGATAAAATAGATTAAACATTAAAGAAGTAGTGGTACCTCAAACTTCTATCATTTCAGCGAACTCAAAAAAAACAAACAGCAACGAGATCACACACACAGACTCAGTCGATCGACAATTTTATTTGTAAGAAATGTATGTAGAAGAAGAAAAAGTTTTCAGTGTCGAAAAATGAGAGAACTCCTCTCTTTTTATAACCAACTATAAGTGTGAACATACCTGTTTAAAAAAGACATGTCTATTCAGAACAGTGGTGTCTTTTGAGAAAAGAAGTATTTGTTTGGAAGGAACATGTCCCTTCTGAGCGACTTTCAAATTGTACCGTTACGGAAATTTTCAAAACAATTCTGTTAAGCGTATACAAATTAATTCCGTTAATTAATTAATTAACATAAGAACCCATAAGTTGTAAAACTATTAAAATTATCCCAATTCTTTATACAAACTTACCAACTAAGCAAAAGTTTATAAAATCACACAATACACTATCACAAAGTTATTCTTAAAAAATAGATCATTTATTGATCAAATATTAATTCAATAAAATAATAAAATTGAAAAATTATTTTTTATTAATTCAATACAATCTTACCACAGTAGTTAGTCTTGTCCACTCAATATAAAGATGAAAAAATATTTTTTATTAAACGTTGATTTGAATGAAGTAGTAATAAATTTGATTGGGTTAATAAATTGGATAAAAAATAATGAATTTGGTGAATATAAATGGTAAACAAGAGTTGATTTGAAGTAATAATAAACTCTATGTTGGTTAGAATAATCGTTATATGAGATATAAATGGTTTAAAAAGTAATGATATGAATTATAAATTTTATTTACATATGAAAAAATGGCTAGTAGATATAAATGTGGTTTTTTTTACAAAATATAAACTTGTGGGTCAATTTTTGTATTTGAAAAATCCCAAATCATGATTTTTGGAGAATTTGGGATTTCATACCATGATATGAAATCTACGTGAAATCGCATGTCCAAACGCTGATTTCATCTCATCATTTCATATCTTGATATGAAATCGCGTGGCCAAATACCTACTAAATAAGGGTACAATGGTAAACTTACATAATTTCTTAAGAGACGTGAAATCTAAAATGATAACATATAAATAGGAACAAAGAGAGTATAAGATATCGTATATTAAAGATATAATTAAAAATAATTACTACTCCCCCTGTCCCAATTTATGTGACACTTTTTGTTTTTCGAGAGTCAAACCGTTTAAGTTTGACCGGGAATTTGCGCAAGGAGTCTTCAATTTTTTTGAAAAGAAATTTATATATTTATAAACTACGTAAAAAGTACTATAAGTCACAATAATAGACAAATCAAAATATTTAAAAGATATATGAAAAATTTACGATTAAAAATAGACTTGTTTGAATCTCTAAATCCGAAAAGTGCCACATAAATTGGAACGGAGGGAGTACTAATTATTGTTTTGAATTCTTAAAGTGACATTTTTTTATATTCTAATTGGTAATCGGTTCCAGTTCTTCATAACAACAATTTTCAACACAAATTATCAGTAATATTATACTTGTAATCATTTAATTCCCTATCACTTAATGCACAAACTGCAAAAGGAACTATCTAAAATCCCCTGTAGTTTGCTACTTCCAAACCTGGTTGTCGCGAGTTGAAGTGAAATCAGTTCTATTTTCAGACAATCACACCAAAAAGTAACGACTAAAACACATACAAATGAGTGAAGCTAGAATCATATTCACATGAATTCATGTATTTCGTTAACTAAACTTCTAAAAAGCTCAATAAAACACCATAAAATGCGCAAAACAGTTTAAAAGTGTACATTGTATCTGAAACTAAAGTTAAGATTGTATGGATTTTAGATGACGACAGGTTGATTCAATGCCATTGAGAGATGCATTTTTGTGCTGATCAATTTCTCTGAGTACATTTTTAGCTGCCTCAGCCTGAGTACAAATTTTTTGCACTTCATGATTTGCAATATAATAGGCTGCTACGCATTTTCGTTCCTGGTATTTCAAAGCCCCCTCCTCCTGTTTAAGAACAGCTAGCCACACATTCTTTCAGCTTACCAATTAGTTCCATCCCGTCTACTATCTGTCTTTCTAAACTTTCATTCTTTTTCATGAGCATAGCGATATGTCCTTGAGTTTGAAATATCTCGTCTTTAAGATCATTTGCACAAGTTATTGTGTTTTCATATCTAGTCTTCAGCTCTGCAGGAAAAGATTGCATTTCTCTCTGTCTCTTAGCTGTGAGAAAATCATAGCGATACGCGATGAAATCTCTGACATCGTTGTAGAAAGATAAATAATCTGCTTCAAGAAAATCCAAGTTGAAGAAGGCATTGTTGGCACAGTTCACCATTGCTTCAACATTTTTTGTACTTCCAAAGATGAGTTGGAATACCAAAACGGATTTGACATGAGAGATTATGGTCTTTGATTCTTTGTTGATGTGGGAAGACAAAAAATTATTAATTCGAAGACATGGATTTGATGGTGGACTCACTAATGACAATGAATTCAGATTTATCTTTGCATCTTTCTGTTCTTCATGTAGAATAGTAGAGGCGCATTTATGCTCGATCCCAATGGAATTGTTCATGCAGCCACACAACAACAAGAAATCAACAACAATGTGCAACAAGCATACACCAACAGTAGTAGTTGCTGGTAATAAAAGTTCGGTTCCTCGGTTAGAACCAAACGGAATACCAAAGTTTTAGAGAAAAAATGAACTGAAATCGAATCGAGGAACCAAATTAGTTAGGTTCCATTTAGTTTTTCAGTATTTATGTCCACCCCTAATCCATGACTAGTAAAAATTAGCAAAACTGCTGACATATCACATGTTGTAAGTCAATAATCTTGTATAAGAACATAAGAACAGCCACACATTGCAGCCTACCAATCAGTTCAATTGCTTCCACTACTCCGCCCCTCCACCCTCATAGTTTTTGTCTAAATTACATAGAAAATACTCGACATTAAAGCAAAGTTAGGCTCAAAATGTACATTACACAACCGATTCGAATACACACATGTTTTGTGCATGGACGACAAAGCAAAGGATAGAAAATTTAGACACAGTTAAACTATTGAAATGCCCCCATCAACGGTATGTTTTGAAACTGCTGAATTCTGAGTTCCCAATCATTAATCAAACTACTCATATCTTCAGTCAATAACGTATCCACATCAAGCAACTTTTTCCTCTCTTCGATTTTAGACTTGAGTTTCTCTAATTCAGCTTTCATCGATTGAAGATTCTTCTTATCATCATTAATCTGTTCCACGAGCCTATTCTTCTCATCATTGAGATTTTTTGTCTCAACAATACAATTTACTTCATCTTTAATCTTATCAAGTCGAGTTTTTAGCCAGTTGACATTCACCTTCATTTTCTCAGCATCCCTGACTACAGAGCAATAGGAGTTCAGGAGATCACAATAGAATTCAGCCAAGTGTTTCTTTTGGAGTTCTTAGACAACCTTACATATAGCTTCTAGAACAGAAGTCAACATGTAACCCGATTCCAATAAACAATCACTTGTAATGTCTCCGTATTTTTTCATAATAGCTAGAAAGGTTGGTTCAAGACTTGGGCTCATGCTAATCGATTCTTTCGCCAATTTTGTGCTTTTTTCTTGGTTTCCTTTTACTTCCTCAAATGCAACCGCTACTTGTGGAAGAAAATTGACATCAATCCTACAAGTTGATGGATTACTTAAATCAATATTTTTCTCCGTTTTGTGATCACATCGAGCACCGTCAGTCATTCACCCTTCTTCTTGTATCGAGGGACTAACAATTGTCCCTTGAACAATAGTAGTACGAGGTAGAAGACCATCACCAGTACCTCCATGAATAATATCAGGTGAAACATCTTCAATTTCTATCTTCACTTCTTTTATCAATCCTGACTGTGGCTGCATAGCTGGTGAAGTATTGGTTTGGCCTAGCTGACTTTCCGCCGCAGTACTATTCGGACATCCTTTAGCTTTGGTTACTACATCGGACTAATTAATCGATGGTTTGAATGATGCCACACAATCTTGAACACCAACTGCACGGGTGTTACACATGTAAATGATCAAATTAAGAGCAATCTAATCACCAATTCAACAAGTTAAAATAGAACAATGGAGTTGTCATTTTCCATTAGTAAATAAACAACATGAACTCCAACAATGTGTCCTTAAAATTCTATTATCATAGTGAGTGATTAGACATAAAATTGATGAACAATTTCTCTATTAGACTAAGCTATTTTTTTTAATTACAAAAGAATCCATCTAAGATCACAACATTCAAAATTCGGGTATAATAGGCCCGCCCTTTTACCCTTCTCCACTTAAATACTTTGTGCAACACAGGGCTTGAACTTGTAACCTAACTTTACAGCTTTTGCTACTCATGAATTATTTTATCTCAAAAGCTTGATCAAACACCCTACTTTTTTTTAAAAATAAGCATTTTGGGCTTTCCAAAAGCTCGGTTAAACAGACTATAAATTCGATAAACCTTTGAATGAACTTAAAAGAGTTGGAACAGAGAATTTGCTCACTTGATGGTTTTTGTTTGTGTGAAGAAGCTTGATGTTGAATATGGGTCGGGTAAAATGAATGTGGTGTGGGTCTTTTTCTTGACCCATAACCTGAGATTTTCCCCACAACTTGACCCATTTCGTTCCCAAATCCAAGTGGTATTTCTAAATCAATATTTTTCTCTATCATTGTTTACTCTCCTTTTGCTGCTTCAAAAGAATGATGTTTTGGACTATAAAAAATGGAGAAAAGCGCAGAGGAAGAAATGGAAGGAAAAAGAGATGGATGGAAAATGATTTTTTATTTTCTTGGAAGAAAAAGATGGTGGAGATAATGACAAAAATATGGGAGAAATTTTCTTTCAAGTGATGTTGTTTCAAATACACAAAAACAAATAAGTGTGGGAAAAAGACACATAGATCAAGAAGATGAAAAAGGAAAATACATTTATTCACTTTTACTTGTTCAGTATTTTTCTAAAATAGATATTTATTTGGATAATTGCACTCTTAACATTAATTATTTATTTTTAAATTATATTTCAAGACCTAACACTATATATCAATTAATATGTTATTATAATAAAATATTTATATTAATTATTTTTTTAAAGAGACATGCAAATTGAAATGAACACGTAAAACAAAACAAATAGACTAGAATATTTTACGAAACACATTAATAGACTGGTCCAACGGCCAAAATACCCTTATTTTGAAAAGTGCTTCGTAAATTTCTCTTCTTCTTCTTTTTTTTTTTAATAAAAAGAAGTACTCACTTAGTCGCAAAATAAAGTGTTGTCTTAACTATTTTTCATGTCCATTAAGAAAAATACTCCCTCCATTTCAAATTAATTGAATTGTTGACTCTTTTTTCATAGTTCAAAATAAGTGAATTGTTCAAAGTTCAAGAGAGTTGTTGGAAATTTTTTCCATTTTTGCCCTTCATTTATATCTTCTAGGTGATAATTTCAAGAAATCAACAACAATGTGCAACAAGCATACTCCAACAGTAGCAGTTGTTGGTTCTAAAAGTTTTGTTCTTTAGTTAGAACCAAACGGAATACCAAAGTTTTAGAGAAAAAAATGAACTGAAATCGAACCGAGGAACTAAAAAATTAATCCGATAATTAGAACCCTTACCTAAAATCACATAAGTTAAGCAAACCTTTATTCGGAGTTAATTTTGCATTACTTTAGCAAAATAGGTGTTCTAATTCTCTTTAAAAATAATTAGGTGACGACTTTCTAAAATAACATAAGAATCACCAATATGTTGTACACCGTTTGACCTCGAGTTAAAATGGGGTATGACACGTGCTATCTCCTACCAACACAAAAGGAAATAAAGCACACACTACAGAAAGCATAAAGCTGTAGTTCAGGCACTCTCTGGACATATGAGGTATGAAAAGAAAGCTCAGATAAATAATCAAAAATACTATTCAAACAATTTCATCAATGATAATTAGGATGAAGAATGCACTATAGAAGTACTTTATATATATATATATACAAGATATATAAGTCTTCACTATACATTAGCACACGCAGCACAGAACGAAGTAACAAAATTAAGAAAAATTAAGAGTGAGTTTATTAAAATTCTAAATAATATAGAGGAAAAGTTAGACCAAAGTAAAGCAGAATCAATCCAAGTAAAGAAGTTTGTAATCTGGGAAATAGGCAATATAGAATACGATATAGAAAGAAGATTAGAATATAAAAAATATTTTAAAAATAAAATAAGATACTACCCAATAGGATAAGTTAAAGGATTCATATGAAAACACATCCCACCACTAAGCAAATAAGTATTAATTATTAGAATTTATATAGGGATTTACAAGACTTAAAAGGACGGAAAAAGGATAAAGAATGCTTAGAAGGCTACCTAGAAGTAATTACAGAGTTATCACAGAAAACACCAGCAGATGAAGTTGGACAGGCTATATCCATAATTACTAAACAACTTGTATCAACAGTAAAGTGGGAAATACACGGATTGGTAAGAGATATTGAAAATTTTAAACAAAGGATAAGTTTTCTAAAGGAAAGACCGTTGTGGATACCGTTGGGATAAATGAACGAATACCAAAAAATAAGAAAGAAGTTAAATTTACTCTACCCATAATATAAAAGTTTGAATCAAAGCAAAAAGGATCAAAGGAAACTAAATAAATTAATAAAACGCATCTCAAAATTAGAAGCAAAGTTAATAAAGCAATCAAAATTAAATACAATAGCTAAACTAAGAGATTTAGACTTAAAAATACAACCAGAAAAAAAAATAGAAGGCTTAAAGACGATTCACTCATAAGGTGTAACTTTAATAACGGTGAACATTTGTTACATGGTTCAAACCAACAGATAAATACAATTACAGACTTAATTATAAATCTCGGAGAACCCGTCCAAGTAGATAACACAGGGATACGTAATTCCATAGAAGCCCTTAAAGACCTACAAGATAAACATAACAGACTTTTAGAAAAATTAGAAAAGAATTTCGAATTCATAAAATCTCAACAGGCCGATTTAGATAGAAAGATACAAACTTTAAATAACAAAGATAAAAGCGATAGCAAATCAGAAGATAGTGAAAATAATAACCTTAAACAAGATATACTAGACTTAAAGAGGCAAATTAGTCGGATAAAGGAAATAATCCTTTCATGAATGACCCATTTTATCAGGCAACTTTAAAAAGAACCGAACAGATCCAACCAAACGCAGAAGGGTTATCAAGTCATCAACCCCAAGGAAAGTTAGACGGTACGATAATAAAACAAAATAATACAATAATACTTTGTTGTTAGAAATAAATAATAGACTAGAAAGAGTCATTAGAGAAAGAATAAACGAAGAAAAACAAGCCATTCAAGATAAGTGTATAGACGAACTTATAGTACAACTAAAAGGAATAGAGGTAACACCGCAAAAAGAAAGATTAATTATTACAAGAAAGAAGCAGCCATGGAACTTTTTTCAATTAAGTCCAGAAGAACAACAGACCAACCAAGGGCAAGTTTCTCACAAGACAATTTAAGAAATGGTATAATTACAAAAATATTAAATCCATCTAAATCTATAACAACCACAAGTCAACAATTGGAAGAAGTAGTAGATGTAGATAAAGACATTCAAATTTTCCAACAAAACAGATTAAAACTACTAAATCCTAAAGTATTATACAATACATGGTTTTTCTCAGGACAAGCCCAACTGTGTAAATATTATAGAGAAGAACAAATGTGTGTCATAGGAAAGAACAATAAGAGTATCAGATTAATTAGTAAAGAATCTTTGAGACATATTAAGACTTCAAATATGACATTAATGCATATGGGTCTGATAATAATAGGTTTAAAAGGATTAACAAGGAAAAACTTAGGAACAAAAGTATTAATCACTATTTATGATGATAGATGGACCGAATTAAAGAAATCCATAATAGGCTTAACAGAAGTAGATATGACAAATAATGGAGGACTTTTCTATTGTAGTCCCGATTTTATGTTAAACTCTACTGATTTTGCAAATCACATAAAAATAGGAGTTCAGACGAAAGGATATGAAGAAATGATAGGAGGAAACAATTTATTAATATGTGTAGGTTTCATAGGAAAAATTGCAACAAACAGTAATACAAAGTTTAAACTAAAAGTGGAAGACGTAGTAGGATTAATGGGAGAAAAAGGTATAAAAGTAATGAAACCTTTAAAAATAGACTCAGAAGAATATGCAGGACTATAATGGAATTTAGAGAACTTAAGTAAAAAGGAAATCCTCAAACCAAGTGATCATTTAATGTATACAAATAGTAAAGGACAAACCTCGGTAAGATTTACAGATTATAATTATACAGGCCAAAAGGAAGTTGATGAAGAAGAAGACACTGAGCAGATGAATGTAGAAATAATACTGGAAGATGATTTTATGGTAAACAAAGCCATAATAAAAGCAAATCAGATGTATAAAAAAGATAATAGCCAGAAATTCAGATGCAAAAGATGTAAACATAGGGGTTTAAGTTTTAGTGAGGTAGAAGAACATTTTTAAAAATGTGAGTTTAGACAAGATAATTACGGATATAGGATGGAGGTTGAAACTCCAAAATACGATGAAAATGAGTCAATATTTAGTGAGACCATAATGAGTGTAAAATAATTAATGGAAAGCGCTTCGAGCAGGTCAAGTCCTTTCCAAAAAACAAACTCAATGCAACAAGTACAGACAAGCACCGGAAATCTACCAAGATATAAAGTATATAGGGTGAATCAAGAAGTTCAAACAGAAAATATTAAGCCTAAAGGAAAAAGACTACCCATAGAAGAACCCATTAGACTCCAAGAAGGAGGAAATAAAGGAAAAATTTTAAACATAGCAGCTCATGATCTTCAGTTATGGAATTCAGTAATAGACATATGGAAAGGAATAGTAGTAGCAGATTACATACAGACTAACCAAGAAACGGATGCAGAAACAATGTATAGATACATGGAAACATTCTTAGGAGAATCCACAAAGGGTTTGTGGGAAGCCTATAAAACTGAGTTCCCCGAAGAATTTCAGAAAATGGTAAATATGGGAGCTAATCCTTATAATTTTACAAATAAAATACATAGTTTAATAACAGGAGAGGATCCAAATAGTGGATTAATAACAGTACAAAGAAATGCTTTAATAAAATTAGAACAACTCAGTATAAGTAGCTGGTTCAACATAAAAGAATTCCTGAACGAATACTTCTATTACTGTAGTATAAGTGGTAATGCGTTCGATGGAAACTTAGGAAAAAAACTTTTTAATAAATTACCTGGAGCCATAGGAAGAGAAATAGAAGAAAAATGGTATAAAAGAGAGGGAGTGATACAAAATTCAGAAGGAAGGTGGTCGATAGGGCAAAGAATACAACACGTTATGACAATATTACAAGAGAAATGTAGTGGGAAGCCTATAAAACTGAGTTCCCCGAAGAATTTTAGAAAATGGTAAATATGGGAGCTAATCCTTATAATTTTACAAATAAAATACATAGTTTAATAACAGGAGAGGATCCAAATAGTGGATTAATAACAGTACAAAGAAATGCTTTAATAAAATTAGAACAACTCAGTATAAGTAGCTGGTTCAACATAAAAGAATTCCTGAACGAATACTTCTATTACTGTAGTATAAGTGGTAATGCGTTCGATGGAAACTTAGGAAAAAAACTTTTTAATAAATTACCTGGAGCCATAGGAAGAGAAATAGAAGAAAAATGGTATAAAAGAGTGGGAGTGATACAAAATTCAGAAGGAAGGTGGTCGATAGGGCAAAGAATACAACACGTTATGACAATATTACAAGAGAAATGTACAAATATACAGATACAAAAACAGTTAAAACAAAATGAGACTAATTTTTGCAAAAGTATATATACCACACAAAACTATGACCAAGATTATCCAAAGAAAAGAGATAAGAAGAATAAAAGCAAAATACCAAACCTACTACCCCAAGAAAAAATATTACTTAAGAAAATCAACCGCTAAAAAACCATATCTGGATAAATATAGACATGTGAGAAAATACAATAATGACAGGAACTATAAAAATAGACTAGAATGCTTTACGTGTGGTAGTATAGAACATTTAGCAAATACCTGTCCAAAAAGAAATAATAGTAGGACTAGAAATGCGCAGTTAATAGAAGACTTTCAAGAAACGTTAATAAATGTAGATGAATATATGTTAGATAATGAAAGCATATACTCTATCATAAGTGTAGAAGCAACAGAAGAACAAAAACAGTATTCATCAGATTCTGAAGGGGAAGAATTGATAAACGAATTAGGATTAGAAAAATTAAATTTAGAAGAAATAGAAAACCATAATCTAATAAATATATATTCAACTTGTGAACATGAATTCGAACAGGGCAAAGGATTAGATAGCAACCAATGTTAAATATGCCATTGGTAGCCAGGAAAAAATAGGAGAGCTAAATGTAAAAATTGTTACATAGAAGGATGCATACCATGTATAAAGAAGACAACGCTAAATGAAAATATACAAGAAAATAATCAAGGAAAGGCTCAATTAGTAAATACTGCCTTAGGTACTAGAACTGAAGAAGAAAAAGAAAAATTAAAGGCTTTAGAAATCAGGATGGATAATTTGGAAAGAAGACTAGGAAGAATAGAAAAAGGAAAAGAACAGGCTATAGAAGAAGAAGAAAAGCCAGAAGAAGAACTCCTGAGCACTTTTTCTGAATGATTAATATGTAATGAAGATAAAAAAATAAGTACGATAAAAATCTTAGCAAGAATAAGAATTCAAGACTACGAGATAGAGACTTTAGCATTAGTAGACTCAAGATGTACAAAAAGTATAATAAATAAAAAGATTATACCACAAAACTTAGAAAAATAACTACCTACTCCACAAACATCTATGCAAATGGATGGATCTTTTAATACATACAAACACTATGTCAGTAAAGCAACCATAAGTTTTGTAAATACTTGCACTAATTTCTACAAACCAACTTATAAGCTAGAAAAAATTTGGGTAAGAGATTTAAATATAAGAGTAGATTTCGTATTAGGCTTAGATTTCTTGTTACATAACAATGAAGTTGTCTATTAACAAGAGATGGGGTAGTCTTATCTAAAAATATTACTCAGACACCGGTAACGACAATACCCGTACCTAATAAATTTAGATACATCAAAGCTAAGGAACTAACAAAGGACTCTAAGAGTAAATGTGAAGAAGGAAAGAATTGTACATGTGAAGCTTGCGAAAAAATAAATGAACAGAAAGAAGCAATGTTAGATTCACAAGAAATAGAAAATGACACTGATTGAAATAAACACAGAATTATACAACTTTAAAAAGGGTATACAACAAATAGAAATAATAAAAGACCAAAAAGACCTAGAAAAGATAATACAAATACTAGACGAGCTAGAAATAATAGGGGAAAAACCTCTAAAGCATTGGGATTTCAACCAAATAAAATGTAAGTTAGATATAATTAACCCAGAATACATGGTTAAAACAGCTTCTATAGAAGCAACAAAGCAAGACCTAATAGACTTTGAGACTCAAATAAAAGAACTATTAGAACTAGGAGTAATAAAAATGTCAAGATCAAAACATAGATCGGCCGCGTTCATGGTAAGAAATCATAGTGAAATAGTAAGAGGAAAGGCAAGAATGGTAATAAACTATAAAAGATTAAATACAATACGAGGATGGATGGGTACAAGCTACCAGATAAAACAAAACTAATAAATAGAATACAAGGAAGAAAAATATTTAGTAAATTTGACTGTAAATCAGGATATTGGCAGATAAAAATGGCGGAAGAAAGTATAGAATGGACAGCCTTTACATGTCTAGAAGGACATTTTGAATGGTTGGTAATGCCATTTGGGTTAAAGACAGCACCACCAATTTTCCAAAGAAAAATGGATAACATATTCAGAGCCTATAAAAGTTTTGTGATAGTTTATGTAGACGATATTTTAGTATTTAGTAATAATATGAAAGAACATCTAGGACATTTACAAAAGATTTTAAAACTGTTTATAGACCATGGAATCATAGTTAGCAAAAAGAAAATGGAATTGTGTAAAACCCACATCAGTTTTCTTGGAGTAATAATAGGAGAAGGAAAAATAAAATTACAACCACATATAGCCAAAAAGATCCTAGAAATACCGGATAAATTAGATAAGACAAAGGAACTACAAAAGTTTCTAGGAATACTAAACTATGCAAGACATTTTATAAAAGATTTAGGGAAAGTGGCTGGACCACTCTATTCCAAGACAGGATCGACAGGACAAAAAACGTTTAATACAGAGGATATAAAGTTAGTTAAAAAGCTTAAAGATATGGTAAAAAATATTCCAGACCTAGCAATGCCACTAGAAACAGATTATTTAATAGTAGAAACAGATGGAAGCCTTGAAGGATGGGGAGCTGTCCTAAAAACAAGAAAAAATAAATATAGTGAAAAGAAAGAAGAAAGAATATGTGCATGTCAAAGTGGTAAATATAAAGAAAAAGGAAACATGAGTAGTATAGATGCAGAAATACTGACAGTAATTTAGGGATTAGATAGTTTTAGACTCCATATTTTAAATAAACCAGAAGTGCTGATAAGAACAGATTGTGAAGCCATAATAAAGTTTTATAAAAAAATAAATGTAAAGAAGAGTAGTAAAAGAAGGTGGTTAAATTTCCTAGACGCAACTTCGGTGTATAATATAAAAATTGAACATATAAAAGGAAAAGATAATAATATGGCAGATCAGTTGAGTAGACTTGTTAAAAAATAAATTTAACAAAATTTTATGTTATAGAATGAATGCAGGAAAAGGGAAAGACAAGGCGGAAGCCTCATCATCTCCTAGACAAGGAAATATTAAAGACCTGTATCTACAGACTCTTCTTAACAATACACAATTCAGACCACAGACAATGTTAGAAAATCAGAAGCTTGAAAGACTATGGTTCGGAAAGCAGAATTTGATATGCTACCCGCAATCGAACATGAGTTTCAGACTGAAGACGGACACACGGGTAGACAAACAACAGAGATGCTTAATAGACAATCTATGGATATCATATAACAAAAATCCTAGAGACAACATTTGTTTTATAGAAGTAGTAAATGCGTTAAGTTATTATTTTACAAACAAAAACGAAGACAAAAAAATTATATTTTATGTGGTAATAAAGGGACAAATGCCATGAGTATTTCACACATGGATAGAAGTGGTGGATGCGGTAATAAATTATCCTACACCTCTCTTCAAAGGATTCAATGATCTAAATGAAGCTTTAGATTATGCTAGAGGAAATCTTGGGCCAAATTACTATATTACCCCGGCCCTCAGACAGCCCAATAGAAGTATTCCCCAATACAATATCCAGAAAAGCACAGATAAAATATTCTTTTGCGATCATTGTTCTACAATGACCGAAGCTTTCAAAAGACTGAACCACGAAAATGAAAGACTCAAATCAGAAAAAGAAAAACTATTAGAATATGTTAAGCTATTACAAGATAGAGAAAAAACCTTGTACTTTGAATTATACCAAATAAAAAACCCCCAAAACCCAAATCAGAGTTCTCCATCTCCATTAAAAATGGATAAGACGGGTGTGCATTCCCCAAAGAATGTAGAAAGATCCACTGTATCGGATAAAGGTACAGCTAGTCCAGCTCAAACGGTAGCTGGTAAAGACAAGACAAATCCGTTTATGATTGACACTTTGCCAAAACGTGTAAGAATACTTCCTGCAAGCTTCAATACAGAAATAGAAGGGACCTCAAGACAAAATACAAAAATACAAAAAAAGGGAATATGTTTAAGAAAAAATAATGAAAAGAAGAAGATAGAAAATATAGTAGACAAGGCAGTAAAACGGTTACTTAGCGAAAGAACAAAAGAAGCCATTATAGAACACCCAAGACCAGAGCCAAAAACTATAGAATCAGAAAGTTCGGGAAGCACGGGATATGATCCCACCATGGACCAGTTTGCACAAGATCCAAACGAAGATGATGACTCAGGCATGAGCTTCGACTCAGAAGCGTTACATAACTGAGATACATGATAAGACGAAACAAGAAGACAAGGTGACGTAAGTGGTAACGACTTACTACATAAGACGTAAGCAGTGACGATTTATGATATAAGACGTAAGCAGTGACGATACCATTACTCGGATAAAAAGCAATAATTGATAAAGTTTCTGACATAACCATGTGACGATGGGGCCCAGAGCGCACCCGACAGGTTGGAAAGATCCTTAAATCAATTTGAAATCCGACTTTGAAATCCGGAGGAAGGATAGAAGACAACTATAAATACCTCAACCTTGACGAAGAGAGACAAAGGGAGAAAGAAGGAGAAGAGAGAAACCACAACGCAAATAGAAAATCTTGTATGTTCCAAATTAAGCAGATATAAAAAAAGAAAAAAAAAGAAGAAAAAAAAAAAGAGTGTAGTCTGAATTTTCTTTCAAGTAGTTCTTTCAAGTACTCATAAGCCTACCAGGGACTCTCGGAAGGGAAACCTCTCTCCATCCAGCGCCATGTAAGTAGCTAGCTTTGGTTAATATGTAATGTTTCTCCCTATTATGTATGATTATGTATGTATAATTATGTTAATATAAGTATGTTGATACTTATTACCTAATGTAAAAATATTGTTCATATATCCTCTAAGTATATGGTTCTCTATTCAACTTTTTAACAACAACGATGGACTAACCCGTAAAATCCTAGGGAGTTGAATGTCCGCCATGGCAAAAAGCCGAAGGACTTATGTTTATCCAAGGGTGGGGTTAGAGAAGAAGGCTGTTTAAAACTTGAGGTTGAAAAGAAGATATGAACAGAGGGTAAAAAAAAAAAATAAAAAAAAAAAGGGGAGAAAAATTACAGAAAACCATAAGGAAATTAGCTCTAACATGACGAAGGAAACCAGGAGGAGGGAGTACTGAGTAGGATTTTACAACATATTTTCAACCGACTTTCCAAGCTTCATTATTAATCTAAGAGTTTATTATTCATCTAAGAGTGTAGAGTTTATTATTCATCTAAGAGTGTATTATTCTGGATATATGTATACACACACACACACACACACACACACACACACACACACACACACACACACACACATATATATATATATATGTATGTATGTATATTACAAAAGTATAGAAGTATCATCATATTGGCAACGATATACCAAACCAAAACATTGGAAAAACAAAAGATGAAATAGATCAGCTCGGGTTATAAAGGATAGACAAAAGATGTCTAACTATGGAAATGCTTCCATCAACGGCATTTTCTGATACTGTTGAATTTTGAGTGCCTTATTACTGATCGCATTGTTTAACTCTTCAATAAACAATGTGTCTGATTTAATATAGTTTTCCTCTCTTTTGATTTCAGACTTTAGTTTCTCCGATTCAACTTTCTTTGATTCAAGGTGCTTCTTCTCAGTTTCATTCTGTTCTGCAAGCGTTTTCCTCGTATAATTGACCTTTTTTATCTCAACAATGAAATTAACCACATTTCTAATCTTATCAAGCTGAATTCTTAACCAAGTGACATTCACCTTCATTGTCTCAGCATCCTTGACTACTAAGTAATAGGAGTCTAGGAGATTATGATCAACCTCCATCAAACGTTTCTTTTGGAGGTCTTGGACAACTTCACATATAACTTTTAGAATAGAACTCAACATGTCACTAGACTTTAGCAGACAATCCTTTGTAATATCTCCATGTTTTGTGAGGATGGCTTGAAATGTTTTCTCAAGATTTGAATTCATGATAATTGCTTTTTTCGCCGTTTTTGTGCTTCCTTCTTGGTTTGCATTTACTTTTTCAAAGGAAACCCCTATTTGTTGAAGAAAATTAGTATCAATGATGCAAGTTGACTGATTACTTATTTGATTTCCTTCAGCTTTGGTTTCTGCTTCAGAATAATGAGTTGATGGTTTCAATGATGCCACATGATCTTGAATACCAACCGGAGGGGTGTTACCTAATCAATCAAACCAACATGTTAAAACAGAATAGTGGAGTTGTCATTTTACATTAGTAAATAAACAAAATGAACTCAAGGAAAGTTTCTTTAAAATTATATTATCACAGTGAGTGATTAAGACATAAATTTGATTAATTATTTGTATTGAACTTTTTTTTTATAA
This sequence comes from Solanum appendiculatum, assembly GCA_018342035.1. Taxonomy (NCBI): domain Eukaryota; kingdom Viridiplantae; phylum Streptophyta; class Magnoliopsida; order Solanales; family Solanaceae; genus Solanum; species Solanum appendiculatum. The sequence goes on along the minus strand of JAGDQO010002205.1, from coordinate 70,687 downwards.
TCGAGAAATCCGTTAAGGCCAACCTTTAATACAAACTACGTCCTTCGAAACTTGAAAATTATGGTCCCTCGACTTTTGCCACATGAACTAAGAAACCCTTTTTATCATAATAACTTTTCAAGCACTAATTTTATATATATATATATATTTTGTAAAAGCATGCTATTCATTCCCTTCAAACCTTTCGACTCCGGCAAAATGATGTCAAACAAATTGAGATCATGAAGTCAAACTTTGACTCATGCATTGTTACATTGAAACTAATTTTTTCTTTATAAGGGTGATGCTCGAGTCATATGTTTTTTATAACCATGACGTTCAATCGAGCTTGTGTGTACCTCAATTAATTTAATGGAATACATGTTATCTCCCACTTGCACATATATTGCGTAATTTTGTGCGCCCAATTTTTGATAGATATAAAAACATCAACATATCTAGTGAAATCCTACTAAGTGGGATCTCGAGAGGATGTAACACCCTGGAAATTTCTAAGTTAAGATCGAACCATTCTTGAATTTACGTTTAAGGTCGTACCAAGTGATTCTAAATTTTTCTTAGATTCTAAGTCAATTCATTAATGCGGAAATGATTTTAGATATCCATTTGGGGTCACTAGAACCCCCTAGCACAAAGTTGAGTTGTAAGTTTCCCTACCGAGTGAGTTTTTAGTTAAGATTCTACTTAGGTCAACTTGAAACGACCATATATTCTAGCACATAAAGAATTAGGTGGCCCATGAACTATCAAATCATAGGTCTTTGAGTCCTCTTTCCAACGCCACCAAGTTTGCTAAATTTTGAGCTCGAAGTAAAAAGTTATGCTCGTTTGAGTGAAGCCTCTCTAGTTATGAGTTTTCATCCATTTAAGAAAAGGGTATTTTGGTCTTTTCCTTACCCCAATAGTCCTACCCACGTTTTATTCACCCAATTTAGGGTTCTAATCAGATTTTAAGTTATTTTTCACATTCCTAACCACTTAGAGAAATTAGGGCGATGTTTCAAGAAGAGGAAAAGAGGTTTTTCAAGCGTTCTTCAAGATTCATCTATTTCGCCAAGAACTTTGTTCTTCCCAGGTATGTGAGACTTCCCATAGTTATGGACTTGTTCTTCCTCACTCCAATCATGTAATTCTTTCATTAATTCACCCATAAAATTATTTATGAAAATGTTCTTGAAGAGTTCTTGAGTTTTGAGCTTCATTCTTTATCAATGGAGGTTTTGAGTTCTTGAGGTGAGGGTTTTGCGAATGAGTGGTGTTTCTTGATAGAATTTGAGTGGGATTTTGATAGTTTTGTGTTGGGTTTGTGAATCAAAGAGAGTTTGGAAGAAACCAATCGATTCTAGATGAGTCAGGACATGGAATTGAGCAAGAAAATTCGTCAAAAATTCTGGGCAGGGGTGAGGTAGGGTGCCACCATAGCGCCAGAGAGTTTCTTCTGAAGTTTGGGGCCTGGTTCCCCGCGCCAGCAGTGCACCCCACGCCAGCAGTGCGCCAGGGGTCGCCATGTCCCATTTCTTCTCCGTTCTTCTGGGTGTGTTCCTTTAAGTTGTGGCTATGTTTTCCCACTCTATATTAACTCCTCTAAGCTCCGTTTATCATTGAAAATTCATGCATTATCCTACTCATATGTCTTAATTTACATTCCAAACTAAAGTAAGTTTAAGAGGGAAGTTCAAGAGGTCTTTTTGAGTATTCTTTTGTAATTATCAATGGTTTTGAACTAAGTCTTGAGAAAGTAAATATGAGAATGAGAAGAGTTGTATTCATGATTGAAAAATAGTATAAGGGAACTAAGTATTCCCAAATGTAACACTTTTACATTTAAAAGAGAGAAACATTGATCTTTAAGTGAGTTTATGAGTTCTGAGATGTTTTAAAGTATTACTTCTTTTAAGAGGATCATTTGAGTAATTACCTCAAATTGAGAAAGAGTTATATTTCATACATTTGAGCATGAGTATATAATATTGGGAGTAGTATTGAGCACCGATATGGGGATGAGTTCAGACAACTCAATGTCCTCATAAACCATGTATGCCAACATGGGTAAATGATTCATACTTTTTAGATGATTTCCTTAGTGCCTTTGGGCAGAGCTTTGTGGATCTACTTAGTTGAGAGGTTCTATACCTCGGCAAGGTATATGACAGTTCTAGCAGTGTGGGTGAAACACTGTATCATCATGTAGCTCATAGTGATGGTTGTCGGTTAGAGAAGCTCCCAAATAGAGTAAAGAGTACTTTCATTATATTTTCGCATATAATTTTCTTTGAGTTATTTTATTAATCTTTGTGAAGCTTAAAATGATATTATCTCTATTTATGTTTTACGTTGAGTTGAGTTGAGTCTAGCTGAGTTGAGTTGAGTTGAGTCGAGTCGAGTTGAGTTGAGTATTTCTTTCAGCCTGGTCAGTTCAGAATATGCTTTTATTGTATTCTTTCAGTAAGAGTTTGAATGAGTTTTCCCATCATGATTTATATTATATTTCAGTTGAGTTACTGCCAGAGTTTCAATTCAGTTATTTTTCTATTCAGCTATATTACATACTCGTACATTCAATGTTCTGACGTCATTTGACCTGCATCTTTTAATGATGCAGATACAGGTACTTAGGATCATCAACATGAGTTTTGTTGAGATTACTTCATCCGCTTGTCAATTTTTGAGTAAGGCCTCCTTAGTTCCGGAGGACTCCAGTTATATAGGTTGTCAGTAGTAGCTCTTTGAGGTGTCGTGGGTCTAGTCCCGATATCTTTCCATTATTGTAGAGGCTTTATATATAGACAGAGTCGAGGTGTGCCTCAGCATTTACTTTCTTTTGTGTTGTTTTATAAACTATAAGTATTGCTATTAAGTATTTTCCAGACTTTATGAGTTGAGTATGTGAGTTCAATGGATTTCATTCGGTTTTAAGCCTATTATTTCTTGAGTTAGTTTTTCGCTTGTAGTCAGCCAAGATGAGGGTTCACTTGGGGAACATCAATGGTTCTCGAGTGCCGGCCACGTCCAGGGTGTAGGCTCGGGTCGTGATAAACTTGGTATTAGAGCACAAAGTTCAAGTGTCCTAGGGTGTCTACGAAGCCGTGTCAAGTAGGATCTTATTTATAGTTGTGAGGGCCCCACTTCTATAAATGAGGTACTACAAACATTTAAGAAAAGTTTCCCTTCTTTCATACTCTAAATGTGCACTAGAACTGTGTCATAAGAAACTTATTCGTACTCGTGCGTTTCTCAAATTCATTCGACTACCCCTCATACTCAAGGTAGTTGAAAAGCAAAGCCTAGATCCTTATCAATGAGTTGCTCCCAACAAAAGTCTTGAGAAAGTCATGTGACTGCAGAGGGGCTTGAGAGATGCCCGTGAGTGAGTTTAAGTGTTTGAAGTTGAAAGAATGCACTCTTATTCTTATGAATCGTGCGTTCAAGCTAAAAGTGAGATGTACTCCCAGAATGTCTTCTCAAACCTTATTTTAGTTGAGACCTTTACGAGAAAGTGTGTTTTAGAGCTTGGGTAGTATTTTCACCTACAAAGATAGTATGAGTTACGACGTTATAAGCAGTAGTAGTAGAAGTTCCTAGAGTTAGAAGTATGCATGCAGATGTATAGTAACCTAAGAAAAGGAGATAGTGATGAGGTAAAATGTGTTGTTGCAGTCATACACCCAGTAATTTATTAATGGGAGTTTTCCCTTATGGGTAGACTAAGAAGTGATGAGTTTGTGTAGATTTCATGATTGAAGGGAGAGTAATAGTTACTAATCCGGATGAGTTAGAGAATACTTTAACCAGAAAGAAGTTTATGATGAGGTGTCAATGCATTAGTATCGACCAAGTATAAGTGTTGAATATAAGAGCCGAGTATTCATGAGGTGATAGATCTAAGCTAGGCTTATGATTTTATTGAAATGAGAGCCCCATGATATTCAGAGGGTTATAGAACTAATTAGGCAATGATGTATAGTGAATGAGTAAGTGGTACTTAAGTTCTGAAATGGAAGTGTGCTAGTAATCTGTAATTAGGTAGACTGAGAGATAAAGATTTACTACTTGTCATGAGGTCTTAGTGAGTGAGTGTTCCTTAATTTTATCTGGTAGTCTTAAGTAGAAAAAGATGTGAGAAATTATATTGATATATGAGCTTAGTACTAGCCACTAAGCTTGAATTTGAGATGAGTATCATGATAAAAGGATGGCAATGTGAGGGTGATGATGTTGGTTTTGAGATTTGATCTAGTAGGATTGACATAGAGTAGGTGAGGAAATAAGGTGTTACTTTTGATAAGTGTGAGTGGTGTAAGTGTGGTATTATGAATCTTAGATGAGAGCAAGGGAGTGTGGCTAAGCCATTAGATTAACAAGAGCATTAAGAGGTGTACCTGAGATTGTATGTAGTCAGACGAGGTTCCAATTAAGTTAATAATTTTTCATGTGTGCCTAGATAGTATATTTGAATTATCAATGTGGAGTAGGCTGATGTAAGCATTATTTATTACCCTAAGAGTTGGTTGGAGAGATCATATATAGTCAATAACGAGCCTCTTAAATATAGTTCCAAGTTTCACCCAGTTAGGTTGATATAAACCAAGTCAAGTGTTGAGAATCAGATAGGGATGTGTTAGAGAGGGTTATGGTGATATATCAATCCATTCATACTCTAGCGTATTCCTCAGAGTCCAGTTGTTCCAATATCTTATTGATGTTTCTTATATCAAAGTTGTGTTCATGACTTATGCTCATACACTTCAGAGAGATTCACATACATGCTCAATTCCCATAATGAGGGACAAAGACTTTAGCCCATTAATCGCAATCTTACTCCATAAATTTATGGATATCAGCCTTGTAATATGAACCTATTCTGATAAGCACTCATGTCTCATTGTATGCTCAGTATCACAAATTCATTCTTTACTCTCAATGGCTAACAAAATAATGTTAGGTCATGCATATTCTTATTTCAAAACTCTCAAATGAATCGTGCTTATGATCTTTCACCCTAAAGCTCTTTAGTGATCCTTTTTAGTTAAGAGGGTGATGTCAATGATAGTAGCTGAGTAATGATAAAAGGGAGAGGTTGATGTTTCTTATGTTGGTAGCAGTAGTGTGCTTATACAATCAAAGGTTATAAAAGTGGAGGAAGGATGAATGAGGTTTTGCTATGGGTAATAGTTAGGTGAGAGTAGTTAGATCGTTCATGATAGTAATGCATGAAATTTTTGTTGGTATAGATGATGAGAGAGTGAGAAATTCTGAAAAGGATTAGTCAGTAGGAGTTCATGGAGTGGTTATAGTTCTAGGCTTGAATGTGGTGTTGTTAACATATGGATAAATGCATATGCATTAGGTGTTTCTTGATATGGGCTCAAGGTCTTGGGAGGAGATTCCCTATAGAGGTATAGCACCTAAATCTTGTGGTTTAAGTAAGTATAACCACCTTATGTTTCGCACCTTGTGAATAAGAGATTAGGCTTGAATACAATAAGAGCAAGCGATTTGACTTAGATGTTGTAAAAGTACTCATATAGTCTGGTGGGAGCTATAAGTTGCAGCTTATAAAGTGTAGTAATCAGAAAGGAGAGTATAGTTGAGAAGTGTACCTAAGTTTAAAAGCTACCAGTTATATCACTCGAGGCATAGTAGTCATATTCTTACTTCGTGTCCGGATACCCTTGTTTCATGTCTTGGCCCGTGATCTTGAAGACCTTATGAGAGCTTCGTGCCAAGTGTGCTCGAGTTCAGTTTCAAAACTCTTGGTATGAACCAGTTCCGCCTATGTTAGTAGGTAAGTTCAGAAGTCAGAAAGATAGTAAGAGTAACTCCTTTCCTTTCCATTCTCATTCCAACCGTCATTTGAGAACGAATGATCCCAAGGGAGAGATATTGAAACACCCAGGAAATTTTTAAGTTAAGACCGAACCATTCTTGAATTTGCGTATAAGGTCGTAACGAGTGATTATAAATTTTTCTTAGATTCTAAGTCAATTCATTAGTGTGGAATGATTTTGGATATCCATTTGGGGTCACTAGAACCCCTTAGCACAAAGTTGAATTGGAAGTTTCCCTATCGAGTGAGTTTTTAGTTAATATTCTACTTAGATCAACTTCAAACAACCATATCTTCTAGAACATAAGGAATTAGGTGGCCCATAAACTATCAAATAGTAGGTCTTTGAGTCCTCTTTCCAACACCGCCAAGTTTGCTAAATTTCGAGCTCGAAGTAAAAAGTTATGCTCGTTTGAGTGAAGCCTTTCTAGTTATGGTTTTTCATCCGTTTAAGGAAAGGGTATTTTTGTATTTTCCTTACCCCAACAGTCCTACCCACGTTTTATTCACCCAATTTAGGGGTCTAATCAGATGCTAAGTTATTTTTCACATTCCTAAACACTTAGAGAAATTAGGGCGATGTTTCAAGAAGAGGAAAAGAGGGTTTTAAAGCGTTCTTCAAGATTTATCTATTTCGCCAAGAACTTTGTTCTTCCCAAGTATGTGAGGCTTCCCATAGTGATGGACTTGTTCATCCTCACGCCAATCATGTAATTCTTTCGTTAATTCACCCATAAAATCATTTATGTAAATGTTTTGAAGAGTTCTTGAGTTTTAAGTTTCATTCTTTATCAATGGAGATTTTGAGTTCTTGAGGTGAGTGTTTTACGAATGAGTGGTGTTTCTTGAGAGAATTTGAGTAGGATTTCGATAGTTTTGTGTTGGGTTTGTGAATCAAAGAGAGTTTAGAAGAAACCAATCGATTCTAGATTAGTTAGGACATGGAATTGAGCAAGAAAATTCTTCAAAACTTCTGAGCAGGGGGTGAGGTAGGGTGCCACCATAGCGCCAGAGAGTTTCTTATGAAGTTTGGGGCCTGACGCCCCACGCCAGCAGTGCGCCCCATGCCAGCAGTGCGCCAGGGGTCGCTAGGGCCCATTTCTTCTTTGTTCTTTTAGGTGTGTTCCTTTAAGTTGTGGCTATGTTTTCCCACTCTATATTAGCTCCTATAAGCTCCATTTATCATTGAAAATTCATGCATTATCCTACTCATATGTCTTAATTTACATTCCAAACTAAAGTAAGTTTAAGAGGAAAGTTCAAGAGGTCTTTTTGAGTCATTTTGAGTATTCTTTTGTAATTATCAATGGTTTTGAACTAAGGCTTGAGAAAATAAATATGAGAATGAAAAGAGTTGTATTCACGATTGAAAAAGAGTATAAGGGAACTAAGTATTCCAGATGTAACACTTTTACATTTGAAAGAGAGAAGCATTGATCTTTAAGTGAGTTTATGAGTTCAGAGATGTTCCAGAGTATTACTTATTTTAAGAGGATCATTTGAGTAATTACCTCAAATTGAGAAAGAGTTATGTTTCATACATTTGAGCATGAGTATATATTATTGGGTGTAGTATTGAGCACCGATATGGGGATGAGTTCAGACAACTCAATGTCCTCATAAACCATGTATGCCAATATGGGTAAAGGATTCATACTTTTTAGATGATTTCCTTAGTACCTTCGGGCAGAGCTTAGTGGATCCACTTTGTTGAGAGGTTCTATACCCCAGCAAAGTATAGGACAGTTCTGGCAGTGTGGGCGAGACGCTGTATCATAACGTAGCTCATAGTGATGGTTGTCGGTTAGAGAAATTCCCAAATAGAGTAAAGAGTACTTTCATTATATTTTCACATATAATTTTCTTTGAGTTATCATATTATACTTTGTGAAGCTTAAAATGATATTATCTCTATTTATGTTTTACGTTTAGTTGAGTTGAGTTGGGTCAAGTTGAGTCGAGTTGAGTTGAGTTGAGTTGAGCTGAGTTGAGCTGAGTCGAGCTGAGTCGAGTTGAGTTTAGTTGAGTTGAGTATTTCTTTCAGCCTGGTTAGTTCAATATATGCTTTTATTGCATTCTTTCGGTAAGAGTTTAAATGAATTTTCGCATCATGATTTATATTATATTTCAGTTGAGTTACTGCCAGAGTTTCAATTCAGTTATTTTGTTATTAAGCTATATTACATACTCATACATTCAATATACTGACGTCATTTGACCTGCATATTTTAATGATGCAGATACAAGTACTTACGATCATCAACAAGAGTTCCGTTGAGATCACTTCATCGGCTTGTCAGCTTTTGGGCAAGGCCTCCTTGGTTCCGGAGGACTCCAGTTATATAGGTTGTCAGTAGTAGCTCTTTGAGGTGTCGTGGGTCTTGTCCCGATATCCTTCCTTAATTGTAGAGGCTTCATATATAGACAGAGTCGAGGTGTTCCTCAGCATTTACTTTCTTTTGTGTTGTTTTATAAACTATAAGTATTGCTATTAATTATTTTTCAGACTTTATGAGTTGAGTATGTGAGTTCAATAGATTTCATTCGGTTTTAAACCTATTATTGATTGAGTTAGTTTTCTGCTTGTAGTTAGCCAGGATGAGGGTTTGCTTGGGGACCAGCAATGGTTCTCGAGTACCGCCACGTCCAGGGTGTAGGCTCGGGTCGTGACAAGGATAGGGTGCACACAAACCTTACCACTAACTCCTGGTGGTAGAGAGGCCGTTTCTCTAAGCTCGGCTCAAGTGTAACAAACTCAAGTAAAAGAAGAAGAAAATAATGAAAAAAAATCATAATAGTTAATAAGAAAAGCATTGTAAGGTCTACAAGAAAGAAATAATAACAACAACAAAGTAGTGTGATAATCGAAATATAATAAACAACATATGGAAAGAACTACAAGCAGGGTATGACTAGTACTACGACATGCACTTACATGCCTAAACCTTTGTAAGGCAAGACAACACTCTACCCCTACTAACCTTCTACTTTGATACGCGACCTCCACTCCTTCCTATCTAGGGTCATGTCCTCGGTAATATGAAGTCATGTCATGTCCTGTCTAATCAACTCTTCCCAATACTTTTTTGATCAACCTCTACCCCTCCGCGTACCCCCTACAACCACCTTCTCATAACTCCACACTGGGGCGTCAAAGCACCTTCTCTTCACATGCCCAAATCAACTAGTCTTGCTTTCCTAATATTGTCCATCACAAAGTCCACTCACACTTTCTCCCAGATAACCTCATTCCTAATCTTGTCTCTCCTTGTATCAGAGATTTAAATGAGGAAATGAGATCTCTTGACCTCTTACCATTTGAATAGAAGAAAATGACCATTTTAGATCTCTTATCATCATCATATATCATATATCATATCATCATATATTATTAAAAGTGAGAAGATACAAAATGCAAAGTTGAATTGTCAATTTAGCCCTACACTAAATTAAAGTAGTATAAAAAAATCTAATTAATTAATATGGTAAATAGTAAAATTTCTATAATATTTTTGTTTTAAAAAGTAAAAACACTTCATGATGAATTTGGTCTTTTCCACCCCTGCTAACATCTCATAATAAATTGAGACTTTTCTACTACTCATAAAATCTCATTTACAATGAATTATTTAGATAAGAAATTATCATAGAAACCCCTAATTGAAGGCCCTCCACCATTAAAAAAACTACTCCTATTAAATGATAAATTATATTCAAATTAGGATTTTCTGATTTTTAATTACTTTATGTAAGCTACGATTTTTATCTGAATGGCTCCTTTGAGCTTTTCCAATATCAATATCAAATGTTGCAACCTATATCATATACATTATATTTTATGTTTAATTTCTTTCTTCCAAAAGAAAGAATACTTGTAACATCTGCAACAAATGCACATAATGGTACAGTTATTGTATAACAAATAATCTCTTTCAATGATAGCTAATGAAACTTTCAACCATTTTCTTCTTTATAATTGCTTTGTATTTTGTTAACATCCCCATGTAAATGCTAACCTTTAGAAAAGTTATACAATATGTTTTCTTATTTAGTGTAATGTCTATTTTCATTTATTTAATTATCATGACATAATTCATAAAAATAAATCTAAAGTAAATCTTTTCTACTATTTCATTTGATTGAAATATTCACAATTTATTGAGTCTTCTTACCCATCACTTTCAGTTTCTCAGGTGCTCAACATCCATACCGCGCTTAGCTAAACTTCCAGTTCGTACTCAGTAGCTTCAGTGGTGAGTCCTCATAGTTTGAGGAGGATAGACATGCTTTACTTTTCAGTCTTTACTTTTCAATTTCAGTCTTGTTAGAGTTACATGCCCAGCAACTCAGATCAGTTAGAGGCTTTCACACATATATTAGATTAAGCTTGAGTTGTTAGTGTTGTTTTCAGTCATCACTATACTCTTCATATATTATATATATTCAGACATGTTGGGCTTTTCCCCATTTCAAATATTAAACTGTTTTTAGCTTCCGCAAAGTGCATATTTTAATTGAACTTGTATAGATATGCCATGCCATGGGTTAGCTTGGGGTCACTTGTGACACCAAGCACCGTGTTGCGCCTAGAGGGTAGCCTCGAGGCGTGATAGTGAAGATATTCATTAATGGAGTGAGATTCTTTATGACACGGGCAAGATGATCGCGCAAACTAAAGACCCGAGTTTGAGATCTATTCACATAAGTGGTATGTAAAGCATTCCAAGCTAATTTAGTCGAATCAGCGACAACAACAATAGAAGTAATGGTGGGTTTGACAGAAGCCATGAGGGCATTCTGGATGAGTTTGTCCTGATAGAACCAAGTTAAGAAGGTATAATTAGCAGATATATTCGTGCCGAGGGTAATCATGCTATTGGGGGTCAGAGTGGTCCATTGAGATGGCCAAAGAGGTTGTAGTCATACATAAGCAGGGAGAATTGGGCGTTCTAGGTGGTGAAGTTGTGACCAGCACTTAGTTTGATGGGTAATTGGGATGCAAGATTGAACTGAATGATAATGTTGGTACGCATCGTGTTATCAACATTAACAGCTCTAGGATTGTGGCCATTGTTGTTGCTATTGTGATGGGTCATGGTTGCTGATCTGTGTGAGAAGAAGGAACGAAAAATTTAGATCGTTCTAGTTAGATATTAAAGAGCCCTGATACCATGTAAAGACTAAATAGGTGCTGGAAAATGATATTTTATTAATGAAGGCATAAAGGTATTAAATAGTGTTACACAGAAACTAATAAGACTTCTAAACTAAAAGAACTAAATAAATAATATCTGCTGATATAGCTAATGTAGATTCCTAATTAAGCAAGGACTTTGAAACACTAATACCGACTAAACTGTTAACTACTATCTGAACTTCTGATGCTCTAATAATTACCCCTCATCCAAACTTTACTAGATATCCTGTTACTGATCTCTCTGTTTCTAGACATGCTCCCCTATCAGAATCACAGTAAGCTGTGAGTTGTGCAGTTGGTTCTACTGGTATTAACAGTCGGCTAGGAGCTTCCTTGATGTACCTCACTACTCTAAATGTTGCATCCCTATGTTATTGCTTAGGAAAATGCATGAACCGACTCAATACTTGTTCAGTGAAGGCAATGTCTTGCCTTGTCATGGTTAGATAGAGCAGCCTTTCCACCAGTCTTTAATACTTTGTAGGGTCTGTGAGTAAGGCATCACATTCAGCACTTGTGTTAGTGACATGTTCATCATACTGGAGAGATGTGAGCTTTTTGTTCAACTCCAATGGTGTGTGTGCAGGTTTAGCCCCTCTAGTCCAGATTTAGAGACAACCTCTAAGGCTTACTTCCTTTGTGTTATTAGTATCCCCTTGCTGGACCTAGAGAACTCAATTCCTAGGATGAGTTTTAGCTCCCCTAGATCTTCATCTTAAAATTTTCTGAATATCTTGTCTAGGACTACATAAGAGTTGATGATTGTTTCCAGTAATCAGAAGATCATCTACATACACTAATACTACCACAATATCACTACCAACTTGCCTTGTGAAAGTGATTAGTCATAGTGACTTTGTTTGAACCCCATATGTACTAGTGCCTCAGTCAATTTCACATTCCATTGTCTAGGTGCCTTCTTCAGTCCATACAAGGACTTGTGTAGTTTGAAGACCTTTTGACTCTCCCCCTGTGTGGCAAACCCACTATGAATCTCCATATACAGATCTTCTAGTAAATCACCATTAAGGAAGGAATTGTGGACATTCATCTGATAGATATACCATCCCTTAGATGCAGCAAGAGCTACCACAAACCTGACTGTCACCATTTTTGCTAATGGACTGAAGGTTTTCCCATAGTCAAATCCTTCATTTTGAATGAACCCTTTAGCTACAAGCTTGGCTTTGAGTCTTTCAACCTCTTCTGAAGCTAAGAACTTGATCTTATAAATCTATTTACACCCAATGGGCTTCTTTCCAGGTGGTAAATCTACTATGCTCCAGGTTTTATTGCTTTCTAAGGAAGCAATTTCCAACTCCATAGCCTTCACCCAAGCAGGATCAACAACAACCTCTTTGAAAGATACAGGTTCACTAAGAGCTGAATAGGCCTTCAATACTTGTGTATATCCAATAGACAAGTGTCTATAGGATATCTGATTAGCCAAATGGATAAGCACAAGCATTTGATTTAGGCTGAGTTACAAAGTCTTACATCCACAGAGGTGGTTTACTAGACCTTCCTGATGTTCTTGACGGTGCACATGGGGAAGGAAATATAGGTGGAGAGGGAACATGTATAACAGTAGGTGGAGAAGTAGTGGTGATAATTGGAGGCACCTGAGAACCAGTGGAAGGTGATGCAGGCTCAGAAACACATGGAAGAGAAGCAATCTCTGGTGATACGAAATCAAGTACTGGAAATATTAGATTTCAAGAGGCCTGTAAATGCTTAAAGGGAAACAACTCTTCCTGGAAAACTACATGTCTATTGACAAAGAAGGACTGAGCATGAATGTCATATAGGACATACCCCTTTTGTGTGGAAGAATAGCCCATAAATACTACAAGAACTACTCTAGATGAAAATTTGTTTGGGATTTTAGGACGGACAACATAACATAAGCAGCCAAAGACCTTTAGATGGGATAAAGATAAAGGATGCAACTATAACTTTTCAAATGGTGATTAATAGGCAAGTAGCTTGGAGGGAAGTCTATTTATGATGTAGACAACAATAGTCACACACTCACCCCAGAATCTTAAAGGTATAGAAGCTTGACACCTCAGGGATCTGGCCATGGCTATGATTGTTCTGTGCTTTTTTTCAGCCACGCCATTTTGTTATGGTGCATACACACAGGTATTCTGATGAAAAATAACCATTCCACATAACATAGATTGAAACTCATTACTAAAGAACTTACAACCATAGTCAGTCCTAAGAGTTTTAACAGCTGTAGAGAAAACATTATGGACTTGTGTGAGAAAGTGTTCAAGTACCACTATGGTGTCAGTTTTAGAGGTAATTAAAAAAAATCCAAGTATATCTACTAAAGTCATCCAAAATAGTGACCAAAAACTTCTTTCCATTATAAGTGGGCACTCTGTAAGGTCCCCAGAGACCACAGTGCAACAAATCAAATGCAACTTTAGACCTATGAGTACTTAAAGGAAAGGAAATCTTAGTCTATTTTTCTATAGGACACACAATGCAATGAGAATGATTGGTGCTACTTAATGACCTAAGAGAACCATGTCTCTTTATTACATCAATAGGAGCATGTCCTAGTCTCTTGTTCCATATATCACTAGACTCAGACTTAACAAAATCAACAGAGTTAACAAACTTGACAGGAGCTCTACTACTATTGACCAAATGCTTTGGATTGTGACTTTGTCCTTCATGTAGTATGTAGAGTCCATGTTCTTCCTTACAAATCCCCTTCACCTGACCAGTGTAGAGATCCTGGAAAATACAGATGTCAGGGAAGAAACCTAACATGCACTGTAGTTCCTTTGTGATCTTCGAGACTGATAGTAAGTTAAACTTGAATTCAGGTAGGAATAAACTTTGGCAATAGAGTGATCAGTAAACACACAAGTGTTGCCAATATTAGAGAGTGATACAGATTTGCCATTTGGTAAGTGAACCTTACTGTCTGTGTGATTAGGTTCTTCCTTGGAAATGTCAAGATCATCAAGGTTATATGTAATGTGATGAGAAGCCCCAGTGTTTACTATCCATTTTCTACTTGCATAATTACAAGATAGTGCATTAAGGTAACTACCTGCATCAGCAGCAGTTGCTACATTGGCAAAGGGCTCTACTGCAGTGTCACCACCAGGTTTGGATAGAAATTGAAGAATTTGTTGATATTGATCTTGAGTGAAGAATATTGCAGAGGATGAACCTACACCAACTACTTCCTTGCTCGGAGGATTGTGGACTTTGTTTTTGTTCTCTTGGCCAAAGCCATGCCCAAAGTTAGTTGGAATTTCTACCTGATTGGCATACATTCCAGAGGGTAGGGGCTTCCTCTTAGGCTTGAAGTCTATAGGGTACCCAAAATTTTTGTAACATTGATCCTTAGAGTGACCCTTGAAACCACAATGCTCACATATGAGAACACTCTTCCTGGCCTTGTAACCTCCTCTAGAAGAACGAGCACCATTGTTGTATCCTCCACTAGAACCACCTGAGTAGGAACCTTTAGAAGTGACTGCACCACTACTTGTAGTGACTACCTTTGTGAGTATATATTGATGTGCCCTCTGTCAGCCCAGGACTGGTGGATACATAACTTACCAAATTCCTCTGACTCTCTTGGTCAACTAGGAGAGCATAGGCTTTGTTAAGAGTAGGAATAGGACTCATCATGAGGATTTGACTCCTAGGAGGGGAGTAAGACTCATTAAGTCCCATTAGGAACTGCAGCAGTCTCTGATAGTCACAATGTTCACTAGATGTTTTGGATTTAGGACAAGGACAACTAGGACAAGGCATAAGAGCATCATACTCATCCCAAAGGTCTATTAGCCTAGAATGATAGTCAACAATGGACATGATGCCTTGAATCAGCGTATGAATTCCTCTATGAAGTTGAAAAATCCAAGATAAAATTCACTGTATCAAACCTCTTCCTTAGATCTAACCACACTTTTCGAGCATCAGATGCATACACTACAGAACTAAGAAGACCAGGAATAACAACATTCATAATCCAACTCAATACTACAACATTATATTTCTCCCACTGATCAGACAATTTTGGATCAAATATAGATTTAGGAAACCTTCCATCTACAAATCCTAACTTGCTTTTTCCTACCAGACCAATCCTAAGGGATATACTCCATAAGACATAATTTTCTGAGCCTGTTAACTGAAGTGAGATTAGAGAGCTACTTATAGTATCGGTGAGCTGAAGAAAGAGTGGATGATTGTGATCAATCACATGGAATGTTGTTGTGGTGGTAACACCATTATGAGTGCTTGTATCACCATTTCCAGTTCCTTCAATTGTAGTCCCAATAGCCATTGTAGCTAGCTCGACTTTTGGATGCTTCCTGCGAATTCACCTTTAACAAATGGTGAATCTTAAGCACGTAATTGTCACAACTAGACAATGTTAAATTAGATCTTGGGCCTAACTCACCCCCCAACAGCTAGCTCAAAGGGAGGAGGATTTCCCAAGCCTTATAAGGAGTCCACCCATCTCATTAACCACTAATGTGAGACTTTTGTCATTCTTTCACACCCCACCTCACGCCCAGTGCTTAGCATCTAGTGCATGCACAATTTTGATTTTTGAGGGCCCCAACATTGGGTGAGATGGGCCCTGCTCTGATACCATGTAAATTCCATACATTGAGGTTGAGCTTCAACTTAATTACAAAGAAAAAGTAGAAGAGAAAGAAGATTTCATTGATTGTGATACACTGTTACATTGAATCTGTACACCTTTACCTTTTATACTAATCTAACACTAGGAAGTTACAAAATATCTTTAACAACTTTTGTAACTAACACATGCCACATCAACATTTTGTTAACTAACTTACTCCACTAATTTGCTAGCCTAACCACTTATCTTGTTAACTCTTTACTCTAGTTAACAAGATAAGTATAATTTAATCAAATTACCATTTTAGTTAATGTATTCTTAAGGGGTGTGCAAAAAACAATACCAGTAAAATGGATAAGAGTTAGTAGTTTATTTGGTGGTGTGATGCTGGAATATATAGTCAATCTAATACATTCTTAGAAGTCAATGACATGGTCAAGATTACTAGCTTCAAGGCATAATTTGATTATATTATTAAAATTTCAATTTAAGATTATACCATTACTAAGTCTTCTACATTTGTTCGTCCGTCAAACTAATAAGTAGTTGTCTAGACACGATTTGATTGAGATTTGAGAAAAAATAATTTTGACGTTTGATTGAAAAAATCAGATTCCTTTTTAGGAGTATTTATTTGCATCATTTTTCCTCTTTTGGATTGATTTCTATTTCTGTAACAAAAAAGTTGCAATGACGTTACCCTCAAAGTCTCAAAGTAGGCCATGCGCCGCCACTCTTCCTTCAGGGAATGATAAAGGTCAAGTTGTGGGGAGAATTTCTTCTAACTCTGCTGAACTTTCCAATTGTGGGTCAAGGAAAAGACACCTACCACATTCATCTGACCTGAGTCGTGTTCAACATTGGGGTTCTTCACAAAAACAGACACCATCAGGTAAGCAAATCCCTACCTTTTTCCATTTTTTCATGATGAGAGGTAACACGTGTTTGCTAAAATAATCGGATTCAAAGTTACCTAATCGTCAATGAAATGAGTTGGAAATCATGAGATTTTTAGATTCAAATCAGGATCTAGACCTTTACAAAAAAAAATTGTTTTATGTTTTTTTGACAAGAGATCTTCATTTTTACACCTAAGAGATCTTCACTTTTATACACTGGTCTATGGGCACATGCGTTGCACGTTTATCTTAAAATATTTAATACAAAATTTATATTGTAAATTCTAAATTTTAAATTATATATATTATTGAACTTTTTTTGTGCTATAAAATTTTTAAAAAACTAACTCATAGGTTTTAGCAAACGTCCCCGAAGGGACATCAACTCATAAGTTGAGGTTAGAAAATTTTACAAATTTGATGCTACTTTAGTGACATATATAGTACTTTAATTTAAAAATAAATACATACTTTTTAAAAAGTATTTATCTCCTAAAATTAACTATTATCCATGAAAAATAAAAACTAAACTAATACATTTATTGAATCGCATCATGATCAACCCAAATGCGATTAGAAGTCACATAACCTTGTTTCGACTCAAACAAATGAATATTTTTTTAAAAAAGATGGGGGTGGGGGGAGGGGGAGGGGATAGTAAGTACCTAAAACTGAAAATGATGGGTAAAAAGACTTAAGAAATTGTGAATATGTCAATCAAATGAAATAGTAAAAAAGATTTATTATAGATTTATTTTTATGAATTATGTCATGATAATTCAAAAAATAAAAATAGACATTGCACTAAATAAGAAAACATACTGTATAACTTTTCTGAATGTTAGCTTTTATATGGGGATGTCAACAAAATACAAAGCAATTATAAAGAAGAAAATGGTTGAAAGTTTCGTTAGCTATCATTGAAAGAGATTATTTGTTATACAATAATTGTACCATTATGTGCATTTGTTGCAGACGTTACAAGTATTATTTCTTTTGGAAGAAAGACATTAAACATAAAATATAAAGTATATGAAATAGGTTGTAACATTTGATATTGATATTGGAAAAGCTCAAAGGAGCCATTCAAACAAAAATCTTATCTTACATAAAGTAATTAGAAATCAGAAAGTCCTAATTTGAATATAATTTATCATTTAATAGTAGTTTTTTTAATGGTGGAGGGCCTTCAATTAGGGGTTTCCATGATAATTGCTTATCTAAACAATTCATTATAAATGAGATGGTATGAGTAGTTGAAAAGTCTCAATTTATTATGAGATGTTAGGAGTGGAAAAGACCAAATTCATCATCAGGTGTTTTTACTTTTTAAAACAAAAATATTATTGAAATTTTATTATTTACTATTTTAATCAATTAGATTTTTTTATATTACTTTAATTTAGTGTAGGGGTAAACTAACAATTCAACTTTGTATTTTGTAGCTTATCACTTTTAATAATATATAATGATATGATATGATATGATATGGTATGATATATGATGATGATAAGAGATCTGAAAAGGTCAATTTCCTCTATTCAAACGGTAAGAGGTCAAGAGATCTCATTTCCTCGTTTAAATCTCTCATACTAGGAGAGACAAGATTAGAAATGAGGTTATCCGGGAGAAAGTGGGAGTGCACTCTGTGGCGGACAATATGAGGAAAGCAAGACTAGATAATTTGGGCATGTGAAAAGAAGGTGCATTGACGCCCTAGTGTGGAGTTACGAGAAGTTGGTTGTAGGGGGTACACAGAGGGGTAGAGGTAGGCCAAAAAAATATTGAGAAGAGTTGATTAGACAGGACTTGACATAACTTCATAGTACTGAGGACATGGGCCTAGATAGGAAGGAGTGGATGTCGTGTATCAAAGTTGAAGGTTAGTAGGGGTAGAGTGTTGTCTTGCCTTACAA
Source organism: Solanum appendiculatum (assembly GCA_018342035.1). Lineage (NCBI taxonomy): Eukaryota > Viridiplantae > Streptophyta > Magnoliopsida > Solanales > Solanaceae > Solanum > Solanum appendiculatum. Next base: position 52,218 of record JAGDQO010002205.1, on the reverse strand, counting down.
AGGTTTAGGCATGTAAGTGCATGTCGTAGTACTAGTCGTACCCTGCTTGTAGTTCTTCCCATATGTTGTTTATTATGTTTCGATTATTACACTATTTTGTTGTTGTTATTGTTTCTTTCTTGTAGACCTTACAATGCTTTTCTTATTAACTATTATGATTTTTTCATTGTTTTCTTCTTCTTTTAATTGAGTTTGTTACACTTGAGCCGAGCTTACAGAAATGACCTCTCTACCTCCAGGAGGTAGTGGTAAGGTTTGCGTACACTCTGTCCTCTCCAGACCCCACTTAGTAGGATTTCACTGGATATGTTGATGTTGTTATATATATAAAAAATTGGGCGCACAAAATTACACAATATATGTGCAAGTGCGAGATAACATGTATTCCATTAAATTAATTGAGGTATACACAAGTTGGACTGGACGTCACGGTTATAAAAAACATCAGACTCGAGCATCACCCTTATAAAGAAAAAAATTATTTTCATTGTAACAATGCCTGAGTCAAAGTTCGACTTTATGGTCTCAATCTGTTTGACATCATTTGCCAGAGTCGGAAGGTTCGAAGGGCATGAATAGCATGCTTTTACAAAAAGAAAATATAAAATTAGTGCTTGAAAAGTTATTATGATAAAAAGAGTTTCTTAGTTCAAGTAGCAAAAGTCGAGGGACCATAATTTTCAAGTTTCGAAGGACGTGGTTTGTATTAAAGGTTGGACTTAATGGATTTCTCGATTATAAAAAAATGTTCAATACAAATAATTAATCAATTTTATGTCTTAATCACTCACTGTGATAATATAATTTTAAAGATACTTTCCTTGAGTTCATTTTGTTTATTTACTAATGGAAAATGACAACTTCACTATTCTGTTTTAACATGTTGGTTTGATTGATTAGGTAACACCCCTCCAGTTGGTATTCAAGATCACGTGGCATCATTGAAACCATCAACTCATCAGTCTGAAGCAGAAACCAAATCTGAAGGAAATCAGATAAGTAATCAGTCAACTTGCATCATTGATGCTAATTTTCTTCAACAAATAGGGGTTTCTTTTGAAAAAGTAAATGCAAACCAAGAAGGAAGCACAAAAACGGCGAAAAAAACAATTATCATGAATTCAAATCTTGAGAAAACTTTTCTAGCCATTCGCGCAAAACATGGAGATATTACAAAGGATTGTCTGCTAAAGTCTAGTGACATGCTGAGTTCTATTCTAAAAGTTATATGTAAAGTTGTCCAAGACCTCCAAAAGAAACGTTTGACGGAGGTTGATCATGATCTCCTAGACTCCTATTACTTGGTAGTCAAGGATGCTGAGACAATGAAGGTGAATGTCACTTGGTTAAGAACTCATCTTGATAAGATTAGAAATGCGGTTAATTTCATTGTTGAGATAAAAAAGGTCCATGATAAGAGGAATAAGCTTGCAGAACATAATGAAACTGAGAAGAAGCACCTTGAATCAAAGAAAGTAGAATTAGAGAAACTAAAGTCTGAAATCAAAAAAGAGGAAAATCACATTAAATCTGACACACTGTTGATTGAAGAGTTAAACAATGTGATCAGTAATCAGGCACTCAAAATTCAGCAGTATCAGAACATGCCGTTGATGGAAGCATTTCCATAATACGACATCTTTTGTCTATCCTTTATAACCCGAGCTGATCTATTTCATCTTTTGTTTTTCCAATGTTTGGTTTCTTATATCGTTGCCAATATGATGATACTTCTATGCTTTTGTAATATATATATATAAGTACTTTTATAATGCATGCTTCATCCCAATTATCATTGATGAAATTGTTTGAATAGTATTTTAGATTGTTTATTTGAGCTTTCTTTCCATACCCCATATGTCCAGAGAGTGCCTGAACTACAGCTTTGTGCTTTCTTTAGTGTATGCTTTATTTCCTTTTGTGTTGGTAGGAGATAGCAGGTGTCATACCCCATTTTAACTTGAGGTCAAACGGTGTACACATATTGGTTATTCTTATGCTATTTTAATGAGTCGCCACCTAATTACTTTAAAGGAGAATTAGAATACCTAATTTTCTAAAGTAAAGCCAAATTAACTCCGAATAGAGGTCTACTTAACTTATGTGATTCTAGGTAAGGGTTCTAATTATCGGATTACTTTTTTAGTTCCTCGATTCGACTTCAGTTCATTTTATTCTCTAAAACTTTGGTATTCTGTTTGGTTCTAACTGAAGAACCAAACTTTTAGCACCAACAATTGCTACTGTTGGTGTATGCTTTTTGCACATTGTTGTTGATTTCTTGCTGCTGTGTGGCTGCATTAACACATTACGGCAGTGATGAATGATGATACTTTTATATACAAGTACTTATATTGTGCATGCTTCATATCGATTATCGTTGATGAAATTGTTTCAAGAGTATTTTTGATTGTTTGTTTGAGCTTTCTTTTCGTATCCCATATGTCCAGAGAATGCCTTAATTGCAGCTTTGTGCAATTATAGTGTATGCTTTATTTTCTTTTGTGCTGGTAGGAGATACGGTGAACAAAAATGTGTTGCAGCCTATGCGATTGCAAATCATGAGGTGCAACATATTTGTAATCAGGCCGAGGCAGCTAAAAATGTACTGAGGAAAATTGATCAGCGCGAAAATAAAGCTCTCAATGGTATTGGGTCAGCCTTTCGTCGTCTAAAATCCATATAATCTTTACTATAGTTTCAGATACAATGTACACTCTTTTATATGTTTTTTCGCATATTTTAAGGATGTTTTTATTGAGGTTTTTAGAAGTCTAGTTAATGAAATACGCGAATTCTTATGAATATGATTCTAGCTTCTCTCATTTGTATGTGTCTTAGCCCTAAATTGGTGGGATTGTTTGAAAATATAACTAATTTCACTCTAATTCGTGACAACCAGGTTTGGAAGTAGTAAACCATAGCTAAAGTAATGCCAAAGTAACTCCGAATAAAGGTTTGCTTAACTTGTGTGATTCTAGGTAAGGGTTCTAATTATCGGATTACTTTTTTGGTTCCTCGATTCAATTTCACTTCATGTTTTTTCTCTAAAACTTTGGTATTCCGTTTGGTTCTAACTGAAGAACCAAACTTTTATTACCAATAGCTGCTACTGTTGGTGTATGCTTTTTGCACATTGTTGTTGATTTCTTGCTGCTGTGTGGCTGCATTAACAATTCCATTGGGATCGAGCATAAATGTGCCTCTACTAATTATAGATGAACAACAGAAAGATGCAAAGATAAGTTTGAATCCACTGTCATTACTGAGTACACTCTTTAACTGTTTCTCGTATTTTATGATGTTTTTATTGAGCTTTTTAGAAGTCTAGAACTGATTTCACTTCAACTCGCGACAACCAGGTTTGGAAGTAGCATACTATAGGGGATTTTAGATAGTTTCTTTTGAAGTTTGGTGTATTAAGTGATAGGGAATTAAATGAGTACAATATTACAGATAATTTGTGTTGAAAATTGTTGTTATGAAGAACTGGAACCGATTACCAATTAGAATATTTTTAAAAAGTGTACTTTAAGAATTCAAAACAATAATTAGTAGTAATTATTTTCAACTATATCTTTAATATATGATATCTTTTAGTATTAGTATTATTTTTCTTAATGAACATAAAAATAACTAAAACAACACTTTATTTTGGGACTAAGGAAGTACTTAAAAAGAAAATGTTTAAAAAGCTCTTCTCAAAATAAGGATATTTTGGTAGTTGATCAGACTATTAACGTGTTTCTTAATATACTTATCATGAGAATCTTATGTTCACTTTTACTCGTTCAATTTTTAATCTTGCACATTCTTAAGAATTAATGATTAACAGGAATATTTTATCATAATACTTAGTTGATGTATAGTCTTAGGTTTCGTGAAATGAATTAGGTCTCGTGAAATGAATTGAGAAATAAGTAACTAATGTTAATGCCTTAAATGTAAAACATAAATGATAAAAATCTATTTTTGAAATACTGGACGGTTCATCTTCTTGATCCATATCTTTTTCCCACACTTATTTGCTTTCTATTTTTGTGTATCTGCAATAACATCATTGAAAAGCACAATTTCTCCAAGAAAAAATATCATTCTCTAACCATCTCTTTTTCTTCCTCTGCACTTTTCTCCATTTTTTAAAGTCCAAAAATCATTGTTTTTAAGCAGCAAAATGTGACGTCCCGCCACATCATCACGCCACGTGGCATAAAGTTGCCTATGTGGAAGCTTACATAGGAAAGAAGACTAGCCTTAGTGGAAGATTTTAGAGAAATATAGATATTTTTCATTGAATATTATAGAATTAAATAGAAAGTCCTTGGAATATTCTAGGATTGTAGAGTGTTCTAGAGAAAGGGCCTATTTGTAAATATGTAGGGACTTGTGTAACAATTTTTATTAACACTTTAGCCCCTACGTTAGTTGTATAAATAGAGGGGCATCCAATTGTAAAATCATCAAGCAAAAATCAACAAAGTTCTCTACAATACAATCTTCCAAGCAATCCTCTTGTGTTTTTTCTTCCATTCTCTTAGCGATTCCTAGAATCTTAGGCTGACTTGGCATAGCAAGATCGTGAGCAAGTGGTGCAAGAACGTGAACAAGTTGTCAAGTGCCGCACGTGTGCTTAGTAAAAGACTAAGAGTGTGACAACGTGGTATCAGAGCAAGTTTATAACTAAGGGAATGTCAAACGATGGAGAAATCAACTTTGCTAACACTCAAGCCATCGTCACCCAGGATTATACCGCACAGAAAGGGCTATGGAAAAAAGAGGATTGCTGCCAACAAGAACCAAGAGGTGCCGCTCGAGGTTGAGCCAAATGAAGGGCTTACATCCCAAGAACCTTCTACCACTGAGGTGAGCGAGCATGATGTAGAGGTCCTGCCCGAGGACGTCTCGCTCGGTAGAGAGTGGGTTACAAAGGTTAATATGGGGATAGACGCCATCGAGATATTTTGCCAATGCTTGGGGAAAGTAGAAGGCACTCTAGGCGTTCTTGAGGGGCATACTCTTGAAGAGATTGAAAACATTCGAAGTGACTTGTATGGGCGTACGCAAGCTGAGATAGAGATGAGGCAGACCATCGCTACCTTAGAGTGTAGGCTTATGGAGGCATTGAGCACTATCGATGCCATGAAGGCAAAGATAGATGGACTCGAAGAGCAGGTCAATGTTGGCGTGACTGAGACCGACATGAATGTTGTCATGACGAGGGAGGCTAAGATCGAGGCTCCCAAGCCATTAGTGTTCAAAGGAGTTCGTGATGCACAAGAAGTAGAGAACTTCCTTTGGCACTTGCAGAACTATTTCCAACATGGAAATGTAAGGGATGACAATGCCAAGATCAACTCCGAAGTGTTGTACTTATCAGAGACGGCCATGCTATGGTGGAGATGTAAAGCGGCTGATGTTGAGAGAGGTTTGTGCACTATTAGCACATGGGATCAATTCAAGGCCGAGTTCAAGCGGTAGTTCTTCCCAAATAATGTCTTGTATGAGGCAAGAAGAAAAACTTAGGGAGTTGAAGCACACAAGGAGCATGCAGGACTGGATCAAGGAGTTCACGACCCTTACACTTCAAATTCCCAACCTCACCAATGATGAATTGTTGTTTCACTTTATGGATGGGTCGCAGAATTGGGTTAAGCAAGAATTACAACGCAGATGAGTCATTGATATAGATCAAGCCATAATGGAAGCTGAATCTTTGACTGATTTCAGGAATGAGAAGTATGACAAAGACAGAGGCAGTAAGTCAGAAGATGGCATTGCTAAGAGTGGAGGAGACTGTATTCAAAGCAAGGAAGTACATTAACAAAACCATAAAACTCTGAATACCCACAAGTTAGATAATAAGAAGTCAATTTGTCGTCAGAGCTATACAGAAAAGAAAGCACAATCTGAGAGAAAAGGTTGCTACATATGCAGGGGGCACATAACTTCAAGGATTGTCCCGACTTAGGAGTCTTAGCGCTATGGTGCGTTAACAGAAGGAGCAAGCGCAAGAAGAGAGTTCGGTCACAGCTCAACTAGGAGTGATTGGAATATGTGGAGCCATCACAAAGTTAGCTAGCCAAGTTAACGAGAATAGAAATCAGTATGTGGATCTCATAATAAATAATAAGCACGCTCGTGCATTGGTTGACACTGGAGCAACTCATAATTTTATGACCGAGGCTGCAACAAAGAGACTAGAATTGAAGCATGCTCCAACTAACTCTCACGTCAAAACCGTGAATGCTGATCCTCAAAATGCTCATGGTGTTACCAATGGTGTTGGTATCAAATTGGGAAATTGGAAAGGTACGACAAACTTTACCATTACAAAGATGGATATCTTTGATATTATTCTAGGGCAAGAGTTCTTCACACAGTGTCATACCTTGATTGACCCCTACCTCCATTGTCTATGGGTCATGGAACGAGAAGGAGCTTGCATGGTGCCTACAATAAGTATACCACATAAACAGAATCAAGCACAACTTTCAGCTATACAACTTGTGAAGGGGCTCAAGAAGGAAGGGTCGACATTCTTGGAAGCTAATACAAGTTTTGATGGAGATAGAGACAAAAAGTCATTGTCGTGTTCCACGTTCATTGGAAGGAGAAAACATGGAAGAAGTTACACGAGAACGATATGAGGACTTATGGCTATTCAAAGATAGGATTCAAGAGTTTATGCAGAAGCAATGCGCCATGGTCATCGCAACATCAAGTAGGGGAGAGTGTGATGACCTGCCACATATCATGCCACGTGGCATAAAGTTGCTTATGTGGAAGCATACATAGAAAATAAAGTTGCCTATGTGGAAGCTTACATAGGAAAGAAGACTAGCCTTAGTGGAAGATTCTAGAGAAATATAGATATTTTCCATGGAATATTATAGAATTACATAGAAAGTCCTTGAAATATTCTAGGGTTGTATTCTAGAGAAAGGGCCTATTTGTAAATATGTAGGAACTTGTGTAACAATTTTTATTTACACTTTAGCTCCTAAGTTAGTAGTATAAATAGAGGGGCATCCATTTGTAAAATCATCAAGGAAAAATCAACAAAGTTCTCTACAATACAATCTTCCAAGCAATCCTCTTGTGTTCTTTCTTCCATTCTCTTAGCGATTCCTAGAATCTTAGGCTGACTTGACATAGCAAGATCGTGAGTAAGTGGTGCAAGAACGTGAGCAAGTTGTCAAGTGCCGCATGTGTGCTTAGTAAAAGACTAAGAGTGTGACAAAAAGGAGAGTAAAAATGCCAGAAGATAACTATGATTTAGAAATACCACCTTGATTTGGGAATGAAATGGGTCAAGTTGTGGGGGAAATTTCGGGTTATGGGTCAAAAAAAAGACCCACACCACATTCATTTGACCCGACCCATAATCAACATCAGCCTTCTTAATACAAACAGAAAATCCTCTTTTCCAACTCTTTTATGTTCATTTAAATGTTTTATCTGATTTATAGTCTGTTTAGCCAAGCTTCTGGAAAGCAAAAAAGTGCTTATTTTAAAAAAGTAAGGTGTTCGATCAAGCTTTTGAGAGAAAATAACTCATGAGTAGCAAAAACTGTTAAGTTAAGTTACAAGTTAAGCCCTTTGTTCAAAGTATTTAAATAGAAAAGGGTAGAGGGGCGGGCCTATTATACCCGAGTTTTGAATGTTGTGATCTTAGATGGATTCTTTGGTCATTAAAAAAAATAGCTTAGTCTAATAGAGAAATTATTCATCAACGTTATGTCTTTGTCACTCACTATGATGATATAATTTTAAGGATACTTTGTTGGAGTACATTTTGTTTATTTACTAACGGAAAATGACAACTTCATTGTTCTTTAACTTATTGGTTTAGTGATTATGTTGCTCTTAATTTGGTCGTTTACATGTGTAACACCCTCGCAGTTGGTGTTCAAGATCGTGTGGCATCATTCAGACCATCGATTAATCAGTCCGATGCAGCAACCATAGCTAAAGGATGTCCGATTAGTACTGTGGTGAAAAATCAGTTAGGCCAAACTAATACTTCACCAGCTATGCAGCCACAGTCGGGATTGATAAAAGAAGTGAAGATAGAAATTGAAGATGTTGCACTTGATATTATTCATGGAGGAACTATTGAAGGTCTTCTGCCTTGTACTACTATTTTTCAAGGGATAATTGTTAGTCTCTCAATACTAGAAGAAGGGAAAATGACTAATGTTACTCAATGTGATCACAAAACGAAGGAAAATGTTGATAATGAGTCAACTTGCAAGATTGATGTCAATTTCCTTCAACAAGTAGCAGTTGCATTTGAGAAAGTAAAAAGGAAACCAAGAAGAAAGCACAAAATTGGCGAAAATATCAATCAACATGAACCCAAGTCTTGAACCAACCTTTCTAGCCATTGTCAAAAAACACGGAGACATTACAAGTGATTGTTCATTGGAGTCGGGTTACATGTTGACTTTTGTTCTTGAAGCTATATGTAAGGTTGTCCAAGAACTCCAAAAGAAACACTTGGCAAAATTCGATTGTGATCTCCTGAACTCTTATTGCTATGTAGTAGGGGATGCTAAGAAAATGAAGGTGAATGTCAACTGGCTAAAAACACGACTTGATGAGATTAAATATGTGGTAAATTTATTGTTGAGACAAAAAAGCTCCACGATGAGAAGAATAGGCTTGTGGAACAGACTAATGATGATAAGAAGAATCTTCAATCGATGAAAGCTGAATTAGAGAAACTTGTTAAGAAACTCCATTAATGGGATTGAGAAAGAGAATGAGAGGAGAGAAAATGTGTGGGAATTAAAACTGATCAATTCATTCAATGTGACTCACAGGTTATCCATACATATATACTGATATTGTTTAGGCATAACTGCCATTTCCTAACAACTAAAGATTCCTAGATAACTAACTTTTTAACCGACTAACTAACAAGTTGCCTATGTGTATAATTAGTTAGTTACAAGTCCTCAATACTCCCCCTCAAGCTGAGAATTGGAAAATACATTTTTCATTCAAAGCTTGCCAATCAGTGCTTCATGTTGAGGTTTACATAATCCTTTAGTGAGTAGGTGTGCTTGCTGTTCTTTGGTTCCTATGTGTTGTGTATGAATAAGTCCTTCCAGGATCTTCTCTCTTACAAAGTGAAACTCTAAGTCAACGTGCTTAGTTCTTTCATGAAAGATAGGGTGTGCTGCTATTTGAATGGCAGCTTTGCTATCACAGAACAATTGTACATGCATCTTGATTTCTATTCCCATCTCCTTGAACAAACCTTTCAGCCATACTATTTCAGAAACTGAGGCGGCCATACTCTTGAACTCTGCTTCTGCAGAACTCCTTGATACAGTGTTTTGCTTCTTTGACTCCCAGGATATCATAGCATTTCCAAACGTCACTATGTAATTAGTAACTGATCTTCTAGTCTCTACACAAGCCCCCCAATCAGAGTCACAGTATGCCACTAGTTTAGACTCTTTTTTTGTTGGCATAAATAGTCCAAGGCCTACTGTTCCTTTAACATACCTTACCACTCTTATTGCTGCCTCCATATGAGATAGTTTTGGTGAGTGCATGTACTGACTAAGTACTTGTTATTTTGAAGTTGATTTGAAGTTTTGATGATTTAACAAACTTCCAGATCTAACAAGGGACCTGGTCGAGGAAAGATTGCGTTCATGAAAAGGACAGAAGACAGCTGTCTAAAAGGACAAAAGATAGCAGGCTCCCCAACCAATGTCTTTTCTCCAAAAGTTTGTATCCATTTTATAATAGTCTCTTCTCAATAGACACAACCCAAGATTTGGCAAACAAAGTTTTGAATTTAAGAAAATTCACAAGCTCACAAAGAAAAGCCATCTTCAAAGAAGAACACTACTCATACTCAACGAGGGACCTGGTGGAGTGCTGAAGCATCGTTTGTTATTTTTGAGCTTTGTGTCTTGTGTTCTTATATTGTAAATCTACTCCTAAGTTATAAAGGATAGTAGATCGGTTGCTTGTCTATATCTTTAGTTTGAGTTATATTAACTAGAGTTAGTTAGCCGAATCATCTATGTTTTTAGTCAAGCCTCTTTACATCATTGTTTTGATGTTCTCTTGGGTAGAGTTGCCTAGGAGTGTCAACTAGAGGTAGTTGATGTGTGGATGCAGTAGAGTTGTTGCTTGTCTATGTTCTTATCATCGGATCGGAGTTGGTGGCTAGAGTTAGCCTTGTTGGTTTCTTGAAGTATAGATCAACTAGAGTTAGTTGGTTTAGTGGGCAATAGAGTTATTGCTTAGTTTCCTTTGTAGTAGAGTTGCTACAATAAGGCGGAAGGGATTAAGAGTTTAATTCCTAGGTTGCAAAAGTTTGTAATCTGAAGCATTGCTCCATTTTGAGTAAAATGGAGTTCTGGTTGAAATCCTATGAGTACATGTCATGGTTTTCACCTCCCTTGAGCAAGGGGATTCCCACGTAAAATCCTTGTGCCTGATTTACTTTGAGTTACTTATTTTCCGCACTATTATTATGGTGAGGGACCTGGTCCAGTGATCACTAGTGGACACATTCGTTCTAACAAATTGTATCAGAGCTTGGGCTCTCTATCTAGTTGACATCGAGAGAGAATTCTGTGTAAAAATAGCTGCTCCACCTAATTTGGAAGAAGGAGAATCAACTACCCGTCCTCCTTACTTTAATGGACAATATTATGATTGGTGGAAGACTAGAATGCACGACTACATCATGGCTGAAGATAGTGAACTATGGGACATCATTCTTAATGGTCCTTACGTTCCAGCAAAAGATATGAAAGAACGAGATACAACTCGAGCTGTTCCCAAAACTAGAAGAGAATATAATGAAGCTGATAGAAAGAAAATCGAGAAGAACTACAAGTCTAAGAAGCTGTTGGTCTGTGGGATAGGTGCCGATGAATACAACATGATCTCAGCATGTGAAACGGCCAAGGAGATTTGGGACTGCCTGAAGACAGCTCACGAGGGAACCATTTAAGTGAAAGAATCAAAAGTGGACATGCTCACAACTCAATATGAGAATTTCTGCATGAAAGAAGGGGAGACCATTCATGAAATGCATACCAGGTTCACTCTATCACCAATGAGCTTCGTTGCCTTGGTGAACCCATTCACCCAAGCAAGCAAGTTCGGAAGATTCTTCGTGTTCTTCCTAACTCTTGGGAAAGCAAAGTTAATGAAATTACTGAAGCGAGGGAAATGAAGACCCTTACGATGGATGAGCTGATTGGGAATCTTCAGACCTATGAACTAAACAAGCAACAAGATGGTTCAAAGAAATAAAGGAAGAAAGCCAAGTCCTTGGCATTAAAAGCATCTCCAAGTGACATGTCTGAAGATGACGAGGAAATGGCCTACCTGACCAAAAGATTTCAGAAAATAATTAAAAAACATGGGGGGTTTATGAGAAGAGGAAACTCTAGCCGATCAGCAAATGCAAATGATCTGTGTCACAAGTGCGGGAAGCCAAGACATTTCATGAGAGATTGTCTTTCATACAATCTAGAGTACAAAGACTACGTCAGATTTGAAGGAGACAGAGAAGAGCGTAGGGACCAAGTCCCTGATAATGTAAGGAGAAAATAAATTGTTGATCAAATGGTGAAGAAAGCCCTTGCTGTATAGGGAAACTCCTCCAGCGACTCTGAGGAATCAGATCATCCTGAAGATATCTCAATGATGGTGGTAAAAGATGATGAAGACATCTTCAACTCCCTTTTCTCATTAATAGAAAAATTAGATGATGAAGATATCAAAGAAGAGGTAACCCTTCTTGAGCTTAAAAGCAATTTGGATACTTACTCTGTCAAAAGGTTAAGAAAACTTACTGCTGTACTGATTGATTTTATCCATTAATTAACTGATGAAAAGAATGCTCTAAATAAGACTCTAGACTCTTTCCAAGATGAAAAGCTTGCTTAAATGTCACAAATGACTGTTCTAGAAGCTGAAAATCCAGAACTGAAAGAAAAAATAAAAAGGGTGACTACATGGGTTTCTAAAGGAAAGAAAGAGGCAATAGTTTGCAACTTGAGCTTGAAAATAAGTTGCATACTGCTGAAATGAAGATGAATTTGGCTCTAGAAAGAAATGATGTTTTAGAGAGGGACCTGGTTCGTGTAAAAGAGGAATTGAACAAATCCCTCAAAGGACCATTTCCTCTAAATGCTTACTAAGTTAACTGGTCAGGGAAACAACAGTAGAAGTGGGTTGGGGTGTGAGAAGATAGATCCCCCATACAATCCTCACAGCAAATATGTTTCTGTTGTTGATAATTTGTTATGTGTGCATTGTGGTCGAAATGGACATCTTAAGAAATATTGTTTTGTTTGGAAAAAACATAAGAAAGTTTTTCATACTATTCCAAATAGAGGAACATGCAGAAGATGGGTCCTGGTCATGCTTCTGGTCCAAAGTTGAAGAAAATCAAGCTGCCCTACTGGACAAAAAATTCTCTTATCACTCCTTTATCTGCTTACTAGGAACTCCGTCTCAAATGGATTCCCAAGGCTAACAAGTGATTTTCTATGCAAGTGAGAGGAGGTAGCATCAGTCAGTTTTGGTTCATGAATAGTGGATTCTCAAAGCACATGACTGGGAAAATTAAAAACTTCCTCTCTCTCAAGGCACTTCAAAGTGGAGGTGTCTCTTTTGGCAATATCAAGAAAAGGTACATTCTTGTTATAGGTAGGATTGGAAAGTCTGTGGAACACTCCATTGAAGATGTGTACTATGTCAATGGGTTGAAGTACAATCTTTTAAGTGTTTCACAAATTTGTGATAAAGGAAATGAAGTTAAGTTCTTATCAGATAAATGTGTTGTCACAAATTTGATCTCTCGGGTGGTGGTCTTGATAGAAAAGAGATGTAAGAACATGTATACTACTGATCTGAACACTGCTCATAGTAACAGTCTCACTTGTCTTAGTGCTCAAGGTGAGAATACTGATCTATGACACAGGAGACTTGGTCATGTGAGTGCTTCTCTACTGAACAAACTTGTGTCAAGGGACCTAGTTCGTAGTCTGCCAAAGATAAAATTTATAGATGACAAAGTTTGTGATAGTCGTGTTAAAGGGAAGCAAACTAGCTCATTATTCAAGCAGAAGAAACAAGTGAGCACTATCAGACCTCTTAAGCTGCTCATAAGGTTCAACATGCTTGGAGTTAAAACAATGGTAGTTTTGCAAAATGGAAGATCAAGTGACCTGATATCTTAACCAAAGCCATAAGCAAGGACCAGTTTGTGACGAATAGGGACCTGGTTCCGGCTCAGAGAAGTTGTTGAAGAAGTTTCATACTATGGATGTCAAGACAATAGATACTCCCATGGGCACCAATTCGAAGCTGGATGCTGATAGACCTGGTCTAGAGATTCCAAGCTTGTGTAAAGGGATCACATTTGAAGGCTGCTAAGAGAATCCAGACACATTTGAAGAAAACTGGGGACCTGATTCTATTCTATCTATCAGGAGAGTTTTTTATTTGGAGGAATATGCTGATGTTGCTTATGCAGGATATCAAGTTGATAGAAAAAGTACCCCAGGAATGAATCATTTTTTGGTCTCATCTCTCATTTCATGGGGAACTAAAAGGCAAGATTCAACTGCTCTTTCAACAGCTGATGCAAAGTATGTAGCAGATGCAGCTTGGTGTGCTCAACTCCGGTGGATCAAACAGCAGCTCTGACTAGGGACCTGGTCGAGATAATCAAATTGAAGTTGGGGATACTGAAACTTGACTGAACTGATCCTGCCTGAAGCAATCAACCCTCTCATGACTATGCAAAGGGAGCATGTATCCTTGTTTTTCAGTTATGTATGTTTTAGCAAATTTAGTCTTACACCTTTTGTAGGTATACACACATGGCGAAAGTGCTGAACGAAAAGGGAGGTCAGGACAGATCGAGGCAATTACATTCAAACTACAGAGAGGGACCAGCTCGTTCTCGAAGGTTAGCACTCTTAACATTGCATTTTGAATTATGCATGACAAGTGTTGCAATTGCCACATGTCTATTATTCAGGTATTAGATCGTTGTCCCATCATTTGAATACAAAATGACACTTCCTTCAGGGACCAGTTACACCTTTTCACTTCATTTTATACTCCCTACTTCTTTTAATCTCCTCAGAAAATTCAAATCCCTTTTCAAAATTAGAAATTTTCAAAACCCTCTTTTCTCCTCTCTCAAAAACACTTCAAAATGTCTAAACTCTTTGTTCCTACTGAAGAATTGTCTGATGAAGAAATTCTTAAGTTTGAAGAGGGACAAGGTTCAGTAAGTAAAAAGAAGAAGGTGGAAAAGATGATGTCAAGAAAGAAAATCATTGATATTCTGAAAACTTAAAATATTCTGAATGGGAGGGTGTCTGACCTTGAAGTGAAAAACAAAATTAGGCGTGAGAAGTCTGGTTTATGCTGTAGAGATTCAAAGTGGGACCCATTTTTTTGAAGTCAATTACAGTTATTGCACGAGTTAGAAGTGAGGGAATTCTATTACAACATGGTTGTTATAGATGATGGGAGTCTAAATACTCAGGTAGGTAACTATCTCTTCCCCCCGAATGAGAAAATTTCGGGAGACATTCTGAATATACCCAGGGAAGGGACCAAGTTAGCTGTTAAAGGATCTGCTTCACAATAGTTTGTTCAGAAAATCAGCAAACTCCCAAAACTCAACGGTGTAGGTATTCCTAAGAAGTATCTTACAAGGGAATGTCCACAGTTCTTTGAGCTTGTTATTAAGGTGTTGTTGTAAAAAAAAGGGACCAGGTTGAGAAGAGCTGGCAGCCCTAAAGATTACACATGAAGCCTTGGCAGCAAAGAATGCTGAACTTCAAGAGAGGTTTTTGAAAAACCATGCTAAGGCACATGCTCTACTAACCTTACTCTTTCAGTCCCTTGCTCCTAATCCCAGTCCCTTGCTCCTAATCCCCTCTTCTCTTCCTAAATTCTTGTGTCAATCCATGTTCCTTCTCTTACGTAGAAACTCAATGGGTATTGTCCCAGTTCTCATTCATAATAACATCTGCAATGTTTTGGTTGTTGGTCTTTTGTTTATGAATGAAAAAGGCCTTGTTTCTACTGACTTACTTCATTATATTATGTATTTTTACTCATGCTCAGTGTCGCCCAAGTGGCCATGAATTTGCTTAAACTGCATTTCTATCAACTTGGTTTACTACTTTAACTCTTTTTTATTATGTCAAAAGGGGGAAAATTGTTGAGGTATGAGATCAATGTTATTGATAGTTACTTGAAGAGTAAGATCAATGCGTTACTTGAAGAGGACCTAATCATGCTAATAGGGGGAACTCGTGAAAAGGGGAAAGAAGTTGAATAAGTTTGTCATCATCAAAAAGGGGTAACTGATGTGAAGTTTTTATGATTTAACAAACTTCGAGAATGAAGAAACAAGGGGACTAATGCTAGTTACTTGAAGAGTTATGCTGATAGGGGGAACTAGTGAAAGGGGGAAAGGTGAATAAGTTTGTCATTCATCAAAAAGGGGAAAATAATTATTTTGAAGTTGATTTGAAGTTTTGATGATTTAACAAACTTCCGGATCTAACAAGGGACCTGGTCGAGGAAAGACTACGTTCATGAAAAGGACAGAAGATAGCTGTCTAAAAGGACAAAAGACTGTTGTGGTTGGTGCACGCCTTTTCAGAACAACAAGCTCCCCAACTAATGGCTTTGCTCCAAAGATTTTTGTCCATTTTATAATAGTCTCTTCTCAATAGACACAACCCAAGATTTGGCAGACAAAGTTTTGAATTTCAGAAAATTCACAAGCTCGCAAAAAGGCCATCTTCAAGGAAGAACACTGCTCATATTCAACGAGGGACTTGGTGGAGTGCTGAAGCATAGTTTGTTGTTTTTGAGCTTTATGTCTTGTCTTCTTATATTGTAAATCTACTCCTAATTTGTAAAGGATAGTAGATTGGTTGCTTGTCTAAATCTTTAGTTTGAGTCGTATTAACTAGAGTTAGTTAGTCGAATCTTCTATGTTTTTAGTCAAGCCTCTTCACATCATTGTTTTGATGTTCTCTTGGGTAGAGTTGACTAGGAGTGTCAACTAGAGGTAGTTGATGTGTGGGTGCAACAGAGTTGATGCTTGTCTATGTTCTTGTCATTGGATCTGAGTTTGTGGCTATAGTAAGCCTTGTTGGTTTCTTGAAGTATAGATCAACTAGAGTTAGTTGGTTTAGTGGGCAATAGAGTTATTTCTTAGTTTCCTTTGTAGTAGAGTTGCTACAGTATGGGGGAACGGATTAAGAGTTTAACTCCTAGGTTGCAAGAGTTTGCAATCTGAAGCATTGCTCAATTTAAAGTAAAATGGAGTTCGGGTTGAAATCATGTGAGTACAGGTCATGGTTTTCACCTCCCTTGAGCAAGGGGGTTTCCACGTAAAATCCTTGTGCATGATTTACTTTGAGTTATTTATTTTCTGCACTATTATTCTGTTGAGGGACCTGGTCCTGTGATCACTAGTGGACGCAGCCATTCTAACAGTACCTGAACTACAAAGACTATATCAGGTCTGGTCATAGTAAAATACAGCAACCTTTCTATTAATCTTTGGTACTTGCCACAGTCCTCAAGTTGTTTATCCTCACTATTGTTCTTTTTGCCTATGCATTCATCAAACACAGTAGAAGTTAACTTGTGATTGAACTCTTAGGGAGTAGATGCAGGTTTGCACCCTACTAATCCCAGTTCAGATACAAGTCCAAGTGCATACGTCCTCTGATGCATGAGGATACCATCAGCAGTTCTAGAGAATTCAATGCCAAGAAAATACTTCAACTCTCCAAGATCTTTCATTTTGAACCTATTCTATAGGTCCTTCCTGACTTGTTGTATGAGATTTAGGCTGCTACCAGTGATCGAAAGATTATCAACATATACAAGAATAACAAGGAGCTCCTTTCCTATTTTCTTAATGAACAATGAATAATCATAATGAGATTGTAAAAGCCCCATATTAGTCAGTGCTTCAGTAAGCTTCAAGTTACATTGTCTAGGTGCTTGCTTTAGTCCATATAAGGACTTGTGAAGTTTGCAAACCATGTGTTTCTCCCCCTGGTTGGCAAACCCATCAGGAATCTGGATATAGACCTTCTCAAAGAGATCACCTTGAAGAAAAGCATTGTGAACATCCATTTGAAACATGAACCAACCATAGGAAGCAGCTAGAGCTACTACAGACCTAACTGTGACCATTTTAGCAACAGGAGAAAAAGTCTCAATGTAATCTAAGCCCTTTTGTTGATTGTACCCTTTAGAAAACAACCTGGCCTTATATCTCTCAACCTCCCATGATGCCTTATATTTGATCTTGAATACCCACTTGCACCCAATAGGAGCTTTACCAGGAGGGAGAGGAACAATGGACCAAGTACAATTATTCTCAAGCACAGTGATCTCAGCCTTCATGGCATCCACCCAATGAGAATCTTGGCAGGCTTCTAAGTAGGAATTAGCTTCAGTTAGGGTAGAATAAGCAGCAAGGGAAGCCATGTAGGAAGAAAATGGTCTAGAATAGTATACATATTGGGACATAGGCAAGCTGTTTTAACACTAGGAGTGACATAGGAGTCTAGACAAACAGTAGGCTTAAAGTGCCTAGTGGATCTTCTAGGAGCAAAGCTTGTCATAGTTTCAACAGCTGGACTAGGTTCAGGTGTGGCAAGAGGAGGAATAGGAGACTTAGACACACTAGGAGGAGACTCAGGTGCACAACTGGAAATATTAGGAAGAGAAACATCAGGAAGAGTAAGAACTAGAAATAAGGGAACATGAGAAGACTTAAGATCCCTGAATGGGAACACCTCTTCCTTGAACACAGTAACTCTGCTGACAAAGAAGGTTTTGAGATTAAGTCATACAAAATATAACCTTTCTGAGAGGAAGAATACCCCATGTGAACAGCAGGAACAACTCTAGGAGCAAATTTGTCAAGCTGCCTTGGATCAGTAGCATAACATAGAGACCCAAACACCCTGAGGTGATGAAGAGAAGGAAACTGACCAAATAGTTTTTCATAAGGAGAGTGCAACACTACTGTTGGAAGTTTGTTTAAAATATAGACTATTGTAGAGACACAGAAACCCCAAAACTTTAGATGGACATAGGCCTAAAACCTCAAAGCTCTTGCCATATCAAGAATAGACCTATGCTTCCTCTCAACCACTCCATTCTGTTGAGGAGAGTAGACACGGGAGCTTTGATGTAAGATACCATATCTCTTGAACATATCAGCCACTTGAGAGTTAACAAAATCAGTCCCATTGTCTGTTGTTACACACTTAATAGCAATACCAAATTGAGTTTTCATCATACACACAAATAATTCAACTCTCCAAGATCTTTCATTTTGAACCTATTTTGAAGGTCCTTCCTGACTTATTGTATGAGATTTAGGCTACTACCAGTGATCAAACGATCATCAACATATACAAGAATAATAAGGAGCTCTTTTCCTATTTTTTTGGTGAACAATGAATAATCATAATGAGATTGTAAAAACCCCATATTAATAGATGCTTCAGTAAGCTTCAAGTTCCACTGCCTTGGTGCTTGCTTTAGTCCATATAAAGACTTGTGAAGTTTGCAAACCATGTGTTTCTCCCCCGGTTGGAAAACCCATAAGGAATCTGCATATTCTCACACCCCGAGTCTACACCCTAGACGTGGCCAGCACTTGAGAACCATTGCTGATTCCCAAGCAAACCCTTGGCCTGGCTCACTACTCAGCGAAAGACTTAACTCGAGACTATTAGGCTCCTAACACAGCACAAGTAAACTCACAAACTTAAATGAATATTTAAAATTGTTCAAGTCTAGAAAATACTCAATTCTCATAATACGGGGAACATTAGTCAAACTCAACATAGGGAAATAATAATAATCATGGAAAACTCATCAACTCTAGACCCGTTTATAAAGCCACTAAATACTCAAACGGGCGTCGGTACAGACCCCACGACACCTCAAAAAAACTAAACAACTGAAATAACGGAAATAAAAAGAATGCGGATCCTCCTAAAGTACTAGGATGCTCACCACAACTGCTATCTGAAATGTGAACAGGATTAACGGAGCGCCTGCTGATGATCCTAAACACCTGTGTCTGCATCATGAAATGATGCAGGTCGAATGACATCAGTACATTGAATGAACTAGTATGTAAAACGGCAGAATATAACAATAGTAGAAAGAGAAGGCTCAAGGAAGTACTAACCTCAACTCAACTCAAAGTAAAACAACTCATAACTAACTCAAGTAAAAGTGATACTCAGAAGTAATTCAAAAAAATATACAAAAGCAACCTCAAGAATAAGTGTAAAATATCATGAAGTAAGTGTTTACACATATTTGGGAGATTCTCTAACCGACAACCATCACTCTGAGCTAAATGATGATACAGTGTCTCGCCCACGCTGCCAGAACTGTCCTATACCTTGCCGGAGTATAAGACATCCTCAACTAAGTGGATCCACTAAGCTCTACCCGAAGGCATAAGGAAATCATCTAAAAACTCTACCCATGTTGGCATACATGGTTTATGGGGAGTTTGAGTTGTTTGAACTCATCCCCATATCGGTGCTCAATACTAGTCTCAATAAATATACTCATGCTCAAGTAAGAAAATATAATTCTTTCTCTGTTTTTTTTTGTAATTACTCAAAAGATACTCTTTAAGAAACAGTGTCTCAACTCCTCTTCTCAAAACTCTCTTAGTTATTTTCTCAAAATCAAAGTCCTCTTTCTCACTCAAAAATGATAGTTGGGAAATCAAAGTTTCATTTACAAGCTACTCAAACTGCCTCTTTAACTCTACTCACAACTCCCCTCTATTTTGCTCAAAATAAACCAATTTAAATTAATGGGTCAGTTTAAAAGACTCTCAAAATAATTCAACAAATGCTCAGTTCATAGGGTTCTTTGAAGAAAATAAATATGGACAGTCAACTCAATAATTAGGGTTCATACCAAAATCTAAGCATGAACCATAACAAGATAACTACTCAAGAACATGGATAAAATACTCAAGAATTAAATGGAATTCGGTAACAATAGGTAGAAAACTCGAATATTTCTCAAGAACATGGGTTGAAACCCCAGATTTCAAAATTCTAAATTTTGAATGTAAATTGGCGTGTGAACGTACTAGCTCAACACTGAGGGAAGCCTTACATACTTGGAAGATCAAAGATCTTGGCGAAATCGCAAGCTCTTGGTTGAAGTTCTTGGAACCCTAGACTTTTCTCCTCTTGAACGTCCTCCCAAATTTTTCTAAGTGTAATAATGTTTCCAGATTGTTTCTGCTGATTTTAGCTCGAAAATAATAGGAAAAAGTCGGGATTTGGGTTAATAAGGGAGGGGAAAGGTCTAAAATACCCTTAATGAAAATTGTCGGCGCGACCTACGGTCTGTCCTGTTCCTTCGTCATTTGATTCAGAGAGTTTGCAACTATGGCCTTCCAACTGACGATGCCCATATACGGCTCGTCATCCGATCTACGGTCCGTACATGGACACCGTAGATCAGGCCCTGAGAACTGGAATTAGACTAAGTCTGGAGGGAAACCTACGGGTCCTATCTACGATCTGTAGATCAGACTACGACCCGTACCTTTGGTCCGTAGAATCAACTCCTGAAACTTGAAATTCTCCAACCTCAACTTGGTTTCTACGGTTGCCTTCTTACGGTCCGTAGAACCACCTACGATCAGTAGGTCGGTCCCGTAGAACCATTACTGCAGCAGTTTCTGCATTTTCTCCAACCCAAATTATGGGGTGCTACAATATCTCCCCCTTGGGAACATTCGTCCTGGACGTGGCCGGCACTTGAGAGCCATTGTTGATTCCCAAGCGAGCCCTTGGTCTGGCTCACTACTCAACGGAAGACTTAACTCGAGCCTATTAGGCTCCTAACACAGCACAAGTAAACTCACTAACTTAAATGAACAGTTAAAATTGTTTAAGTCTGGAAAATACTCAATTCTCATAATACGGGGAATATTAGTCAAACTCAACATAGGGAAATAATAATAATCATGGAAAACTCATCAACTCTAGACCTGTCTATGAAGCCTCTAAATACTCAAACAAGCGTCGGGACAGACCCCACGACACCTCGACAAAACTAAACAACTGAAATAACGGAAATGAAAAGAATGCGGATCCATCGGAAGTACTAGGAGGCTGACCACAACTACTATCTAAAATGTGAACGGGATCAACGGAGCGCCTGCTGATGACTCTGAACACCTGTGTTTGCATCATGAAATGATGCAGGTTGAATGATATCAGTACATGAATGCACTAGTATGTCAAACGGCTGAATATAACAAAAGTAGAAAGAAAAGGCTCAAGGAAATACTCACCTCAACTCAAATCAAAGTAAAACAACTCATAAATAACTCAAGTAAAAGTGATACTCAGAAGTAATTCAAAAAAATATACAAAAGCAACCTCAAGAATAGGTGTAAAATATCATGAAGTAAGTGTTTACTCATATTTGGGAGATTCTCTAACCGACAACCATCACTCTGAGCTAAATGATGATACAGTGTCTCGCCCACGCTGCCAGAACTGTCCTATACCTTGCCGGAGTATAAGACATCCTCAACTAAGTGGATCCACTAAGCTCTACCCGAAGGCATAAGGAAATCATCTAAAAACTCTACCCATGTTGGCATACATGATTTGTGGGGAGTTTGAGTTGTCTGAACTCATCCCCATATCGGTGCTCAATACTACTCCCAATAAATATACTCATGCTCAAGTAAGAAAATATAATTCTTTCTCTGTTTTTTTTTTTGTAATTACTCAAAAGATACTCTTTAAGAAACAGTGCCTCAACTCCTCTTATCAAAACTCTCTTAGTTGTTTTCTCAAAATCAAAGTCCTCTTTCTCACTCAAAAATGATAGTTGGGAAATCAAAGTTTCATTTACAAGCTACTCAAACTGCCTCTTTAACTCTACTCACAACTCCCCACTATTTTGCTCAAAAGAAACCAATTTAAATTAATGGGTCAGTTTAAAAGACTCTCAAAATAATTCAACAAATGCTCAGTTCATAGGGTTCTTTGAAAAAAAAAATATGGACATCCAACTTAATAATTAGGGTTCATACCAGAATCTAAGCATGAACCATAGCAAGATAACTACTCAAGAACATGGATACAATACTCAAGAATTAAATGGAATTCGGTAACAATAGGCAGAAAACTCGAATATTTCTCAAGAACATGGGTTGAAACCCTAGATTTCAAAATTCTAAATTTTGAATGTAAATTGGCGTGTGATCGTACTAGCCCAACACTGAGGGAAGCCTTACATACTTGGAGGATCATAGATCTTGGCGAAATCGCAAGCTCTTGGTTGAAGTTCTTGGAACCCTAGCCTTTTCTCCTCTTGAACGTCCTCCCAAATTTTTCTAAGTGTAATAATGTTTCCAGACTGTTTTTGCTGTTTTTAGCCCGAAAATAATATGAAGAGGTTGGGATTTGGGTTTAGAAGGGAGGGGAAAGGTCTAAAATACCCTTAATGAAACTGTCGGCGCGACCTACGGTCCGTCCTGTTCCTCCGTCGTTTGATTCAGAGAGTTTGCAACTTTGGCCTTCCAACTGACGATACCCATGTACGGCCCTTCATCCGATCTACGGTCCGTACATGGCCACCGTAGATCAGGCCCTGAGAACTGGAATTAGACTAAGTTTGGAGGGAAACCTACGGGTCCTATCTACGATCCGTAGATCAAACTACGACCCGTACCTTTGATCCGTAGAATCAACTCCTGAAACTTGACATTCTTCAACCTCACCCTGGTTTCTACGGTTGCCTTCCTACTGTCCGTAGAACCACCTACGGTCCATAGGTCGGTCCCGTAGAACTAGTACTGCAGCAGTTTCTACATTTTCTCCAACTCCAAGTTATGGGGTGTTACACATATAGACCTCATCAAGTAGATCAACATCCATCTGAAACAGGAACCAACCATAGGAAGCAGCCAGAGCTACTACAGACCTAACAGTGACCATTTTAGCAATAGGAGAAAAAGTCTCAGTGTAATCTAAGCCCTCTTGTTGACGGTACCCTTTAGCAACCAACCTGGCTCTGTACTATTTTAAGAAACTCTATTAACGGGAGTGAGAATGAGAGGAGAGAAAATGTGTGGGAATAAAAACTGATCAATTCATTCAATGTGACTCACATGTTATCCATACATATATACAGATGTTGTTTAGTGTAATGACCCTGAAAGTCATTTTTGGTAATTTTTGCAAAATGATCGTTTACCCCTCCTGAAAGTTGCCCCAAGTCATGTTTGATCAGTATCCGAAGTTGGTTTTGTGAATTTCCTTGTAAGTTAAGATTTTTGAAATTTTTGGAGCTTTGGAAGCATAAGTTGTCAAATAGAGGTATTTGAGGTCATTTAGAATTTCGGAGCTCGGAATGGAATTCCATCGATTCCATCAGCTCCGGAATGTGGAATTTGGTCTAGGAGAGTTGACAGAATTAGATTTGGGGCTACATCGTGGATTTGAGGCCTTGAGTTGGGAATTGTTGAGTTTTTGACCATAAAGTTGACTTTGGTCAACATTCGGTGATCGAATGCTCAGAATTTAATTCTGATGACTCCGTTGGATTTGGGGGACGATTTTAGGCCTAGGAGTGGCCTTGGTTGAATTTTTAGAGGTCCTGAGCTTGTTTTGAGGTTTTGAGGCTTATGTTAGTTTCATTGTTCTTTATGGGGTTCCGGGTCAAGGAGACCTCGAATTCGAATTCCGATGGTTACATTGAGTTCAAAGCATCGAATTTAGTAGGGTTGCATATATAGTTTGTGTGCACGTGGTTCCGAACGAATCCCGAGGGTCCATTCGGAGATTTAGTTGCATGGTGTAATTCCTAATGTCTGGGGCATATATTTTGTTTTCCGCGTTTGCGGAGGGGAAAGTGGCGCGTTCGCGGAAGGGTGTCATGTTTGGCCTCCGTGTTCGCGATGCTGAGGGCCATGTTCGCGGAGATTAATTTTGACTGAAACAGTGTTAAGTCAGGAAAACACCCTTTTTCACCATTTTTAAACTTTGGAAGCTCGGTTAGGCGATTTTGAAAGAGATTTTTCGTGGGAATCAATTGGGTAAGTGATTTTAACCTTAAACCTTCATTACCCATCAATTTAATCATGATTTTAACTTGAATTTGAGGTTTTTAAAGGATGAAATTTTGGGTTTTTCAAGAAATTCAAAGTTTTGATTAAATGGTGATTATGAACTAAATTGAGCTCCATTTTTTAAACGGTTTTCACCAATGAATTCCTAATGCTTTGAGGATCATTTCCATGTAAAAATTTCCAGATTTAAACCCTGTTTTCATAATTGGATTTTTGAGCCATTTTGACCCTTTTTCTTGAATTTGGTGATTTTGGTATCGATAGTTCCGGAATTTGATTGTGAATCATTATTTGAATAGATTGTGGTGTTCCAGACGTTATTCGAAAGGGGAAGGCTCCGGTTGTTGATTGATCGTGATTTTGGCTAAGGCAAGTGAACTTCTAAAACTCTATAAATCTTATAGAATCTCGAATTTCCTTTCTTGTATGTGTTGGGGAGTAATGGGAATGAGGATACGGGTTGAATTCTTCATGAACCAATCGTAATTGATCGACGGGGTTAATAAAAGACAATGTGTGCTAATGTTGTGAACTAAAGTGTGTTGTGCCGTGATCTTAATATCGATGTGTAGTTAGTGAAATGCTTTGATGGCTTTGTTGTGATTGTGAATTGCTTGAAGTTGTTATTTCCTCATCATCTGTGTGAACATGCCGATTGCATTTTGTTCTTGAGCACTTTGATGATATGATATATTGTGATGTTGAGGTTTCTGCCGGTGGGAGTGTGATGCCGAGGTTTCTACCGGCGAGAGTGTGATGCCGAGGTTTCTGCCGGTGATATTGTGATGCCGAGGTTTCTACCGGTGAAAGTGTGATGCCGAGGTTTCTGTCGATGATATTGTGATGCCGAGGTTTCTTCCAGTGGGGTGTGATGCCGAGATTTCTGCCGGTGATATTATGATGCCGAGGTTTCTACCGGTGAGAGTATGATGCCAAGGTTCCTTCGGTGATATTGTGATGCCGAGGTTTCTGCTGGTGATTATGATGCATGCATGATCATTGCATGTGCATCAGCATTTATGCATATTATTGTGTGTTGAACATGATTCTTGTGATTGAATTTGTGAATACTTGCGAGGGTTGACTTATGTTTCTGAACTGTGATTGTTGAGACTGTTGAATCGTTGATTAAAATATGTTAGGTTAGGCTGATTTTCTGTGCTGGTTGTAGCTATGGAGGTTCAGTTGGATTGAAAGGAGTTCGCGTAATTTAATAGATTTGCCTAGTTTTGTTAGTTGGCTTGTTGAGTACCATGTTGTTTGGTACTCACTCGTTGCTTCTACACTTGTTAGGTTCCGAGCCCGGACTGTGAGTTTCTCTTTTCCTGATATTCCGATGCTTCCCAGGAGACTGAGAGAGGTAGCTATTGTCATCGGGTGAATTCTCTTATTCCTGTTTTTATGCTTTGTTCTACTTGAGAAAAAAAGACATACTTGAGACTTGTATTTTCATTTCAGTTCTAATATTAGCGGCTTGTACATGTGACAACCAGTCCTTGGGCGTTATTTAAGATTTGAAAGACTTCCACTTATGTTTTCCTATTTAAATTGCTTAATTCAGCTTTTATTTCCGTCTTTGTTGGGTTTAGGCTGACTTGTCCTGGTGTGATAGGACAAGTGTCATCCCACCCGATTTTTTGTCGTGACAAATAGTATCAGAGCCAGGTTCATAAGTCTCACGTGTACAAGCCAAGTCTTAGTAGAGCCTCGAGGATCGGTACAGAGACGTATGTACTTATATTCGAGAGGCTATGAAGATTGTTAAGAAACTTCCTTTATTTCATTCTTTCTTATCATGTGTGAGTTCTATCACTTGTGTTGAGTGTCGCGTGTTGTTTTGGCAGATGCCGAGAACTAGAGCTTCTATTTAGGGCGATAGAGGAGAGGCAGTCCCCGAGGCTGTGGTTGAGTCCCCAATCAGAGGTAGGGGTAGGGCCCGAGCTAGAGGCTGTGCCCGTGGAGTGGCACATGATAGAGGCCGTTCCCGAGGAGTGGCACTTGTTACAGGCAGTGGTAGAGAGGCTTTCCTAGAGCCACAGGTTACGGGGGGTGAGGATCGAGTTCCTCCAGCTTTCGCGGCACCGTTGTTTCAGGAGACCTTATTGAGGATGCTGGGTGTTCTAGAGAGTTTTACTTAGGGTGCAGCAAGCACGCCACAGAGCTCACACACTAGAGTAAGGGAACAGACCCCAGAGCAGCATCAGGTCCAGTTGTTCAGGATACAGGTGGGTAAGCCACCATTAGTTCCCGTACCAGCTATCGGTGCACAGGTTGCTCCAGTTGTGGTTCTGACAGTGGAGGACCAGTAGTGCTATAAGAGGTTCCAGAGGATGAAACCACCCCAGTTTCAGGGTGGCAAAAGCGAGGATGCTCATGAGTTTCTGACCTTGTGCCATGAGATGCTTGAGGCTGTCAAGATGGTGGATGCGAGGGGTGTTCGTTTTTTCGCTCTCCAGCTCTATGGGCCAGCCAGGGAATGGTGGAGGACTTATGTGGGGTCCAAGCCAGTTAGATCTCCTCCGGTTGAGTGGGATGCTTTCTCCAGTGCTTTTTGGGATCGCTTCATTCCTTGGAGAGTGCATGAGGAGAGCAGATATAGGTTTGAGGGTTTGACACAGGGTGACATGTCCGTTGCTGAGTATGAGGCATGTTTCTATTAGTTGTCTCGTCATGCCATGCCTTTGATTCCAGATGAGGCGGAGAGGGTCCGCAGATTTGTGAGAGGGTTGACTTTCTCCATCAGATCCTATGTGTTCAAATCAGCCCATGAATGGGCTTCCTTCCAGTCCATTGTGAGTACTGCCAAGGAGGAGAAGTTGTTGGTTCTAGAGGAGTTTGGGGACCTCAAGAGGGCCCGTTCTAGCGGTAAGTTTTTCGGTGCATCATCTGGAGGCAAAGGTTCTCAGAGGGGCAGTAGCTCATTTCAGCGTCAGAGCCCTGTTCATGCTTTCATGCCAGCGGCTGAGAATGGACAGGTGTCCCGTGGGTCTCATAGTTCTGGCCGAGGTGGCCATGGTACTTCATATAGTTCATCACAGCAGCTCACCGTTCCGAAGTCTTGTTTTGGTTGTGGTGATCCGGGTCATATGATTCGCCAGTGTCCATTTCAGATTCATACAGGGCCCCATCGTACTTACTCAGCAGCTCCAGAGAGAGATTCAGCGCCTCCAACTAGAGGTCGAGGCAGGGGTCAGACAGTAGGTAGAGGCGGCAGAGCTCGGGTAGTGGTGATGTGGTCTAGTATGGAGGAAGAGGTATGGCTCAGACAGGAGGTGGTAGAGGAGCCTAGTGTTATGCTTTCAATGAACTCTTTAAGATCTTTCTCAACCTTGGAACCATGGATTTTCAGGGGATTCATCCTAGTGAAGTCCCTCACTCTAGTTGTCACCATACCCACATTTGGGTTCACGGGGACCACATTCTCCCTATTGTCTTGATCCTTCATGTATTGGGCCAACACTTGTAAAGCAGCTCGAAACTCCCCATTAGTCACTTGTTCGGCCAAAGGGTCAGCCAGAACTTGTGGAGCTTCTTAAGGAGCTTCTCATTCCACATTCTCACCCCCATTCCTTCTAAGGTATGCTCTTCGAGGGGCCATATCCTTAAAAGAATCGAATAGGGATTAGGAGAGAATTATATAGAATTACACTCTATCGCACAACTTTAGAATGATGAAAAAAGTGGAATTTTCTAAATATCTTATAGCCTCTTATTCATAAATGTGGCGCACTTCACACTCATGAACAAGACTCTACTCGACGTGGCTTATGAGACATCCTAGGACTTTCTAAACCTTGTGCTCTGAATACCATGTTTGTCATGACCCAAAATATACCCTAGGCATAACATGGCATATAGGACCATGAGAGGACTACACAAGCCACTTAGCATATATCATACAAGATAATAAATTTAAAGAATTCAAAAGAGAACACTTCAAACATCAAAGGAGTTTAAACAAAGTGGAAGTCTACATACGTCTCAAAAGCCATCTAATACATCATAAGGAAAGTGATTGGGACGTAACCCATACATCACATACAAATTCTGAAATGGAAATGATATAAAGCACTTAAAAAGCCTTGGTTCTCGGAACATGAGGACTCACCAATCTTCAAAGTCTACAGAACCAACTAGCCACGAGTATGTGAGGTAGGAGCGTCAGACCCTACATTCATGAGATAATGAAGACACAAGTATACGTTAGTACATGGAATGTACTAAGTATGCGGTAATATGCATAAACATAGGCATGATAGTATGAATGACTTAAAATAAGTAGGCATGATCATATTGAAACCATTTGAGAGCTTTAAGGAAGAAATGATATAAAAATCATGAAAACATGGTCAAGTC
Source organism: Solanum appendiculatum (assembly GCA_018342035.1). Classification (NCBI taxonomy): domain Eukaryota; kingdom Viridiplantae; phylum Streptophyta; class Magnoliopsida; order Solanales; family Solanaceae; genus Solanum; species Solanum appendiculatum. The sequence continues at coordinate 23,663 of JAGDQO010002205.1, read as the reverse complement.
ATTAAACATAAAGTACATAAGGAAATCTTTGAAGAAAACATAATCATTTTGTGGGATATTAGCTTTAAACGACAATAAGACTATGAGAGCTATATCATGAAATCTGAAATATCCCTCATACCGAAAGAAGGGAAAACTACTTGCCAAGGTAGAATCCGTAAATATCATCATTTGCTGAAGTGGATCTACTAGCTAGGTCATTTAAGACAATTCTATGGGGGCACGTAGTTTGGGACTAGAGGTTGCTACTAGAGACTACCCTATTTGAGCCTCCACCTCAAAGCCCTCTCAGTGCTAAGTTTAAATTCCAACGGAATAGATAAAAGTCAAATATCAATTTAACATAGGGAAAGGCAATGATCAATACTAATCCACACATTTCAAGATCAAAACATAGAATAGCTCCTTAAACATAATTCAACATAGATGAGAAAACTTTTCACCAATGTGAATTCATTTGTGAGAAAATACCTTTCACAATCATGATCATCATAGTAAGTGAGAAATCCTTTCACAATAGCATTGATACTTTCCTTTCAAAGCATCCTCAAATCATTTATAATCATTTCATAAAAACATGCATATCTTCATAATTGCATACTTCATATATTCATGGGTTCATCATAGGATCATAGTTGAAAAACACAATTTATGCATGGGTCAATGCAATTCCAACTAAATATCATGGATTAACATCAATTCATGCATTAGAATACTTAATTAACCAAAATCAATCATAATTGGAAGAAACCCACATTCATTGAATTGAAACCCTAATTGATCAATTGAAAATTGAATTGGGAAACTAAAACCTTTGGGGACCCCATGGAGGAAAGGACTACATGGGTGAATACACACATACCTTGATCCTTTAAGCCCAAGAAAAATGGAGAATTTGGAGACTTGAGTGAAACCCTAGCTCTTCTTCTTCTTCCTTAGGCTTGAGAAAATTTGGGAGGATGAATTTGGTCAAGTTTTGAGAATTTAGGAGAATAAGTTGTGAATGGGTAATTTAGGGGTTTAAAACATTTATATAGGGCTTAGGGTAGAAGGTAAAACGACATAGAATTGGGTTAAAATAACTAGGAAACGACCCAAAAGTCCCTTTAAAATAACTGTTAAGCCTCACCTACGGTTTTGACCTACAATCCGTAGGTCCTCTTTACTCCTTAAAACTTCACCAAGTCTGGAAGCGATCTATGAGACCTATTTACCACTCGTACAAAGGTTGGCGGACCATCCTAATGAACCGTAAAAAGATTTCTGAGACTCGATGTTTTTTAGAAAATTATTTCCCCACTTCTTACGGTCTGAATCTATGGCTCGTTGCAGCTTCTATGGTTTGTAGATGAGAACCGTAGACACAGACCTCAGCCCAAAAAAAATATTTTTCCCTTATTTCAAAGTTTTGAGGTGTTACACTCGGCCAGCCAGTCCTATCACTAATTTGGAGCTCGCTCCTTCACCGCTTAACTGTCCATTTCCTCCTACTTGTGCTGTCACTCGATCCCAAAACAACATCACCTAACCCAAACGAATTTTTGATTACCTAGCCAAATTGAACCTCACCATCACACCCACTATTGTCAAACAAGCACAAAAACATCTCGAGTGGCGATATGAGATGAAATAGGAACTTGATGCTTTAACTAAAAACCAGACTTGGGAACTTGTTCCTCCTGACCCAACTAAAAATATTGTATCATGTAAGTGGCTTTTCAGGATCAAGAGAAATACTGATGGCACCATCAATAGATACAAAGTACACCAAGTTGGAAAAGGCTTTACTCAGAGATAGGGTATTGATTTTCATGCCACATTCGGCCGAGTCGTCAAGCCCACCATAGTTCGCATCTTCCTCTCTATGGAAATTCATCATAATTGGCACCTTCGTCAACTTGATGTCAATAATGCCATCCTCCAGGGAAACCTGGACGAGAAAGTGTATATGGCACAACCTCCAAGGTTTACTAGTGATGAAAAACCAACGCAAATATGTCGTCTGCCCAAGGCAATCTATGGCTTGAAATAGGCTCCTCGCGCTTGGTACAATGCTCTCACGGGTTACCTTTCATCCATAGGCTTTGTTAAGACAAAATTAGATGCCTCGCTACTTGTCAGACATGGTTTAGGTGACACATTGTTCGTCCTTGTCTATGTCGATGATATTATAGTCACTGTAAGCAATATTTTAAGTGTAAATCAGGTTATCACTTCCCTTGCTTCTCAGTTCTCTATTAAAGATATAGGTAACCTTCATTACTTTCTTGGTGTTGAAGTAATATGTAGCTCTTCAGGTTTAATTCTCACCCAAACAAACTATGTGAATGAGATTTTAAATGATGAGCTAATGACCGACTGCAAGAGTGTCAACACACCAATGAGTGCCTCTGAGTTACTCACCTTATCTAATGAAACTCACCTGAGTGATGTTACACATTATTGCTGAGTCTTGGGTAGGCTTCAATACTTATATTTCACCAGACCAGACATAACCTATGTGGTAAACAAGTTGTCTCAATTCATTCAAGCATCATCAGACCTTCACTGGAAAGCTGTGAAGCATGTTCTCCGATACCTGCGTGGTACCATTCAACTCGGCCTACGTGTTACTCCTATTAACAACTTCAATCTACATGAGTACTCTGATGCAGATTAGGGTGGAGACATCTCTAACAGAGTTTCTACATCTAGTTACATCCTGTTTCTTGGTCACAATCCGATTGTTGGTCCTCAAAGAAATAAAATATTGTCTCACGCTCTTCCACTGAGTTTGAGTACTGAGCGGTGGTTAATGCCCTGTCTGAAACCTTGTGGGTCACCAATCTCTTAAATGAACTGCGTTTTCCACTGCATCAGCTACCCACAATTTACTATGACAATCTTGGAGCAATATTCATGAGCAAGAATCATGTCCTCTATAGTCGTGTGAAGCATGCTGCAGTGAACTTTCACTTTGTTCGCCACCATGTAAATATCAAAAGGGTTCGTGTTGTTCGTGTCCATGGTGCCAATCAAATAGTCGACACTCTCACCAAGGCACTGCCTAAATCTGCATTTGAGAATAATTTGTACAAGTTAGGCTTAGTGACCCATCACCTAACTTGAGGGGGCGTAGTCGAGCATCAGAAGTTCAGATAGTAGTTAATAGTGTAGTCGGTATTAGTGTTTCAAAGTCCTTTCTTATTTAGGAATATGCATTAGTTATATTAGCTGTAACGGCCCGTTAGGTCGTTTCGAACACTGGACCCTTCTCTTTCATAAAAGACTCTTTCGGAAGATTCTAAATGGATATTTTGGACCATTTGTTAACTATTGTTATTTAATTGATGGGTAATATTAAATAGTTTATTTAGTTGGTGGTTAGTGGGCCAAGTCCATAATTTATTTAATACCATAAATCACTTGACCTATTTATTAGAATAAGTAAAAGAAGATTATTATTGTTTTAAATATAACAAGAATGGGAGAGTAGGTCGGCGACAACAATCAGAAGGCATTCAAATTTGCTCCAGGTACTACTCACCCAGACCTCTAATTTTATGAATGTAGATAGAATCATATACTATCCTATATTTGGAATTGCGGGGAATAGAAAGAAATAAAAGAGTATCGGAATTTAATGGTTGGAGTTGGAAACTGTTAAGGAAAGTTGTGTATTTCCAGTTTGTGGGGCAGAGGGGGGGACAAGAATGTCCAATAGCCATCATTCATGGGAAAATGATTGGCAATTAACTACTATAAATTTTATATTAAAATATAGAATTGATGAGCAGGGAAGGTACGGTGTAGTAATTGGTTCCATAAATTAAGTTAGTGAGCATGTAATTTTAGTATCTCTATTATGATTCAAGTTTTAATATTTTGAGATATGTAATTAAATATTAGGTGTATTGTATTATATGTATTCATTAAATTTATGATATTAGAGGAATTGAGACTTAACCCTAGGCTTGAAAAATTAGGAACATATGAGACTTCATATATTAGTTGGTATCAAAATTTACGAATTTGGTTATAATAATATGGGTGTCTATGGACTCGTTTGCTTATCAATATTGTAGACTTGATAGATTGGAAATGTTCGAAGGCATTGAGGAAAGGAAAAGCATTGGGGAATTAGCTTGCTTGTCTTCGATTCTTCGATTGAGGTAGGTTATGGTTTATTCTATGTGATAGAGAGATTCTTAATAATGATTGATAGTAATTGAGTGATATTGTGAAATTTTCTATGTACTTGGTTATTGTGGTTTGAATGATTCATGTGTTGTTGTGATTGGTCTGTAATCCCACGACCCCGAAATCCATAATCTTGAACTTGTTCTATTAAAGTGATGCCTTGAATAAAGAAGGCTTAATGAAATATTGTTAAGGAAGTGGAAAGAGATGATAAAGAATGATGAATTAACTATATTATTGGATCGGGTGTCACGTTCTGACACGATATTATTGGATCAGGTGCCACGAGTCGACACAGTATTATTGGATCAAGTATCACATTCTGACGTGATATTATTGGATCGGGTGCCACGAGCCGGCATGATATATTTGGATCGGGTGCCATGAGCCAGCACAGTATTATTGGATTGGGTGTCACGTTCCGACATGATATTATTGGATCGGGTGTCACGTTCTGACATGATATTATTGGATCGGGTGTCACGTTCTGACACGATATTATTGAATCGGGTGTCACGTTCTGGCATGGTAAGATTAAAGGAAAATATATTAAAATAACTTAATGTACTCAATCTCAAAGAACCAACTTTCTAAAAGAGCGTGGTGTGGAGGCATGCGTCCTCATGTGTATTCTTGATATTGTTGACTAATTACGTACTTGCTTCAGTGTTGTTGTCACTTGTTCATGTTGTTTGTTGCTTGCCAACTGCTAAGTGTTATAGTTAATTTTATACTATTACTTTATGCATATTGTTTTCTATTTTGAGTCGGCCGATGATATCTACTCAGTACATGGTTCCTTTTACTGATCCCTACTTGTGTTTTCTTCATTTTCCTTTGTGGAGTTCAACAAGTGTATTGTGACTTCGACTCACCCTTAGCTCTAGCCAATCTCCAGCGTATCAGGTTCTAGGGTGAGCTATTCATTTTAGCTCGTGTTGGATTCTCTCGGTTATGGCATGATGTCCTTAATTTTCGGATATAAACTATTTTATTTATTTGTTCTGGTGTCTTTGATACTCTTAGATTTAGTATTTGGAGATTAGATGTCCTTGACGTAATGACTTTCAAATTTTTGGGAACGATATTTAATAGACTAATAAGGTTAATAAGGTTTGAGCTTTCACATTATGGTTGTATTTCGTAAGTTGAAAAATTAATATAAGTTGGGGTTTAAATTCGTCTGTTCGCCCACCTAAGAGGTTAAGTGTGGCTGCCACCTATGACTCGTTTTGGGTCGTTACAAACTTGGTATCAGAGCTTTAGGTTTGGTGATCTCATCACACAAGGACAGCTCTAGTAGAGTCTTACGGAATGGTACGGGGACGCCTTTACTTTTCTTCGAGAGGCTATAGGACTTTAGGAAAACTCTATTCCTTCTTTCTTTCGTGCTATTACTTGAATCCAATTGGTATCTAGGTGATACAAATTGGTATCTGACCTCCGTCACTTTATTTCACATATGGTCAGAACTAGAGCAACAGAAGTGGCAACACCAACACCAGCAAGAGAGGATGCATCCTTGGAGAAAGGCAGTTTTCCCCGATTCACTGCGGGCATGTAATGACTAGTGACCAACATGATCTTTTTATTAAGTTCTTAAAGTTGAAACCCCCATTCTTCATGGGTACTGAATATTAAGATGCTTATGATTTCCTTGTTTATTGTCATGAGCTGCTATATAAGATGAATATAGTAGAGAGGTTTGGTGTTGAGTTGTGACATACCAGTTTCAAGGAGACGCCAAAATGTGGTGGCGGTCTCATGTTGAGTGCCGACCAGTAAAGGGACTACCTTTGACTTGGACAGCATTTTCTAGCTTCTTCATGGAGAAGTATATACCCCAGACATTGAAGGATAGGAGGAGAGATGAGTTCCTGAATATAGAGCAATGGAAGATATTTGTTGCAGCCTATGAGGCCTAATTTCATGTTTTATCCAGATATGCGACTCAGCTTTGCTTCAGTCCAGAAGAGCGGATTTGCTGCTTTGTGAAGGAATTGAGGTCAGATTTGTAGATTCAAGCTTTATAGGTGGCTGCTTCAGCAAAATCTTTTACGGAAGTGGTTGATTTTGTGATGTAGGTAGAGGGGTGAAGCCAGATGACTTTGCCAAGGTGACAACATTCAAAAAGTTTCATAAGAGACGGCTAGGTAATGAACACCATTACTTTGGAAATTACAGTTTATAATATTTTCATAACATGTATGAGTTGCTAGTGAATGATGAAATTATCTTGAGCCAATTGAGGTCAGAATCTCTACTACAATTTTATAGATTGAGTGTATATCAAAGAGGCTCATGATACGACTACTACAACAGTACCGAAGCTTACTTGGTTAGAGTTATGAAGTGTGTTACTTTTGTTATCGACCTGATCTAAAAAAGAATACAAATCGCTTGGGCTAGAGACAGAACAAATTTGATATTATTTTACAGCTATTCAATGGGTAGAAATGTGTGGGCTATTTGGGTACGATCTTCTCAACAGGTATGATGTCTTCTAGTGAGGAATCTAATAAACTTTCATAGTGTGGTACTAGTGTTATGTGGAAACGAATACGTCGATTGTCAAGTGTGAATACTAACTACTTAAGGAGTTATCAGTTGTATGACATGTTCAGATAATGAGATTCGGTGTTGCATTCACATTTGAGAAACCAACTAGTTTGTTACTACAGACGCTTGGGTTAAGCATTATTTTTAAGGAAGATTTTAGTGGTAGATCTTTGGTACGGTTTTAATGCATTTAGGTTGTGAAGTGTATCTTGAGGATTCTAAATGAGGACTGGTGATTTTATCTTAAGCTCCAAAAGAGTGGATTGATACCGGAATGACAAGGTTATGGGTATAAGCTAAAGAAAGTCTCAGTGAGTATACTTAGGTGAAGACAATTAAAGATTTTAGTAAGAAAATGCGTATAAAATTGGGTTAATCCTTTAGATTTGATTAGTACAATTGGGTTTGAGGTGTCATGTCGATGAAAAAGTTGATTTTGTGGTGGTATGTTTTGTCAAGGTATGGATTTGTAAGGTAAGAAATGATCAATTGCATTAGGTATTGAGCATTTGGAAGGACTCATGCATGGTTTGGGTCTTAAAGTTTATTACTTTTGATTGTTAAAGGACCTAAGGAAGGGTTTCACTTAAAAGTGTTGGTTTAGAGTAAGGTAAATGGCCAGAGTGGTTATGATGGTTGTTAGTATTGAGAGTATGGGCTTCAATGGAATGATGCGAAGAGTATGTGGAGTCTGATAAATAGAGTATAGGTATGATAATAATAGGGACCAGACCGGTGGATTGTTGGTAGCTAAAAATAAAAGAAATAGAGTCAACTGAATGGAAATGTTTGATATGGGCTCTTTAGAGGAAGCATTTAGTGTTATTCAACCTTGGTTCTGTACATTCTTATGTGACCGCCTATTATGTTCTGTATATGATTTGGAGTATGATTCACTAGCTATGCCCACGTGTGTTTTCACTTTTGTGGGTGGATCCCTAATGGTGGATCGGGTGTACCGATCCTACGATGTCCTCTTGGTTGGGTAGGATGTTTGGGCAAAATTGGTTATCTCATATGACATATTTGGTGTTCTCTTTGAGCTGTTGAAGTATTCCAGTGGTTCTACATGTACCACCTTGCTTATGAGAATTTATAGAGGAGCTACCATGGGTATTTACAATTGTTCGACAGTCTTAATATTCATCTAGTCATCGAGGTCATGTTTCGATTATGTGTGGTTGAATGTGGGAACCTATTGGGTCTAGTTCTACCATTCTTAAGGGTTATCTACAATCACAACTACTAACAGCATTTCGATAATGTTGTTAAAGGTTATGTATGCTTGGGTGTATCGCTTGATGGGTGGTTACTTGATCATTTCTTTCTTTGGGTTAGATAAGTTTGATTCTCCCTTGATGAGTACCTAATGTCTAAAGATTAAATTTTTATAACTTAAGCTCGTGGAAAGTTTATGCTGTGAGAATGAAATATTGATAAGATCTTTGATGATTTGTGCATTATGAGTGTGTGGTGGTTGGTTCTGGTTCACTTCTGATTGTAGCCAGTATTGATTCAGGATTTTATCATGGTAATGTGAGAAAAGATTCGTCCTGATGGTTGTGTCAAGTTCCTTTAGAACATGTCGCGGACGTGTGTACGATTAACTTTGGTGGTTATTGGGAATAGTTTTTCTTGTTAGTTGAGTTTACATACAACAATAATCATTATTCAAATATTGAGATGCCCCCATTTGAGACATTGTATGGGAGGAGGTGTAGGTCTCCAATTGGTTGGCTTGATGCATTTGAGGTGAGACCTTGGGTACTGATATTTTGAGAGAATTGTTAGAGAAGGCGAAATTCATCAAAGATAAGCTTCTAGCAACTTAAAGCAGGCAGAAGGAGTATGCAGATCGAAAGGTCAGGGACATGAAGTTTATGGAGGGAGAGCAAGTGTTGCTGAAGGTTTTACCCATGAAGAGTGTGGTGAGGTTTGGTAAGTGAGGTAAGCTTCGTCTGAGGTATATTGGACCTTTTAAAGTTCTTAAATGTGTGGGAGAGGTGGCCTATGAATTGGCTTTGCCTCCAAGATTTTTCAGAGTACACCAGTATTTCATGTGTCTATATTAAAGAAATATTATAGTAATGGGAATTACATTATTCATTGGGATTCGATCTTACTTGATGATAATCTGTCTTATAAGGAGGAGCCTACAGCTATCCTAGATAGGGAGTTCCGCAAGTTGAGGTCAAAGGAGATTGCATCTCTCAAAGTCCAATGGAAGAATCAGTCGGTTGAGGAGTCCACTTGGGAGACTAAGGATGATATGCATAGAAGATATCTCCACCTTTTTGTCAATTTAGGTAACCTTTCTTACCCTCACCTTCTTTGATTGTTCAAGGAAGAACGATGGGTAAATTGGTATCTGATGTAACGACCCGTTAGGTCGTTTCGAACATTGGACCCTTCTCTTTCATAAAAGACTTTTTCGGTAGACTCTAAATGGATATTTTGGACCATTTGTTAACTATTGTTATTTAATTGATGGGCAATATTAAATACTTTACTTAGTTGGTGGTTAATGAACCAATTCCATAATTTTTTTAATACCCTATACCACTTGACCTATTTATTAGAATAAGTAAAAGAAGATTATTATTGTTTTAATTATAATAAGAATGGGAGAATAGGTCGGTGAAAACAATCAGAAGGCATTCAAATTTGCTCCAGGTACTACTCACCCAGACCTCTGATTTTATGTGTAGATAGAATCATCTACTATCCTATATTTGGAATTGTGGGGTATTAAAAGAAATAAAAGAGTATCGAAACTGTTAAGGAAAGTTGTGTATTTCCAGTTTGTGGGGTAGAGGGGGGGGGGATAATGTCCAATAGCCATCATTGATGGGAAAATGGTTGGCAGTTAACTACTATAAAGTTTATATTAAAATATAGAATTGATGCGCAAGGAAGATACGGTGCAGTATGTAGTTCCGTAAATTAAATTAGTGAGCATGTAATTTTAATATCTCTATTATGATTCAAGTTTTAATATATTAAGACATGTAATTAAATATTAGGTATATTGTATTATATGAATTCCATTAAATTTATGATATTAGAGGAATTGAGACTTAACCCTAGGCTTGAAAAATTAGGAACATATGAGACTTCATATATTAGTTGGTATCAAAATTTAGGAATTTGGTTATACTAATATGGGTGTCTATGGACTCGTTTGCTTATGAATATTGTATACTTGATAGATTTGAAACGTTTGAAGGCATTGAGGAAAGGAAAAGCATTGGGGAATTAGCTTGCTTGACTTCGATTCTTCAGGTAAGGTAGGTTATAATTTATTCTATGTGATAGAGACACTCTTAATAGTGATTGATAGTCATTGAGTGATATTGTGAAACTTTCTATGTACTTGGTTGTTGTGGTTTGGATGATTCATGTGTTGTTGTGATTGGTCGGCAATCCCAAGACTGCGAAATCCATAATCTTGAACTTGTTCTATTAAAGTGATGTCTTGAATAAAAAAGGCTTAATGAAATATTATTAAGGAACTGGAAAGAGATGAGAAAGAATGATGAATTAACTCTATTATTAGATCGGGTGTCACATTCTGACACGATATTATTGGATCAGGTGCCACAAGTTGGCACGATATTATTGGATCGAGTATCACGTTCCGACACGATATTATTGGATCGGGTTCCATGAGCCGGCACGATATATTTAGATCAGGTGCCACAAGCAGGCACGGTATTATTGGATCGGGTGTCATGTTTCGACATGATATTATTGGATCGGGTGTCACGTTCCGACACGATATTATCGGTCGGGTGTCACGTTTGGACATGATATTATTGAATCGGGTGTCACGTTCTGGCACGGTAAGATTAAAGGAAAACATATGAAAATAACTTAATGTACTCAATCTCAAAGAATCAAAATACCAAAAGAGCGTGGTGTGGAGGCGTGCGTCCTCATGTGTATTATTTATATTGTTCACTGATTACGTACTTGCTTCAGTGTTGTTGTCACTTGTTCATGTTGTTTGTTGTTTGCCACCTGCTAAGTACTATACTTGATTTTATACTATTACTTTATGCATATTATTTTCTATTTTGAGTCGGCCGATGATATCTACTCAGTACATGTTGTCTTGTACTGATCCCTACTTGTGTTTTCTTCGTTTTCCTTTGTGGAGTGCTTATCTTAGGCATATTTATATGCCGGTTTGTCAAATATTATCCATATTAGTCTTGTGTTTAAGAATAATCTTTAAACTATGTGTTATGTTTTGAGTAATTTGCAATGATTGTGCACTAAGATATGTGATTAGATTATGCAGGAGTTCTTGAAGAAAAATGGAATCTATGGAAGAAAGCGCGAAGCGGGAAGCATGGATACAAGGCAAGGAAGCAAGAGCAAATGGAAAGAAGAGAAGAATTGGGCCTGGCAGCCTTGGCGTACTGTTGGCGCCCTACGCCAGGCCCAAAACTTCAGAAGGAAAGTCTTGGCGTACTGCTGGCGCCCTACGCCAGGCAGTAAACTATTGAAGCAGTGCTCTGGGGCTATGCTGGCGCCCCACGCCAGCCTTGGTCCAAAATTTCCAACGAAAATTGTTTTAAATAGGACTCTTATTTTAGTCTAAATTAGGAAAATTATTTGTGGGAACTCTATATATAGGACCCTAGGGTTATTTTGTAAGGGGTTAGCTATTTTTTGGTGTACAAGAGCAAGGGATTACAATTCATCTTTGGTTTCAATTCTCTACTTCTTCTTTAGGTTTGAATTGTATGAAACTTATTATTGTTGAGTTCATGAATATTATGAGTGGCTAAACGCCCTTGTTCTGGGGCTGTAGCTACGGGTTATTGTTAAACATCGAATTACTTTGAATTGATTATTGGTTATCATATATATTACTTTTACATTCTTATTTTAGTATTTCATGCTAGGCCACTATAGAAATAAATCTATTGTCTATTCTTGGACTCGAGAGATGAAGAGGTAGACAGACCAGAGAATGTAAAGAGCTTGTTCTAACTTTGATTAGATTCGTGTTTAGGAATGACGCCCGGACGAACACCTAGCTTGGTTACGAAACAGGAAGAAATATAAATTCTCACCAATTAGGACTGCCTATCCCCGCTCAACGATGTAGTTAGACAGCTAGTCGGAGTAGGCGATTAGAGGTCGAGAGATCATGATCATAACATTAACCCTGTAAATCAGTAATGTGATAAAGAAAATTGATTCTTTGCGTGAGATGTGATACATGAAACCCAAAGCATATTGCATCCATTGAATTGTCCCTTAATTGATTAAAACACTGAAATTATAGTTATCCTTGTTAGTTAGTTTATTATTTAAATTGTTCTTAGTAGTAGTAATCAAAACCATATTGTTAATATGTTCTTTAAGTTGTAGATTTAATTGAATTGATATACATTGATCATAAGTCCCTTGGGTACGACAACCCGGTTCTAAAAGAGTCATTTATTACTTCTGCGACCACGTACACTTGCGTGTACAATTGGGAGCAACAAGTTTTCGGCGCCGTTGCCGGGGACTTAGAAATTAATTTATTTTTAATTCTTTTGAGTCTACTAGTGATTGTTCGAAGTGCTAATAACTTGATCTTAGCCATTCTATATTGCAGGCAATTAGGATTTAAAGTCTGGCTCGCAAAGGTGATCTTGTTGAACTACACGACAAACCTGAACGAGCCCTTCGACAACGAAGAAAGCTGGCTAATCTCGGATGACAGCGGGAATTAGGACTAGATCTCCCAGAAAACCGGGATGAAAACCCGGTTGACGATCGTGGAGGACATGTGGAAGAGAACACATGGAGATACCTGCATTGATAGCTCTGAGGCAAGTTCGTGACATGGCAGTCCCACTCACCACCAAGATGACCTCGAGCATACGAAAACCACCACCGGATGGAAGATTTGAGTTGAAACAATCCATGGTGCATCTCCTCCATACTAATGGGCAATTCACTGGCCTGCCCCATGAAGATCCCCAAGTGCTCCTGAGAGGTTTTCTGGAGATAACCAACACTTATATTCCACATGGGGTATCAACTGATTATGTGCGATTGACCTTGTTCCCATTTTCACTTTTGGGAGAAGCAAGGCGATGGTTAGACTCTGAGCCTCCCAACTCTATCACCATATGGGATCAGTTAGCAAAGAAGTTCCTTAATCGATTCTTCCCCTCAGGCAGAACTGTAAAATTGAGAATTGAAATATTGAGTTTCAACCAGAGAAGTGGAGAGAACATGTACCAAGCCTGGGATAGATTTAAACAATTGTTGCTTGCGTGTCCACATCACTATCAGGCGAATGAGGTACTAGCTCATACCTTTATTAAAGGCCTTGAATATAATGCTAGGGTGCTATTGAATACTGCAGCAGGTGGGCAAGCTCTTGAGAAGACCTATGATGAGTTAGTGGAGCTCTTGGACAAAATGTTTGAAAGCAACCCGGATTGGAATGGTGATACGCAAAGGAGCACAGCACCAAAGGCTACAGGTGTTTTGGAAGTGGATCAATTAACTGCACTGAATGGAAAATTAGATGCGCTCGCAACTAACTTCACCACGCAGCTCAAGAAGTTATCAGTCGGGCAGCAATAAGCACAGGTAAATACTGTACACAAACCGCAAGGATGGTGTGAAGTTTGCTGAAGTGGAGACCATGTGTTTGATTTTTGCGGTGAAAACCCAGACTCTGTGAACTATCTGGGGAATACCCAAAGAGGTGGAGGTACGCAAAATTATGGGAACACGTATAACTCAAGTTGGATGAACCACCCCAACTTCTCATGGGGTGGAAATCAAAATCAACACCAAAATCAGGCTCAAGGGCAGAACCAATACCGAGCACAAGGTAATGGACAACAATTTCAACAGCCAAATAATCAAGGTGCGAAGCAAGGGGGCATGACTAATGAGGAGTTGTTCCAAAAGCTAAGTACAAAAATCAACAACAAAAATGAAGAACACTATAAAAAGCTGGGAGAAGAGTTGAGAAGTACCCAGTTAGCATAGAAAAATCTGGAAAGGCAGTTCGCACAATTGGCTAATGCAGTCAATATGCGTCCTCCTAGAGGTCTTCCGGGTGACACGTATCCTAACCCAAGGAAACTGAATGCGGTGAGCACAAGGAGTGGATTACAACTGGAGGAACTAGCTCCAAAGAAGAGAAGTTCTGAGGTGGTGAAAGAAGAAAAGAAATCTGAAGAAGTGGTTCAAGATGCGAATGTTGAGAGGGTTGTTCCTCAAATAAAACCACCCCCTCCGTTTCCACAAAAGTTCAAAAAGCAGAACGAGGACGAATGCTTCGGTAAGTTTATGTCTCTCCTTAAACAAGTTCACATTAATCTCCCTTTGGTTGATATTTTGCAGGGAATTCCTAAGTACGCCAAGTATGTGAAGGAGATAGTGGAAAATAAGAGGAGATTGACTGAGCATGAAATAGTGGCGCTCACAGAGGAGTGCAGTTCAAGAATTCAGAATAGACTACCCAAAAAGTTGAAAGATCTGGGTAGCTTCACAGTCCAAATCACCATTGGCCAAAGTGTTCATGCCCGAGGTTTATGTGATTTGGGTGCTAGTATATACCTCATGCCAGTATCTTTATACAACAAACTTGGGTTGGGTAGTCCAAAACCAACCACAATCATCCTCCAATTGGCATATAGGTCGGTGGCAAGGCCGGAAGGAGTAGTAGAAGATGTCTTGGTGCAAGTTGGGTCGCTGATCTTTCCTGTGGACTTTGTTGTCCTCAATTTTGAGCCTGACCCTGAAGTTCCATTTATTTTGGGATGACCATTCCTGACTACGGGGCGAGCATTGATAGATGTAGCAGCTGGGCAGTTGACTATGAGAGCTCATGATAAGGTGGAGGTGTTTGATGTCTATCGTGCCTTGAAGTTGCCTTCTGTCTGTGAAGAGTTGTCTGCCATTACAGAAGTAGTCCTTGCCGTAGAATCGCATTGCATAACTCCCAAGGATCCCTTGGAAAGAGTTTTGGTGGGGCATGACATAGATAGAGATGCAGAAGCGTAAGAACTGGCTACTTGTCTTAATGTAGCGCTAGTTGGTTCACGAAATGGTGTAGTGGAACCATTAGATCGAGTGTTGGGTCCTCCTCCCAAACCCTCAATAGAATAAGCACCAAAGCTGGAGTTAAAATCTCTTCCGTCGTACTTGGGGTATGCATATCTAGGCGCTAATGAAACTTTACCGATTATACTTTCTGCGGAATTGTCTTAAGCACAGGTTGATGCGGCTTTAGAGATATTGAAGAAAAGAAAGAAAGCAATAGGCTGGCAAATGTCGGATATTCATGGAATTAGTCCGGCATTGTGCATGCACCGAATCTACATGGAGGAAGACCTTAAACCGAGTGCACAACACCAACATCGGCTAAATCCATTGATGAAAGAGGTTGTGAAGAAAGAAGTGATCAAGTGGTTAGATGCAAGAATTGTGTATCCTATCTCTGACAGCAAATGGGTAAGTCCTGTGCAATGTGTACCAAAGAAAGGGGGGATGACAGTAGTGAAGAATGACAATAATGAGTTGATCCTAACAAGAACTGTCACCGAATGGAGAATCTGCATGGATTACCAGAAATTGAACGATGCCACAAGAAAGGATCACTACCCTGTCCCTTTTATTGATCAAATGCTTGACCGTTTAGCAGGGCAGGAATATTATTGCTTCTTGTATGGGTATTCTGGATATAATCAGATTTTGATCACACCTGAGGATCAAGAGAAGACTACTTTCACATGTCCCTATGGCACATATGTGTTCAAGCGCATGACATTTGGGCTTTGCAATGCTCCTGCCACATTCCAGAGGTGCATGATGTCTATTTTCCATGATATTGTGGAGGACTTTGTAGAAGTATTCATGGATGACTTCTCCGTCTTTGGGAAGTCTTTTGAGGTATGTCTTCGAAACCTTGATAGAGTACTTGCTCGTTGTGAAGACAGTAACCTAGTGCTTAATTGGGAGAAGTGTCACTTCTTGGTTTGAGAAGGTATAGTTTTGGGGCATAAAGTATCTTAGCAAGGACGTGAGGTAGATAAAGCAAAGGTGGAGGTTATTGAAAAATTGCCCCCTCCTATTTCTGTCAAAGGGATAAGAAGTTTCCTTGGGCATGCTGGTTTTTACCGGAGATTTATCAAGGATTTTTCCAAGATTACTAGACCCATGTGCAGTCTTTTTGGAAAAGGAGGTGAAATTCGAGTTCGATGAAAGTTGTGTAAAGGTGTTTGAGGAGCTGAAGAGGAACTTAATTGAAGCTCCTATCTTAATTGCTCCTAATTGGGAGCTACCTTTTGAACTCATGTGTGATGCAAGCGATGTAGCAGTGGGGACAGTATTGGGACATAGACAAGGCAAAGTGTTCCTTTCAATCTATTATGTGAGCAAGATCCTCGATGCTGCTCAAGCTAATTACACAGTGACTGAGAAGGAGATGTTGGCTCTAGTGTTCTCCTACGACAAGTTCAGATCGTATTTGGTAGGTACCAAAGTTATTGTTTATACTGACCATGCAGCTGTTACGTACCTATTCAACAAGAAGGATGCGAAGCCAAGGCTTATTCGGTGGATATTGCTTCTCCAAGAATTTGACCTTGAGATCAAAGACCTGAAGGGTACTGAAAATCAGATTGTTGATCATCTGTCGAGGTTAGAAGATTTTTCTCATGTGCATGAAGGGGAACAAATACGCGAAGAGTTTCTGGATGAGCAGTTGATGGCTCTGGATATCTCCCAAGTGCCTTGGTATGCGGACATTGTGAATTTCTTGGTGAGTGGAGTGTTTCCACCTGGCGCAACAACCCAACAAAGAAATAAGCTGATGCATGATGCTAAATTCTATATATGGGACAAGCCATTCTTCTTCAAACAAGGAGTGGACCAAGTGGTGAGGCAATGCATTCCGGAGAATGTGGTCAAGCAAGTGCTCCAGAGTTGTCATGCAAGTCCTTATGAAGGGCACCATGGAGGAGAGCGCACGGCTTACAAGGTATTGCAATCCGGCTTCTTTTGGCCCTCTCTTTTTAAAGATTCTATAGCTTATGTGAAGGGGTGTGATAAGTGTCAAAGGTTGGGCATGATATCGAGAAGACATGAAATACCCTTAAATAATATTCTTGAGGTGGAAATCTTTGATGTGTGGGGTATTGACTTCATGGGTCCCTTCCCACCATCGAGTGGAAACCAATATATTCTTGTCGCCGTTGATTATGTGTCTAAATGGGTTGAGGCTGTAGCTCTTCCCACGAATGACTCAAGAGTGGTGATCAAATTCATCAAGAAGCACATTTTCACACGGTTTGGCAATCCAAGGGCAATCATAAGTGATGGGGGTAAGCACTTCATTAACCATCTTGTGAAGAATCTTCTTGCTAAGTATGGTATACGACATAAAGTAGCTACATCTTATCATCCACAAACTAGTGGTCAAGTTGAAGTATCGAATCGTGAGGTGAAACAAATATTGCAGAAAACGGTGAATGCGCAGCGCAAAGATTGGTCCGAGAAGCTTGATGATGCAATATGGGCATATCAAACTGCATACAAAACACCCATAGGGACTTCTCCATATCACATGGTGTTCGGCAAAGCATGTCATCTTCCGGCGGAGCTAGAGCACCAAGCATATTGGGTTATTAAGAAGTTGAATCTTGATCCGGAGCTAGCCGGAAGAAAGAGAATTGTTCAACTACATGAACTTGAGGAGTTTAGGCTCCATGCTTATGAGAATACTAAACTTTACAAGGAGAAGACCAAGAGATGGCATGATAAGCACATAATTCCTCGCACTTTCACTCTGGGGCAAAAGGTATTACTTTTTAACTCTAGACTTAGGTTGTTCCCCAAAAAACTAAGATCTAAATGGAGTGGACCCTTTGAAGTGGTGAGGATGACTCAACATGGTGCGGTAGAGCTTAAAGACAAAATTGGCCCTTTGTTCTTGGTGAATGGGCAAAGAGTCAAGCATTATTTTGGGGAGGATACGGATCGAGATCGTGATGCTCTTGAGCTAAATGATGAAAGATCCAAGCTGGGTTGAGCCACAACGTTAAACCAGGCGCTCCACGGGAGGCAACCCGTGAAAATTTGTAATAATTAGTTAATTCCTGCTTTAGTTGATTTTTTAAATTTTTAGTTAGTTTAATTTTTCTAGGTTTTAGTTGCATTTTTTTAGTTTGGTAGAAATTTAGTTGGCTTTTATTTCAATTGTAATAGTTAGGATCTATAAATGAGAAAAATACAAAAAGATGAGTCATGCCACGACCGAAACTAAGGCGCTAGGTGGGAGGCATCCCACCATTTTTCTAATTAGGGGTGTTCTTTATGCAGGTGTATTAAAATGGTTGAACAAAATCAAAGACAAATGGACCCTGGCTGGCAGGCACACTGTTGGCACGCAACGCCAGGGCACGAACTGCTGCAAGGGTCTTCAGGCACCTTAGTGCCACGATGCGCCAAATAATTTCCCAAGTCGGCGCACTGGTAGCGCTTAGCGCCTGCCCATGAACTATTGAGCAACCTTGAGGGCGCCTTAGTGGCGCGCTATGCCAAGACACCTGCAGGCCGGCGCACTGGCAGCGCCCTGCGTTAAGGCATGAACTTCTGAAAGGCAGTTCGGGCGCGTTTGAGGCGCGCAGTGCCAAGGAGTTTCCATGCGGTGCACTGGCAGCGCTTAGCGCCTACCACCAAACTTCATACACATCTCTCGGGCGCCTTGGAGGCGTATCGCGCTAGGAGAACTACAGGAAGGGGCGCACTATTGGTGCCCCACGCCAACATCCAAACTGCTGGGAACGTTTTCAGACGCTACGTGGGACCCGTGCCAACTTTCCCCGACCTAAATTATTTTTCAATTGGTTGCCATACCCGACTTGACCCACGAAAACCCAACCCCAAAACCCGATAACCCGGCCCATATCCTCAAACTTTCCCCTTTAACTCCTAAATCCACTTAAATTCTAACTCACTTCCTCTCTATTAAAATCCTTTTACCCGACCGATCCCCTCTCTTTCTCTCAACTCTCCCAAAAAACTTTCTCTTGTTCTCCAACACTTTCTTCTCCAAAAATCCCAAATCCACCATTAATCTTCCACCATAGCTTCTTCCAAACACTATTCAACCATCCACAACCCCCAAAACCCACAAATTTTCAAGAAATTTCCAAACCCAAAAACCTCAACCCCCCTCCCCACTGCCCAAACCCGACCATCCCCCCCTTACCCAAAAATTTTATTTTTCCTTACTTTTCTCACTCTATTGTAGTTCTAATGGCACCCAAAGGAAAAATATTTGGAAATTAGGTTGGGAAGTAAGCGTTCTAGGAAGGGAAACACCGCCGGGATAACTAGTCTAAATTTTCTGTCCAGGAAATTCGGTAAGCAGGCGGTGGAGCATCATGGTGAGGACTGGTTTGAGAGCCAGAAGGAGGAAAAATACCTTGGAGATGAGCACGTGAATGAGGTACGTTTACAAGTGGAATTCCCCCGCATTCATGAAATTATTTATAATTTGGGGCTGCAGTTCATATTTGTGAATCAAGGATATTGTAACCTCAATAGTCATTCGGTTGAAGTCCGGGGGAAGACGGTCCGATTTACTTCAAGAATACTTAATGCATTTTGGGGACCCCTCATTGTGATGCTGCTGCGTATAATCAATTGAAAGAAACACCACCGTATAGAGAGATTCGACATACATTGTGTGGGGTTGACTCCACGGTGAGGTGGGAGAGAAGCAAGGACACCGGGAGGCATGCCACACTCCACTATGCACATTTAAATCAAGAAGCCCGAGTGTGGCTCAAGATCGTGAGTAGTGTGTTGCTACCATGCAAGCACACTTCAGAGGTGACTAGGGACCGTGTGGTCCTAATTTACATGCTCATGAAAGGAATGCCAATCAATTTAGGGGTGGTACTTCGACAAAATATGATGAAGTTCCAGAATAATAAAAAGTGGCGCTTTTGTTATTGTCACGACCCAAGCCTAGGGCCTAGATGTGACCGGCGAATGGGGAACCCGAAGGAACCCCAAACAAGCCTCATAGCGTATCATTACACATCCTTGGTCGCGGAAGCAATTAAATGACCATAAACGATAAGCATAATCAAGGGGGAAATCGGGACTAAGGGAGCAAAAAAAAAGAAATGATACATAAATACCATAGATGAGTCAAGCTCAAGCATAATACACAACTTGTCCAACACCACCTCTAAACATGAGTACTTAGCGGGGGCCAAGACAAACTACCGGGCTCACCCTCATAGTCAAAACATAACTAGAAAGGAAAAGTTTTATACATAGCAAAAGATCATGAGCAACGTCCCGAAATGGAGGACTCACCAATAACCACTATAGAAAATCGTACTAGCCACGCGGAGGAGGATGGTCAAGCGGTGCTCCGGTCCCTACATGGTGACATCATGTAGGCATAGAGTATGCGTTAGTACATTTGAATGTACTAAGTATATGGGATGCAATGCAATGCTACATTAGATGGACATCATAGAAAAAATGCGTAATCATACCCAATAGATAGCATATTAACGAAATGATATGTATAATGATGCTTACATAAAAATCATATTTAGTGGGACGTAGTACATGTGTGGCGAGTGACCATCAATATAGTATTTCCAAGGCCTACCACCCCCTTGGAGAGGCGAAAGAGGTACAAACCCCTCAATATGGTTACACGGGCCTACCACCACCCCCCGAGCTAGGGACCAAGGTACAAACCCCTCGATATGGTTATACGGGCCTACTACCCCCCGTACTAGGCAACCAAGGTACCAACCCCTCGATACGGTTATACGGCCTACTACCCCCCGTACTAGGCAACCAAGGTACCAACCCCTCGATACGGTTATACGGGCCTACTACCCCCCGTACTAGGCAACCAAGGTACCAACCCTCGATACGGTTATACGGGCCTTACTACCCCCCGTACTAGGCTTGGTCGACTCACAACACTTATATAGAGAAAAGCGTATACATGTGTCCATTTCATTCATCATTCGTAATTACATAACCATCCGACTCATAGGACGTACCTTGGACCTTCCCTTTCCTAAGAATTCTATAAATGGCATTTTATCAAACACAAGGTGGGCAATTGTTCATGTAAATGAAATCATGTATTTCAAGAATATAAGTCCAACCAATTCCAAAATCCATATAAATCAGCCCACCAACACATACATATATATATCAACCTTCATAATTTGATCATGGAAGCATGTAAACCATAAACATCACATAATAATTCCATTTCATGATAATATGCAAAATGGACCATAATAGGGTGTGTAGTAGTAATTCCATAATTCAAGAGTTCATAAATAATCATAAGGACCCATAAACTTGAAGTAGAAATAGAGGATAAATGGTTGGACTTGTGGAAAGGAAGGTTTCCACAATCAAACCCACATACCTCAACTTTGGAGAATCCTTGATGAAGATTGGAATGGAGAATCGAAGCTTGAGATTGAGTCTTGAATCCGGAATTAGAGCTTGAGATGTTTGAATTTGGTTGAAGATCTTGGTGGAATTTTTGGAGAGGGCTTAGAGAGTGTTTTTGGAGTTAAGAAAAATGACTAAGTATGGGACATATGCCCTTTTTAAAAAAAAGGTCTCCAACCCGCCTAAAAAAAAAACTCACTGGAAATTGCAAATCTGCACAGACAGGTTTTACGAAAATGGTCATAACTCCCTCATCCTAACTCGGACTAAGGTGAAACCAAGTGCGTTGGAAAGCTACCTCAAAGAGCTTTAATTTTGATAGATTGCAGCCCCTGTCAGTTCCTGTGTGCTAAGAGATATGCCCCTTTAAAGTTGAACCTCCAAATCGCAATTTTTGCGATTTTCGAATTTTGATACGGTTGTTCTAAAATCCGGGTTAGACCCATTTCCACTCAATTTGACCCCACGAATAAGAATATGAAGTCGAATTTCCGAAATCATGCACGGATTTTGAGATATATGGAAATTACAATTATAGGTGTTTTCGAAGCACATTTTCCGGCATTTTTGGGGTCGTTTCAATATCTCCCCCTTGGGAACATTCGTCCCCGAATGTTAAAGAAACGTACATGAGAGACACCAACATGGCAATTTCAGCCCACATAAGGATGCAACAATGCACTTACACCTTATTTCAAAACCTCAACATAGTTGTAAAACCACAATGAACTTGTCAACTTAAGCATGAATGTATGCAATGACATGGGGGCTGAACTTAAGACCTGAGATTTTATAAAGGGCGTAGATCAATACCTTAGGCTCGAGTGGAGTGGAAAAGATAAGGATATCGCCTTTGCATGTCGCTTCGGCCTCCCAAGTAGCACTTTCAACTTGTTGATTTCTCCAAAGGACTTTAATGGAAGCCACATCTTTGTTTCTCAACCTCTCACTGTCTATCTAAATCTGAACCGGAACCTCTTTCATAGGTCAAAATTTATCTTGCAACAACACAA
Source organism: Solanum appendiculatum (assembly GCA_018342035.1). NCBI lineage: Eukaryota > Viridiplantae > Streptophyta > Magnoliopsida > Solanales > Solanaceae > Solanum > Solanum appendiculatum. The sequence goes on along the minus strand of JAGDQO010002205.1, from coordinate 1,428 downwards.
ACATCAAGGACACAATGGCATCGGATCGACCCCACACACTTCCTGCAACATAGACACATGAAATACCGGATGAACCAAATTCCACTCGCTAGGCAATTCCAACTCATAAGCTACCTTGCCAATTCTCCTCATCACCTTATAAACCCACGTATTGCTTGGGCCAACTGTCCCTTTTACCAAAACGAAACCACACCCTTCATGGTGTCACTTCAAATAAACCCAATCACCACCCACTCGGAATTCAAGAGCCCTTCTCCTCACATCGGCATAGGACTTTTGGCGACTTTGGGCCATCTTCAACCTTTCTCTAATCATCCTAACCTGCTCAAGAGCCTCCATTACTAGGTCTGGTCCTAACAAGGCCACATCACCAACCTCAAACCACCCAACCGGTGATCTACAACGCCTCCCATAGAGAGCCTCAAAAGGAGCCATACCGATGCTAGAATGATAGCTATTGTTATAGGCAAACTCAATCAATGGAAGATGATCATCCCAACTACCCTTAAGCTCCAATACACAAGCCCTAAGCATATCCTCAAGTGTTGGATAGTCCTTTCGGCTTGTCCATTACCTTTGCGGGGTGAAAGGCCCGTAGTAAGCTTAAACCTCTCCGTACCTAAGACCCCTTTGAAAAGACTTCCAAAAAGTGGGTGAAGTAAATTGAGTACCACGCGGTCCGATATGATGGATAGAGGAATCCATGCAGCCTTACCAAGTCCATGACATATATAACCTTGCATTAATCTTCGCGCCCAATATGTTGTCTTTACCGGTAGAAAATGAGCCGATTTTGTCATCCTATCAACCACCACCCAAATAGAATCAAAAACCTTTTCTAGTCTTGGGTAAACCAACTACAAAATCCATATTAATTTCTTCCCACTTCCAAGTAGGAATCTCTATGTCTTGGGTTAGACCACCCGGCCTTTGATGTTCGGCCTTGACTTGTTGACAACTATGACAACCGGAGACGAATTTAGCAATGTCCTTCTTCATGCCTCCCCACCAATACACATCCCTCAAATCTCTATACATTTTGGTGAAACCGGGGTGGATGGAGTAGGAAGAATTATGAGCCTCCTCAAGAATTTTCTCCCTCAAACCATCAACACAAGGCACACACAACCTACCTTGGTACCTAAGGCACCATCTCCCTTGGGAGAAAACTTCCACCTTGCCCTCTTTCACCAAGGCCTCATTCAAACAAGGAAGAAATCAAGATCTTGTTTTGCTATCATCATCAACCAAGGAGACCTACACCATCAACAACGACCACACCGACCATTACTAACCATCTTCACAACCTACCCCCAACCTAGCCAACCGATGTACCTCCCTAGCCATTTCCCTATCACCAATATCACATTGAGCTAGGCTTACCCATAGACCACCCTACTCAACAGCATCCGCCACCACATTAAGCTT
>JAGDQO010002204.1:0-11669 GCA_018342035.1 Solanum appendiculatum | reverse complement strand
TTTATTATCAAATGGAAAAACATGTAAATTGGAACAAAACAAGCTAATCTTTTTTTTTTCCTCAAAATTATTAAATGGATACAACAAGTGAACTTATAAGTTTTCCGACAGAAATTTCTTCATATATCTTTTAAATATTTTATGTTATTGATTATAGTGATTTCTACTAAAAAAAATTTAACGTAATTTTCAAATATAGAAATTTTATTTTAAAAAAATATTAAGATTTTATTTTTGAGTGATAGTTAAAGTTCAAAAGTTTGAATCTCAAAATTTTAACCGTGTCACATAAATTGAGACGAAAGGAATATTAATTACTTGGGACCTTAATATAAATCCTCACCCATTGTCATTACTTTCTTTCATAACGAACGGTTCCATTCTATAGTTTGATCAGATTGTGGTCTGTAGTCTCTACTATTTTTTTTTCTTTTAACATGGAATATCATTTTTATAAAGCATCAAAGCTTTGAAATATAAGTAGGAGCCTTAGAATCACGGGATGTGGTTGTTGCATTAATTAACCTAATTACATTAATTACTCCTGCAAGTCATGATGTGAAGTATATTAGTTTAGTTGTCATGTCAAAACAAACGATATCTACACCCTTATTGTCTTCTTTTAATTATGTTGTTTTGCTTGTGCGTTTGAATTTTGAACTTTAAGATATTCTAAAGTCAGAGAATATATGTGCATGTGAAACTTTTTTCTCGCTGAGACTAATATGTTTGATCTATATCCTCCAAATATGTGACTAATGAATATCGCAGATAAATCAAAAGAGATGGAGAAATATTTGTAATCAAGTAATGATGCATATTTGTTTTATTTTTTTGCGAGGGTTGGACTGTCTAAGATAGCTTCTCCTGCCCTTTTTTTGAAGGATAAATTTGTATCCTTGTGTTATATTCGGAGGTAAGGCCAAAGCAGTCAAGCACCCCTCTTGTATGCATATTCCGATATATATAAAACACCTCAGTCCCTGCATTATTTTTTTAAAAAAATACTATGGTCTCTTTGAGCATATTATAAAATTTGTCTCCATTGAAAAATTGAAGTATGAATGGTTTGAATTGGACGTTGCCAAAGCTGCACTAATGTAAAACAGTAAAAGTATGTAAACCAAAAAAATAGAGAGAAGAAAGATGAACCAAATTCAAATTTCCTTCTTAAATTATCTAGATAGTTAGGAAAATGGAATAAAGAAAGAAAATGATATCTTGTGATACGTCGGTGTGAAGATAATGTGAAGACGAAATAGGAATATACATTAGTGGAGGTTAATTTTTGTTAATTAGAGGGAAATTAGTAAAGGGTCATTGCTTAAAATATGTTATGCAGATTCCAGTTAAGTCACGGGCCACGGGCATCACTATAGTAGAAGGTTCCATTAGCTAGCTAGCTAGCAATAGAGCTCTAAGCAATAAAAGTGATTTCCTTCCCTGAGAAACTTTTTTATTTCAACAGCACGCAGCACACGGATTAGTCATTACTCATTAGTAGTTTAATATCTCCATAAGCTTTGAAGTGACCTACTTTCAAAATCATTAGGTACCTCGTTAATTAGGATTATAATGTAAGGCTAGCTTAAATTGCTAAAAGAAAGGCGAACCGGTTAGCGCCCAGAAGAGATGTGTACTGGCCTGGGCAAGTGAAAGGCCATGGTACTTATTTCTATTGAGGATTTTTTATGTTTATTATTAAGTAATAAAATAAAAAACCACCAAACCATTGTCTAGTGGTATAAATTTGCCTTAAAAAAATGACCTACTTTCAAAATCGCTCTAGTTTGCCTTTTCCTTCACTCTTTGGATGTGTTCGGTATGAAGAAAGTGTTTTGCAACTTTTGTATGTTTAGTAGGTCAAATATTTTGAAAACTTTCTCTATAAAATAAAACATATTCTTTAAAAATAAGGAAAATGACTTCTCTAATGAAATTAGAAAAAATAAGCTGCACTAGTTATTTATCGGAAAAATGGTACAATACTTAAATTTGTATGAGGCCAAGAATGTGCATCTTTGCTTAATTCGTTAAATTTTGATTATTAGTTAAATATTGCAGTATTAATAAGTAAAAACGATGTGAAAGTGATCGATAAAGCAAAATAGAAAGTGAGTCATATGAAGCTTTAGAGCTCTAATGCTTTAGCTCCGAGAACAATTCAATGAAATAAATGTTAAAGATCGAACAAAAACTTTGTGAATAATAAAAACTTAAGGCACGAGAATGTTAAAGTGTTTCTGTTGTATTTCTTGGAATCAGAATGAACATATTATACACTTGTGTGAAAGCTACTATTTATAGGTTACAATGATAAAGTATCAATAAATAAAAAAACTCTACTCGAGCCCTAAATTAAAGTACTAAGACTACTAACGGAAGCTGTCCACGGCGAAATGTCATAAGTAAATGATGCTAGCCAATATCCCTCTGTCGTTTTCAGGCTATTTGCACGAAAATATTTGGAGTACGTATCCATTTTGTGGCTACGATGTGTGGAACTTCATTTGTGGCAACAGAGGAATATTGTGGAACTTCATTTGTGGCATATTGGTTTACTTTTTGTGGCGATTTTAGTCGCTACAATGTGCATATTTTGTGGCGATCTCATATATTGCCCCAAATAACATTTAGTAACTCACTACACTTCCATGTAAATATTGTAGTCTAACGTTAGAAAATCCTAAACTATCACTTTATAATGATTGAGTAAGCTCAAACTACATAAGGTGCGTACTATAGTGAAGGCACAAGGTGGAGTTGCATGTTTTTTACTTTTGACCAAAAAAAGAAAAAACTTAAAGTAGTCGAACGAAACCCAAAATATAAATATTCTTATTCTTATATTATATGAGATAGAAAAGACAGTCCATATATAATAGTAGTAAACATTTGAGTACAAATGTAAAATGATTAACTGATTCGCGAATTTGCTTAATTTCATGTTGCAAGTTCGCTTGTTTACTACTATATAATTATCATAAGACAACAAACAAGGAAATTCATGCTAACGCAAAATGATAGAGACATATAAGAAAAAGCATATAAATTACTGATCTTAGCAAGTGAAGCCAGAATTATTCATTCCACAGTTGTTGAGAATGAGGCTAAGAGCGACTGGCACATTCAGATTTAACCCCAGTATGTTTGCTCTTATGGCTGTGCACAAACAAGCCGCCACCTCTAGATTTGCCAGTCCCTGTATCAAACTGCAGCATGGCAAAGTTGGTGGAGATCCCACAACTACATTCACCAAATTAAGTATATTAGCACACACACCAAGTTTCAAAGCATCTCTTGGACACCTTGCTTGTCCACCTCCACCTCCGCCTCCGCCTCCACCTCCGCCTCCGCCTCCGCCTCCACCTCCTCCTCCTCCTCCTCCACCACCACCTCCACCGCCACCTCCACTGCCTGAACGGCCACCTCCACTGCCTGAACCGCCACCTCCACTGCCCGAACCGCCACCTCCGCTACTAGGAGGATGATGAGGACAGAAGGCACAATCAGTATTAGTTGCAGTGACTATGGAGAAGAAAAGGAGATTGAAGGAGAGGAAACTGGTAACTAATGAGGCTTTCGTTTTAGAAGCCATGTTATTGTAAGGAAGCCAAAGCACACAAATCGTTGCAAAGATGATTTGAACAAATGTAATGGCATGCAGAGTATTTATACTGCTACGAGGAATATAATACTCTTTCTATCCTAATTTACACTATTAACTAAAAAAGAAGTATAAGTTACATAAATCACATAGTGTAAAGATGAAATTACTATCTATCCTTACTTTTTTTTTAACTACAATAATCCCTTAAAATTAACTCAATTCGGATACATTAATACAGATACATTATTAAAATAAGGGATTTCTCAATCCGGATATATTAGTGAAAGCGCAGATACATTAATACATTAATACAACAATTCGGATACATTAGTGAAAGCGCGCATACATTAATACAGATACATTATTAAAATAAGGAATTTTAGATATTTTTAAAAGATATACGGAAATATGGAAAATAGTTTACTTAAAACTGTGTAATTTAGTAATTTTTCCCAAAAAAGAATAACACATTTCTATATTTAGTCCATTTGACTCGGCACAATTTTTGAAACTTGTGGTATAAAACAATTTTTAGGTAACTACGTAACTATAAATCATTTCATTAAGGATGAAATAAGAATTTTAAAATTAAATTATCTCTAATTATAGTAAGCTGACATTTTTTTAGATACAGACTAAAAAGGAAATAGTGATACATAAAATGGGACGGAGGGTGTAACAATATAACTTTGAAATGTTTATTTTACTCTTAAATAAAATAATTTATAATCACACAAACATTTATAATTTTACTTAGAATACAAATTTAAAAAAAAATAAAAAAATCTCAAACTGTAGGTGAGAATAAGAAAAGTTGCTCTTGTAAAAAGAGTTTTATAATGGAAGGGAATTATTAGATCAACACTTTTTATGGATTACAGCTTCATAGCTATAGTGATGCCCGTGACATGGAATCTGCAAGGCTATGCTAGCTCCTTTTCTGCTTTTCATTACTTTACAAATTATCCTCTATATTAGGACAACTTCCATGTCTACCTATTTAATGGTAATCCACATTCCTCCTTGGTACATATTTTAACCATAGGTGATTGAGTTTAAATAATGGAAGAAAAAGGACAAAAAATGCACTTGGACTATTGTAAAATGTCTAAATATATATTTGGATTCATCCACCTATTTTGCTAAGAATATCTATCTAGTTATACTTTTTGCTCATTTAGGTCCTTTAGACTGAATTTTTTTTAAAAAAAACGTGATATTTTATTATTGACAATTTAAATTATTTTAACTTACCCACCAAACACTAATCAGCTCGAAAAAACATAAAATCACTACAAAAATAGTCAAAAATCGATTATTTAAATTATGAGACTATTATTTTTACCGTAGTCAGTTTTTAAATGCCAAAACAATTGCGAAAAATTTCCGCAGATCAATTTTTCTTTTTAAAAAATTGCTAAACACCGACCTCTAAAGGTCATTTTTCTAATATTATTATTCTATGCAGTAATTGACTTTCGAAAGACAATTTTTCATGAAAAATAAACTTAATGAGTATAATAAAAAAAACAAACAAGTTCGGTACGAGCTTGAGTCGGGTAAATTAGAAAATTGGGTGAGTGAATTTATTTAATTAGGTTAGAGTTTAAAATTGGACAAGAAATAAAATGTTATCTGGAATTTAAATTTAAAAAAATTAATGCAGTGTTGACTGTTTGACAAAAGGTATAAGTGAGGTGTATTTTAAGCAAAAAAAAATAAGGGAAAATTATATAACTAAGCTAACCTTAAGTAGTTAATTATGCTACATGACTATAGTTTTAGTTAATTATAGAAAATGGGTATTGTTTAAGAAAATGGTTATGTGGGACCACCTATTTGTATGGAATCGTGTAGAATCTCATTATCCCTTTTATACAAATTTATTCATGACCTATCTCTAATCCACTCACTAATTTTCTGCTTAATCCTCTCATTACCCTATAAATCTCTCAACTGATTCAAAAATCAAAATTTTGAAAATTTTGAATCAACTTCCTAATCGTCCAAAATCAATCCAGGTAATCTCTTCTTCTTTTTTTTTTTTTTAACTTCCATCGTTTTTTCATTTTTTTTTATTTGGTGAACTTTTCTGTTTTTTTCAATTTTTTCATCATTTTACAGCCAAAATCTCGAATTCGTTCGGTCCCATCGTTTTAATCACGGAGGAAAAATCTCCATCAAAGAGAACAATCTCCATTGTTCTAATCATGGAAAAACAATCTCCATCGTTCTAATCATGGAGGAATAATCTCCATCTTTTTCGTTGGGATTAACTCAAGATTTTGAAGGAATTGCAAGTTTCATTGCCAAATCTAAAGCTATTGATTCAAATATAGGAGAGAATGTGACCACATTTAAGTTTCGCAATGACCTCATCCGAATGCAACAAATCTATGTTAAGAGCTCCAAAAAAAAAAAGAGAAGAGGAAAAAAGAGTTAATGATTCTGACTTGATGATTCTTGAAAAAAAAGTACAAGAAACATCTTCTAGAAGCAAAAGATTTTGAGGTATAGCCTTGTTTTAGTTTTTCTCAATTTGTATATGTATGATTTAAGTTGTATATGAGATAATAAATTGGTTATACTTTTAGTTAATTGTATATGCTGCATAATTAATAACAAAACGAGAGGATGAAGATGTTGAGGTACTTTTATTTTTTCCTTTTACGTTATTTGTATATGTATATTTAAGTTCAATAGGTTATTGTATATAAGCATTTAATTGTATTGTATTATATGCCTTAGTTGTACATTTTACGTAATATCAAGACACAAAATGTATAAGTAAAAAATTATACAAAATTAAATATAGAAATTATCTAACATTCAAATCAATCCATGACATATACATATTGATATAAGTCAAATACGAATATTATTCAAATATACATATTGTTTTGTGATAATTTAAAGACATTTTTTACCATCTTTGAATAATATATATTGTTTAATATAAAAATTATTTATATCATCAAATCGTCTTATTTGTTGTAGCATGTGATATGCCTTATTTCTAAGATTGCAAATTTCACATTTCTTTTTAAAATTATTTATAATTATTCTTTGAATAACTTGATAGCCTAATAACTTTTTTATACTAACAATGTAGAGGTGCCTTTAACTCCCTTTACAACGTACATATTGTCTCCTATTTTTTCTTAATTAATTTAAGAAGGTGTTATAAAATAATACAGTTAAGTAAGAAGAATATTGTAGAGAAAGGTAGGGAAAATAGAGATTATTATTTCTCTTGAGGAATGATCTTATAATGAATAGAAGCTTTTATTTATAGGGAAAAAATAATTTGGTCCTATTAAATAATAAACATTAAGTTTTTTTCAAAAAAATAAATAAATATTCATCATAATATAAATATATTTATAACACTTCCTCTTCAATGTCTATTTGATAGATAATGTACCTCTTTAAAATTTTACTAGAAAAAAATTCAATAAGAAATATTCCAGTGAAGAAAAAAGGTACACATATAATTATACACATTTTGGCTGCCTTAAAAAAAAATCTTAAAAGAAAAACTCAATGAGATAAAATCCTTATAAGAGAAACAGGGTACAACATAACATGTATTAACTCTCTCGGATGAAAACATCAATCCGAAGACTTGAATCTTCACATTCCAATTTTGTGCATTATCTTCTAGAAAATTTCAATTGGTAGAGATATGGTAAACAAATAAACCATATTATTACTTGAGCGAATTTGTTCCACTTTGATATCGTCATATATTCTCTTCGAAACCGCGTGTGAAGAATTTTTTTTTGGTGAAATATGTTTTATTTTATCTCCTTTTATAAATTATAATTGGCTATGCGTGTTGAACTATATTCATATAAGATCATGGATATTTATCACATTTGAAATCACATTTTTCTCGAATAAGATATATCATTAACCTTAGCCACACCCATTTTTAACTTGTTTCATAAATAACTATTATCTCAACATGATTTGATGAAATAGTCATGATAGATTGCATTATAGATCCCCAAGATATGATAGCATTCCCACATATGCACATGCAGTTTGTTTGAAATCGAACTTTGAGTGAGTCAAATTAATATCTTCCGTTAGTGTGTCCAATAAGAACGAAACAACAATTGTTAGAACAAAATAAATACATATCGATAGTCCTTTTAAGATACTCCAATATGTGTTTGATTTTATTTCTAATGCCTCCTGATAGGAACAATACTATACCTTGCTAATAATTTAACTGAAAATGTTATGTCAAACCTTGTAATATTAGCAAGATAAAAATAGTGTACTAATCGCACTAAATTATACATAGTAAAAAAAAAATCCTCAAGTAAACTCGTTTAAAGAAAAGTTGATATTCAATTATTGTTCCGGCCTCTGCGTATTAGCTTACTTGTACTATCACTTGCTTGTCTAATATGCTTTTGATCCAACTCAATATTTGAATGTTATATAAGTTTGGTCAATGGTTAAGGGGGTTTAAAATTCTTATTTTGATTAATTATTTTGATTAAATTTAAGTGTTCAATTGACAGAGTCGTGAATAAAAGAACCCAACTGACAATTCGAGCAAAGTATAAGAGTCGTACGGCTCATTCCGCCTATTGAAAATAAACAAAAATGTCTTCGTTTGATTTTTGGTCTGACAATACTCATGCTATAGCATAGTGACCCAATTATGTCCCTATCTCATTAAAGGATGCGATCCCCAAGCTACGTGCACAAATATGGATCACTGTTTAACTTGTGCCCCTTTGTAATATTTCTCATGTTTACCTGCTCTTAGAACAAACTCAAACATACGCAATTAAAGTTGAAAGTTCATCTCAGATTTCAGTTCTGACAAGTTAAAGTTGAATATTGATGAAATTAGCAAAGAGAATTCAGGATCCTTAGAGATGACAAAGGACACTTGACTATAGCATATGCAAAAAAATTTAGAAGCTTGTCTAATGATATAACAAAATCCGAAAAAGAATCAGGTCCACATGTGAGGAAGCATGTTGAAAATACAATTAAAGTAATGAAAGTGTGTCCTCTCTAACAGGTTAAGATTTTAGATCAAGAGATGTTCACACACTTCTATATGGTATCAGAGCAAGCAGAGATCCTGAGAATCTTTTAGATGAGATGATCATACATTTCAACACTAAAGTCATCCTCAAGATGGAGCAATACAATAGAAATCTAATAATATAGCAGAATCAATCAGTATCAAATGTTCCATATGCAAAGAGAATTCAGATGGTGCAGGAGGAACAAAGATTTTTTAGAAATAACAAGGAGCGCTTGATTATGACATAGAGAATACTTTGGAGATTGCTTTAATAATATAGCAAAATCTAAGGCCATCCTTATAGGAATTCATTGGTGATACACCAATTGTTATTATTATAATATTGGTGTTTATTTGATTCACTCATCATTATTATTGATATCATAAATGATCATAGCAATGTTAACCGGTAGATCATGCATCTTAATTCTTATAAGGAAAATCACTATTTAAAAAAATTAAAGCAACTTTATATTTCAATGTTGCTATAGGGATGTCAATAGCTTGGAAGATTATCTGACAAATTTGGGAGAAAAAGAAGAAGCATAACTTATTCTTCACACAAAATTGAACTCTCCTTAGGGGAATTATACATAAATGATTAAAGCATGACATAAATGGAACTCCCACTTTCAGAATAAGAGCTCAGAAGGATAGTTGATAATGACATAAATATATTCAAAATTTGAAATTTATGATGGTCAATGATCTCAAATTGAAAAAAAAGAAGAAGAGAAAATAAAGGTTTGTATGACTTTTTGTTATAAATTATTAAGTTACGTACCAAAAATATACACCTCATATATCCTAAATATGTCCCTAGATAATGATAGATTAACTTATAATGGTGTTAGTTATCTCTCTCTCTCTTTGTTAATATGGATCCATTTTGGATTCAACTCTATCGCTTAGTATGAATATTTTCACGAAAAATGTTTTCTTGAAAAATAAGTGAATCTCTTATTTTTTTTTTAGTATTTGATAAATAAATTTTAAAAAAATTATTATCCGAAGAAATATATGTTATTTAGCAAAACGTTATGCAGGCGGAGAGTGGGGTTTCGGGGGTGGCGGAAGGTGGGATGGTCAAGGGGTGAGGATTGGATGGGTTAGGTGGGTGGAGAGGAAACAATAAACTTGAAACGTCTCTTATACAATTTATTTTTCCTGCTTCCATTTGAGAAGTCATTTTCCTCATTTTTAAGGAGTTTATTTTCCTAGAGAAAATATTTGAAAATCAAACGTAAGAAAATTAAAAAATATTTTCCTCCGTACCAAACACACCCTCATGTTCAGGCTCGTCTCGACCATATAAGGCTACTAAAGCAATAGTTTGGGGCTTCAAATTTTTTAGGTAGAAAATATAATAGAAATTGTTTATTTTATTTAATGCAGAGGTCGTTATAATAATTGAGAAATGGAATAGTATTTAGTTAATTGTCGCATCCTTTCTCACGTGGCTACCTATTTTGTTGACTTATTTATATCTTGGCGATTATTATGAACCAACATTACTGTTCATCATACATTTATCTTTTTTTATCCTCCTTACATAAACTTTTTAAATTATAAGTCAGGTCTTATTATTCTAACATTGTATTATATTTTTTCATTAAAAATTTTCATAGTTTACATTCTTAGTTGTACCTTCTCGAGACTTCACTTATAGGATTACATTGAATATGTTATAGTTGTTGAATTTATTAATAACAACTGCAAAAAAATAAGATGTCTTTCATCCTTCACGTAACTCAGGTTGAATAAGAGAAAAATTCAATTTATCGGCTATATTTTTTCTTTGCTCTAATCAATGCGTACATCAGGAGCGTACTAGCCTATCCCCACCATTATGGTGGCTTTATTAAAAAAGGAAGTCCACTCAAGCTAGCTAGGACAATTCAAAATCGAAACGAAATCGATAATCTGAATTTAAAAAAAGCTATTGATTTATCGATAATGGGTTATTGATTTAACGATTTTGATAATAGTTTTAATTTTTTTTATTATCGGGTTATCGATTTTTGAACGATTTGATGTTTTTATTAATGGGTTAACCGATAACCCAATAGTAAATTAATAAATTACATTTATATCATTCGGTATATAAAGTCCTTGACTTAGGATTTAATTTCATATTTTTATTTTTGGTAGTCTCAAACTTTCGGTTATTCTACAATGTGTTATTGTTGCTTTTGAGCAAAATGAAGTCTATCAATACATATACATGGTTTAATTGGTTTGTCACTATGTTTCTAAGTCATTTATAATCATTTATTTTTTGTGTCAAATTTTAATGGTTAAACCGATAATCGATAAGCCAATATCTTAATAGTTCTTAACGGTTTAGCATGTCCACAAACTGATAACTGATAAGTCGAACCAATAAACTTCAAAATTGAACTGAATCGACCGATACACAGTCCTAACTCTAGCAATCCAAAATTTTATCAAGGTAGGAGGTTAAAAAAATTAAAATATAGTGTTTAGAATTTAAATATGGAAACCTCAAAATAAGGTTTGAATCCCTAAACCACTAAATCAATATCTAATATTGTAAAAATTGTATTTAAGAGATTCAAAAATAAAATTAAAAATAAATATATGAATAAATATTGAGTTTGTACACAGCACAAACTTTTTGTAATGACCCGGAAGGTCATTTTTGGAAATTTTGAATTATTCGATAACTACGGCTGTTTAATTAACGGATAAATTTTATATAATTAATTTAGTTGATAATAATGGGCTAAGTTTGAAATTTATTTCTCCATTTATTTAATACCTTATACTATTTGGCCCATATATATTAAAATAAGTTAGTAGGGTTAGTCACTTTTAACACATAATTATTTTAGAAGGAAAAAAAAAGGGTCGGGAATACTCACAGCCGTCGCACAAGTGCACTTCGTCCAGGTTACGCATTTTAACTTGATATTGATGCAATTGTTCATCTCTTCCTAATTAATGAGTGGTTATGATTGTTAGAATTAATAGTATATTGGC
>JAGDQO010002203.1:0-12054 GCA_018342035.1 Solanum appendiculatum | reverse complement strand
ATTTCATAGCTTATCTTATCATGCATGGAACACACATCAAGTAGCCAATCCAAGCTAAAGTTCATTAGAATAGCTTCTTAATCTTCATTCAAAGTTTAGTTTAGAAAACCTTTCAACCCTTATGAATCCTTTATGTGAGAAAATCCTTTCACAATAACAACAACAACATTTACGCTCCACTCTCAAAGCAACCTTAAATCATTTATCACAATTTTATAAAGCACATGCAATTTTCATAATTTCACCTTTCATAGTTCAAAACCTCATCATAATATCAAAGTATAAAAATCATGGATTTCACACTGGTTCATGGGGATTATACTTAGAAACATGCAATTAACTCAATTCATGCACAAAAAGACATAATTCAATCAATTTGATCATAGTTGGAAACAACCCATAAGATAGAAGAAAACCCTAACTTCAATTGGAGAATTCTAGCTTATAAAATTGGGAAATTAAGGAACCCTATGGAGGAAAGGACTGCATAAGTGAAAGCCATCATACCTTAATGTCAAAAGCCCACTATCAATGGTGAATTAGTAGACTTGAATGGAAACCGTAGGTCTTCTTCTTCAAGCTTTAAAGAGAGAAATATTTGAGAGTAAAACATTGGAGGGATTTGGGGGAATTTTAAGAGTAATTAGAATGGGAAGAAATAGGCTTAGAAGACTTATATAGGGCCTAGGATTAGGACTAAACTGCCTCAGATTAGGTATTAAAACAATTATAGAACAGACCAAAAAGCCCTTAAAAATAAATGCTAGGCTCTGACCTAAGGTTCAAACCTATAGTCCATAGGTTCAACTACGGACCGTCCTGGTCAACTATAGGTGGGATTCAAAAACTATTAAATTTGGGCTTCCAATGACGGTTGCCATATACGGTCCATTGGTGCACCTACAGACCGTACATACCAACCGTAGGTCTCAACCTTGACCGTAGAAATTTCATTTAGTCTTGGAGTGATCTATGAGACCTATCTACGACTAGTAAATGGAACGATGGGCCGTCCTGGTGAACCATCAATGGGATTCTGAAACTTGACATTTTGAAAATATTTACCCTTTCATCTACGGTTTCCACTTATGGTCGGTAAGTCAACCTACGGTCCGTAGGTGGCTTTCGTCAGTATTGGCGCCAGTTATGAAAAGCTGCATTTTTCTTGATTTCAAATCTGAGGTGTTACAATATCTCTTCCTTGGGAACATTCATTCTTGAATGGGAATCAAGACATCATAAGGAGGGTAGAAACTAAACCTAACAGCCCAACATGAATGCAATCATATAAGTGCACATGGAGGAAACTTAAACTCCAAGCTAAAGCATGTTCAAAACATCATTTCATCAAGTCTATATACAACTCATAGTAAAATGCACATAACATGAAGAAATCAATCAAGTTAACTCATTTTTCCAAAAATTAAGCTTTTCATGAACAATCATAAATGAGAAATCATGGGAATATCTAAGAAACATGACACCAAAAGAGATAACCATGAGGAACTAAATACCTCAAGCTAGAGTAGAAGCGGAAGAAAAAAAATGAGGATAACAGGACATCATATCGGCCTCGGCCTCTCAAGTAGCACCCTCAACTAACTGATTCCTCCAAAGGACTTTTACGGGAGTAACTTCTTTATTTCTCAACTTTCGAACTTGCCGGTCCAAAATTTCAAGCGGAACTTCTTTGTAAGAAAGACTCTCTTTCACACCAAGACTCTTCAATGACATTATAGATGTCGGATACCCAACACATTTCTTCAATAATGAGACATGGAAAACCATATGAATCGATGCTAAATGATTAGGCAAGTCAAGTTCATAAGCAACCTTACCAATTCCCCTAAAAATCTTATATGGGCCCACATAACGGGGATTAAGCTTCCTCTTCTTTCCAAACCTCATCACACCCTTCATATGTGAGATTTTCAAGTAGACTCAATCATTAACATCAAATTCTAGATCTCTCCTTCTAACATCGGCATAAGACTTTGTCGACTCTGAGCCATTTTCGACCTTTCTCTAATAAGCTGAACTTTCTCCATAGCCTCATGTACAAATTTGGGAGCTATCAAAGCGACTTAGCCCACTTCAAACAACCCTATAGGAGATTTACACATCCTACCATAAAGAGCCTCAAATGAAGCCACACCAATACTAGAATGGTAGCTATTATTATAAGCAAACTCAATCAAAGGCAAATGAACATCCCAATTACCCTTGAATTCAATCACACAAGCTCCTAACATATCTTCTAAAGTTTTGATAGTATGCTCCGCTTTCCCACCAGTTTGAGGATGAAAGGCTGTGCTAAGCTTAACACGGGTACCAAGGCCCTTTTTGAAATATTTCAAAATTTTAGAAGTGAATTGAGTACCACTATCGGATATAATGGATAGGGGCACTCCATGCAACTTAATAATTTCCCTTTGGTACAACTTAGCATATACTTCCACCGAATAAGAAATCTTGATGGGAATGAAATGAGCCGATTTCCTCAAACTATTCACAATAACCCAAATAAATTCAGGTTATCATTGGGTGCATGGTAAACCAACAATGAAGTCCATATTCAAATCTTCACACTTCAAAGTAGGAATACTAATATCTTGGGACAAACCTCCCAGGTTTTAATGCTCCACTTTCAGTTGTTGACAATTAGGACACTTAGCCACAAATTCCACAATGTCCTTCTTCATCCCATTCCACCAATAAACCTCCCGTAAGTCACAGAAAACTTGGCGGCTCCCGGGTGATTGGAATATCGGGAACTATGGGCCTCCGGTAAAATCTGCTCTCTCAAACTATCAACATTAGGAACACACAAACGACCTTGATATCAGATTACACCATCATCCCCTTGGGAGAAAGCCTCAATGAAATTTTTAAGCAATCCTTCCTTCAACTCCATCAAGATTAGATCAAGATCTTGCTTTACTTTCACATCCGATACAAAGGATAATTCTGAACCATTATGAAAAACAATGCCTCCTTCATTAGAATCAATCAACCGAACATCCAATCGAGCCAATCTATGAAAATATCGCACCAACTCCTTCTTATTATCCTCAACATGAGCAACACTACCTATGGATAACCAACTAAGGGCATCTGCCACAACATTTCCCTTGCAGGGGTGATAGAGGACATTCATAGCATAGTCCTTTCACAACTCAAGCCACCTACTTTGGTGAAGATTTAGATCGTTTTGCTTGAACACATATTGCAAACTCTTATGGTCGGTGATAACATCAACATGGACACAATTCAACTAATGCCTCCAAATCTTTAGAGCAAACACAACTGCCGCTAGTTCTAAGTCATGGGTAGGATAGTTCTTTTCATGGATTTTGAGTTGTTGGGAAGCATAAGCAATGACTTTCCAATTCTGCATAAGCAAACATCCCAACCCAACTCTTGAGGCATCACAATAAACCTCAAACCTATCGAACCCTTCCGGTAAAGTCAATATCAGAGTGGAAGTACGTCTATATTTCAATTCTTGGAAACTCTTCTCACATGCTTCGGACCATACGAACTTAAACTTCTTTTGGGTCAATGCCGTAAATGGTGATGAAATAAAAGAGAACCCCTCAACAAAACTTCTATAGTAACCAGCAAAACCCAAGAAACTTTGAATATCGAAAGTGGATAGAGGCCTAGGCCAACTCTTAACCACATCCGTCTTCTTAGGATCTACCTCAATGCCTTTACCAAAAACAATGTGACCAAGAAAAGAAACGGACCTCAACCAAAACTCGCATTTACTAAACTTTGCAAAGAGTTATTGGTCCTTGAGAACTTGTAACACAATCCTCAAATGACTGGTATGCTCATCCTCACTCCTTCAGTAAATCAAAATATTATCGATGAACACAATCACAAACATATCTAGGTATTGTCTAAACACCATATTCATCAAATTCATAAATGCAGCCGGAGCATTTGTCAAACCAAATGGCATTACTATAAATTTGTAATGACCATATCTAGTCCAAAAAGCTGTCTTTGGAATGTCATCTTGCTTCACCCTCAACTGGTGATTGCTTGACCGAAGGTCAATTTTAGAGAAGTACTTGCTCTTTCAAGTTTATCAAACAAATCATCTATCCTTGGGAGAGGATACTTATTCTTAATAGTAACATTATTCAATTGGCGATAGTCAATACACATATGAAGTGAACCATCTTTCTTTCGAACAAACAAAACTGGGCACCCCATGGAGAGATACTCAGTCGGATGAAGCCTTTATCCAACAAAACTTTTAATTGCTCCTTCAATTTCTTAAATTCTGCCAGAGCCATTCAGAAAGGAGGAATAAATATAAGTTGCGTATCTAGAAGAAGGTCAATACCGAAGTCTATTTTCCTTACAAGAGGAACACCAGGTAAATCATCGGGAAACACTTCCAGAAACTCATTTATAATGGGGACTGACTCAAAGATAGGGGTTTCGAAATCCATATCCCTAACCTGAATAAGATGGTATATGCAGCCCTTAGAAATCATCTTTCTAGCATTAAGACAAGAAACAAACCGACTCTTAAGCATAGAATTTCCCACTTTCCACTCTAGAACAGGTTCATTTGGAAATTGGAACTTGACCACTCGGGTTCTACAATCAATAGAAGCATAACATTAATGCAGCCAATCCATCCCAAGAATAACATCAAAATATAACATATCAAGCTCTACAAGATCTACATGAGTGACTCTATGGGATAAGGAGACGGTACAATTTCTATAAATTCTCTGAGCCACGATAGATTCACTTATAGGAGTAGAGACGGAAAAATAATCTAACAACACATCCGGAGGTACCTCAAACCTCATAGTAAAATATGGCGTCAAAAATGACAAGGTAGTACCAGGATCAAGAAAACCATGAACATAAAGATTAAAGACTTTCAACATACCAGTAACTACATCGGGAGAACCCTTTTGCTCTTGATGAGTTTGGAGTGCATAGAATCAGGTTTTCTTTGAGCATTTGACCCCGAACCACTAGGAGGAGCTTATCTACCTTCTCTTCCCATAGCTGTAAGTGACAGACAATCCGTTATCTTATGACCACTCTTACCACAACCAAAGAAACCATCCATACCGGCTAAGCATTTACCCTCATGATTCTTTCCACATTTAGCACAAGTAGTCGATGAATATCCACCACCGCTCCCTCCTTGAGGCTTAGGGTTAGACACCTTATCCTTGTTGAACTTAGGGACCAGAGCATTGGAAGAACCTTGACCGGAGAACCTTTGTCGAATCTTAGAACAACCATACCCATCGGACCTTGAGCGTAAAAAGTCACCATCACCAGTCTTAGCCCAGTTTTCCTCCTTAGACTTTTCCTTAAGTTTCTCCTCTTCTACTTATTAAGAATGTACCATTAGATGAGAAATGTCTATATCATTGATGAGAATAGTGGTACGACATTCTCTGACCACTATTTCAGACACTCCAAAAATGAACTTACTCATCCTTGCCCTAGGATCGAAAACCATAGTAGGAGCATACCTAGAAAATTGTGTGAACTTAAAAGCATACTCCTTCACACTAATGTTTTCTTGACGAATGTTAATGACCTTTAGCACCCTTGCCTCCCTCATCTCAAGGGGAAAGAGCCTATCAAGGAAAGCAACCTTAAACTTCTCCATATCAAGAGGACACGCATCAAACACCCTCTCGCTCTTCCATTGTTCAAACCACACTTGATCAACACCCTTAAGTTAATAAGTGGCCAATTCCGCCTTTTCCACCAGCGTCAAACACATGATCATTAGCTTATTGTATACCTTATCAATAAACTCTTGAGCATCTTCCTCAACCTCGGAAACGTAAAACTCCAGAGGATTCATCCTAGTGAAGTCCCTCACTCTAGATACCATCATACCCACATTTTGGTTCACAGGACCATAGCCTCCCTATTGGCTTGAGCTGTCATGGCCTGGGCTAACACTTCAAAAACAGCCCCATAATTCGCATTAGTTACTTGCTCCGCCAAAGGGTCGACCGAAACTTGAGGAGCTTCTTGTTCCATCTTCTCTGTTGCATTCCTCCTAGCATATTCCCTTCGAGTGTCCATATCCTGAAAAGCATTAGATAGGGATTAGGAGAGAGAGACATATAGAGTTAAAATCTATCGCACGACTTTAGAGTGATAAAAGAAGTGGAGTTTCCTAAACATCTTATAGCCTCTCATATATAAGTGTGTCACGCTTCACACTCATGAACAAGACTCTACTCGACGTGGCTTATGTTATTCTAGGACCTTTCTAAAACCTTGTGCTCTGAATACCAAGTTTTTCACAACCAAAAGTACTCCTTAAACGTGACATGGTGTATAAGACCCAGAAAGGCCCCATACAAGCCACTTATCATGCATAATACAAGATAATAATAGTTAAGGGTTAAAAGGGTAGTTTTCATAACAAAAGAGTTTGATAAAATAGCGAAAGTCTAAACATGGTCTCAAAGCCATCTAGTACATCAATAGAATAAAACTTGGGACGTAACCCATACAATTTCAAAAGTAAAATGACACAAAACTGTAACTGTGGCATTGTCCTCGAAGTATGAAGATTCACCAAGTCTTCTTAATCAGAAGTACCACAATCTAGCCACGAATGGAGGGAGAGGAGTCAACATGCCCTATATTAGTGAAACAATGTAGGCAAAAGTATGTGTTAGTACATAGAAAGTACCAAGTATGATAGGTATGCATAGAAGTTATAAAATCAAGCTAAAAAGGGGCAATACATAAGATGCAATGACTAAGTTAAATCATAAGATGGCATGATAGAAAATAGGAGACAAAACCATAGTCAAAGCAAGGAGATCATTTTAAACAACACATGCTTGAAAGTACCTTTTTAGAAAATAACCTTATTTCATTATGTGGGAAATTAGCCTTAACTGACATAGACCATGTGAGCTATAACATGGAATGCGATGTCTACCCAACACCGAAAGTTGGTGTCCTTACTAGCCAATGTAAGAACCATAGTTTCTAGCTTAAGTGGAACCACTAGCTAATGTCTATCTTAGACAATCATCCTATGGTGGCACATAGTTTATGAGATAAAGAGATTGCTACAATAAACTCGGCCTCTACTATGGGAGAGCTTCCATCTTGATATCCTCTCGGTGCTAAGCATAAGTCCAACGAAATAGTCATTAATTCATAGCTTATCTTATCATACATGGAAGGGATATCAAGTATCAAATTCAAGCTAAAGTTGTAACACCCCGGATTTGAAAAGACTGAAAACTCCAATTTTTGAAAATATAGTGTGACCTACTGCTCGTTGGTTGACCCACCAACCGTAGGTCAAGTAGTAGGTGGTGTCATGGATGACGCCGCCTAGGGGGAAGTTTCATCAAATTTTTGGAGCTCAACAAGTGCGATATATGGTTGGTCACCAACGGTTGGTGGTTTGACCTACCAACCGTAGGTGAGGGAAGTCAGTTTTTTAAGGTGTCTTTTGGTCCTTTCTCCAAATGGTTTAATTCCTATGTAAAGTTGGTTACCCTCTAATCCTAAGTACTATATAAGCCTAGTTTTTACCCATTCCAAAAACTCTCCTCTCCCAAATAGTTCTCTCTCTAGAAAAGCTTGAAGAAGAAGAAGAAGCGAAGCTAGGGTTCTTCAAGTTAGAGTCTCCTTTCTTCATCATTGCTTAGGGCTTTAATGAAGGCATGTAGGGAGTTCACCAATGGGTTCCACCTATTGATCCCCAAGGTTTCTCAATTCTCTAATTCAATTTCTCAAGATTTGATTAGGTCTTCACTCAATTCCTTATAGGTTCTATTTGTGTGGATTCAATTACGTTATTATGATATTTTTTTGATAATTTGGACTTAATTACCTGCTTTTCAACTAATTCCATGTGAACCCATGCATTGATCTATGGATTTTGACTATGAATTCTAATTTACATGAATTTATGAAGAAGCTTGAATTAATGAATATGTTTTATGAAATCATGCATGCTTTTTTGAAAGCAATGGTTATGACTCAAGCAAGCTTATAGATGAAAGTTTTTATATGTTCTATGAAGCTTGGACACATGACATGAATGACATCTATATTTTCCATCAACGCTTTTCGGGCTATTTTCCCAAATTAGGTCTTGATTATTATGGTAGCCGATTATGCCATCAATGATTATAGACCACGCTTTCAAAACTATTTCCATTAGTAGTATGGCATTTCTAGTATGAAGTTTTAATGACTATGGGCCTTAAAAGCTATTATGAAAATATCATGGACGGTGAAAGGTTTTCTCATGCATAGTTAAGGAGCTATTCTAATGAAAAGGGACAAGAGGCGATCACCCATGTCTACTAAAGTTATGATGAATTACGATATATCACTATTTTGTGGGATTTATGCTTAGCACTGAGAGGATATTGAGATGGAATCTCTCCCGTATGTAGAGGCCGGGTTTCTAGTAGCAATATCCTTATCCCATACCTATGTGCCACCATAGGATGATTGTCTAGATAGACATTAGCTAGTGGATCCACTTAAGCTAGAAGTTCATGGTCCTTACCTAGGCTAGTAGGAAAACCCCTTTTCGGTGTGGGGAGGACACCGGATTCCATGTTATAGCTCACATGGTCTACGTCAGTTAAGGCTCACTTCCACAAAATGAATTATGATAATTACTAATGTTTTATGAAGCTTCCTTTATTATTTAAAGATGCATTGACCGTGTTCATTATTTACGACTCTTCTTAAATGATTTTACATTGTTTTAACTTGGTCATGCATTTCATGTTTTTAATTATGTCCCCTCATGATCATGTCCCATGTTTTATTGCATTTCCCTCATACATGGTACATTCCATGTACTAACGCATACTATGGCCTACATTTTCTTATAAGTGTAGGATCCGACTCATCCCCATCTTCTCGTGGCTAGTTCATGATATTAGAGACCTTAAAGAATTGGTGAGTCCTCATATGTTCGAGGACGTAGCCACATTTACTTTCATGTCATTTACTTTTGTTGAAACTTTTTATGGGTTACGTCCCAACATTTCATTCTATGAGTTTTAGATGGCTTTTGAGTCTATATGTAGACTTCTGCTATTTCCTTAAATTCTGTTGATGTGGAATTATGTTTTTTCAACTCATTATATTCTATGATCTTGTATAATCTGTGCTAAGTGGCTTGTATGAGGCCTCTCAGGGTCTTGTACACCATGCCACGTCTAGGGAGTGCATTGGGTCGTGACAAAAGTTCATTACAATAACTCCTTAATCATTACAATCGTAGGTGGGATTCAGAAACAATTAAATTTGGGCTTCCAATGACGGTGGTCATGTACGGTCTACTGGTCCACTTACAGACCTTACACACAAATTTAGGTCCCAACTAAGACTCGGAGTGACCTACGAGACCTATCTGCTACTCGTACATGGAACGACAGGTGGCTTCCATCAGTACTGGCACCAGTTCTGAAAACCTACAATTTTCCTTCTTTTAGAATACGAGGTGTTACAGCGGTCGGCCTACAGGTGGGCTACGACTTTGTTTCTATCTAGATTGAGCCTAAATTTTTGAACTCATGTTGATTAATGTGAATTTGGTGTGGGGACCTAGTATTTTTACCTCTCATATTAGATACCAAGTATTCTTACCTCTCATCGGGAAGACTAGATCCTTGTAGACTGGAATAGCAGACTTGAGTCTGATAGTATGAGCCTTAGATTATTTTCATTAATGGCTTATTAGATTTTCTATGCTCTCACTCTTCCTATTTCTGCAGTTCCGAGGCATTACCAGAGGTTTATGCTATCGCGATGATTGGAAATTGAGTTGTACTAGGTTGGGAGACTTCTGTTGACACCATTGGGTGGGCGGCGTCCCACGACGACTTGACTTTACATGGAATTCTACTTGTGGAATTTACACACCCTTCGCACCCTTGTTAGTTAGGCTATGAGTTGGTTGGTTGCATTGATTATTTATGGTTCAAGGCCATTATTTCCAGTTCGAGACTGACTTTTTATGGTTCAAAGTCGTTATTTCCAGCTTCAGACTGATGCATTGGATTCAAGGCCGAGATTCTATCATTTTGGTTTTGAGGCCCAGCTTCTACAACTTTGGGTTCGAGGCCCAGATCCTATGACTGTGGCTTCGAGGCCCGATTGACTTCTTTTACGACTTGAGTTTGAGTATCTTATTCTTATAATCTTAGCTATTCTGCGTACCTCTCGTGCTTTTGGGGGTCCGTTCATGTTTTATATAAACTTGCGCACGACTGTACTTTTCGGGCTTATGGGGGTCTAGTTAGCTTTAGTTTAGCTATACTTAGATTTACTTTCAGTATGCTCATGTGCTTTCTTTCTTTTTCCCGCTTTGACCTCTCTATGTGTTTAGATTCTCTCTTTTCGGCTTATTTTCACCTTTCTTGCTCAGTCGGCCTTTGATGCTTACTGAGTACCTTTGTTTTGGTACTCATTCTACGCTCTGCATCTTTTTGTGATGCGGGCCCTAGTACCAGTTACAAGAAGTGATTGTTCGTGCCATATTTTGCAGTTGCTAGAGTTCGGATGTGAGGGTGAGCACTTGGCATCCTGGATCGACCTGTCTCCTTCTGTAATTATGTTATCTAGTCTTTTGCCTTTGAGACGGTTTGTGGTGGTCTGCTTTTGAGATTTGTATTTTTTCATACTAGATAGCTCTGTACTCATGACTTCCAATTTCTGGGAGGGCTTCTATTGTTTATAGTTTTGGGTTTTTCCTATTTCTTTCGTTTCCTATTCTTAGTATTACTTTCTTTCATTCTGCCCTTGTACCCATTACTTATCCTTTTAGGTTGGCTTAGCTACTGGTGGGTTATAGTAGGTGTCATCATGACTCAATAGATCGGGTCGTGACATATGATGTATATCATTGCGTGTCATGTGAAAACATTATGTATTATTTGTCACATGTATATGTACTTTTTGTTTCTCTTTATATGACTTGTTTGTAGTATGCTAGATTATTAGTTTTAGTGCATTAATTCTCTTACCATAAATGTGTCGCCTATGTTAATCACAAAAGCAATAAAATTTGTACTGAAGGACTATTCATTGTCCAAAAAAACTTGAAGTCCACTAACACAATCATGATGGAGAATTGTTTGTGATGTTTGATTATAATGAGGCCCTGTTTCTATGGTGAGCTCTGGTTTCTGGCATGGCTGATAGTAGTTGAGTCTCATTATGGATTCATTGTCTTTGAAAAATTCTATAAAGTGGCTTGTCTATATTCCTAGGCTCATTCCTAAGAATTCCATGATCCTAGGAGAAAGTGTGCTCATGGAATTGCAATATCCTTGATAAACATTCCTTTGTAATTAAAGGGAAAAAAGGTTAGTTCATATACATAATCGAAAAAATAGAAAAATAGATATTCCTTTAGTTTCAATTTGTTTGTTTGGTTTTGATTTGACATGAAGTTTAAGAAAGTAAAAAAAGACTTTTAAATCAAGTAGTCTTAGACTATAGGAATGTAAAATGTACCAGAATATCATTTAATTTTGTGGTATTCAACATGTCATGCCAAAAAGGAAAAAAACATGTTCTTGAAACTTACCAAAAAGAAAAAAGTACGACAAACAAATTGAAACAGATGAGTACTAAGGTAGTCAATTGTCCTTACCCAAAATTGTTAAAACTTTCACCTAATGTCCTTCGGAAACACTCATCAACTATGTGAGATGAGTCTTCTTTAGCAGAGTATCGTAAAGAGAGTGTTTCTTTCCAAGACAACTTCAACAAAATCCTTCCAATAAAGCTATTGGCATAGCCACAATGCTCACCAATTGTCCTATGAGCTTTTTGCTTTTCTAAGAGAGGCATGTCAAAGAACGTGTCCATGTAATGATGGTCATTGGAGATGAGTCTAGAAGTCAACTTCGTGGTTTACTACAATAAAGAAATCATGACTCCTGCACATTTCACCAACAAGCCTAGATGCTTGTTGGGCCACGGCAGAGTCACTAGAATTGAAACCCCTTAAGTCAATAAGGGGAACAGAAAGTTCTTGTGCTA